>WOXC01011337.1:600000-961697 GCA_011680675.1 Gymnobelideus leadbeateri | reverse complement strand
CTTTTTCAAAACAAATTGTATGAACGCCTTTTATTTTTACAAGGTCATTGTTACTGCTTCTAAACTGAATCTTCACTCATTCTAAAGCATCATCCCCTACCAAAAAAAGAAACCCAACACAGTTACTGCACCCAGCAGTGTACCTTCTCCACCAAGAGATTTGTTCATTATAGTTTAATCAGTTGCTCAGAGTTCTATCATTTTAATGATCTTTTCATTTACATTGCTGCAGTCATTGTATATATTATTTTCTTGGTTGCTCTGAATCATTTCATACAAATCTCTCCATACTGCTTTTGTGCTATAAGAAATGACAAGCAGTATGGTTTCAGAAAAGTGTTGCGAAGATTTATATGAACTGATGCAAATCTAAGTGAGCAGATCTAGGAGAACATTGTACATAGTAACAGCAATGTTGTAACAATGAGCATCTATGTTAATGACTGAGCAATACAAGGATCCAGGATAAGTCCAAAGGATTTAGGATGAAAAAAGCTATCCAACCTCAAAGAGAGAACTGATGAATTGTGTGCACAGACTGAAGTATACTTCTTCACTTTCTTTTTTTTCTTGCAACATGGCTAACATGGTAATAAGTTTGAATGATTTCATGTTTCACTTTATGTTCACAATATGTTGCTTGCCTTCTCAACAGGTGGGGGAGAGGCTGAAGGAAGGAGAAAATTTGGAATTCAAAAAATTTTAAAAGAATATTAAAAATAAAAGAAAGTAATATTTTTACTTTTTTTTTTTGTTTTTGGAGGGCAATTGGGGTTAAGTAACTTGCCCAAGGTCACACAGCTAGGTTTTTGTGTGTGTGCGTTAAGTGTCTGAGGCTGGATCCGAACTCAGGTCCTTCTGATTCCAGGGCCGACGCTCTACTCACCGTGCCACCTAGCCACCCCTGAAGGTAATATTTTTAAAAATAAAAAACCTCTCCACCCTTTTTAGATTTTCTCATTTTCCTCATTTATCGTTGCATAATAACATCCCATTCTATTGTTATACCATAGTTGAGTTTTTCCCCCACCTAGTTCACTATTGATGGACATATGCTTTTGTTTCTCATTTTTTGCTGCCACAAAAACTGTTGCCTTGAATATCTAGGGGTATGTAATGAAGCTTGCTTCTGTCCTTGTCTTCTGGCACACTGGGTCAAAGGTGTGGACAATTTAGTCACCTTTCTTGTACAATTACAAATGGACCAAATTAATCAAATCAGTAAGCAGAACAGATGGACCAATTCCCCAACTTCAGGAGTATATTAGCGTGCTTACCACAGCCCCTCCAATGCTGGCCATTCCTGTTTGGGGTTATCTTTCCCCCATTCACCTTTAGGAATGGTTGTGCGGCTGACATTTTTAGGAGTATTGTGAAAAAGTCTATTTTCTTTCATCATTTTGGAGAGGTTTGTACTCTAGTACTGTCCCTTATATATACATATATATGTGTTATATATATATATATATATATATATATATATATATATATATATATATATATATATATATATATATACTTGATAAGTCTCAGCTTATACTGTGGTTGTATTATTGTTCAGTTATTTCAGTCCCATGTCCAGGGTTTGGGTTTTGTTGTTGTTGTTGTTGTTTTTTTTTTTGGCAGAGATATTGGAGTGGTTTGCTCTTTCCTTCTCCAGCTCATTTTACAGATGAGGAAACTGAGGCAAACAGGGTTAAGTGACTTGCCCAGGGTCACACAGCTATTAAGTGTCTGAAGCCAAATTTGAACTCAGATACTCCTGACTCCAGGGCTGGTACTCTATCCACTTTATCATCTAGCTTCTTCTACTGAGGTTGTATGTTCATCATCTAACTAAGAATATCTTCTTGTAGCCTATATACCTGAAAAGTCCCACTAAATACCTCTCTTTCTAGCAAAGTTGTCAAGTCAAGTCAACAAGCTTTTATTAAGTGCTTACTCTGTGCCAGGAACTGTGCTAAGCATGGGGGCCAGGAAGAAAGGTAGAACCAGTCCTGGTTCTCCAGGTGCTCACAGGCTAATCAGAGAGGCAATGTGCAAACATTGTATGCAAACGTGTACATATGATAGATAGAGAAGGTAAATTGGAGATAACCGACAGAAGGAAGGCTCTGGCATTGAGGGGGACCAGGAAAGGCTTCTTGCAGAAGGTGAGAGTTTTAGCCAAGACTTAAAGAAAGCCAAGGAAGCCTGGATGGGGACAACATTCCAGACACATGGGAGAGCCAGTGAAAATGCCTGGTGAGAGGAACAGCAAGGGGTTGGTGTACCTGTATCAGAGGTGGAGGACCTGTGGTCTTCTAGGTTCTTGGGTATGACCTTTTAACTGTGTCCAAGTTTTACAGAACAAATCCTTTTATTAAGGGGATTTGTTCTGTGAAGTTAGAATTCAGTCAAAGGGCCACACGTGGCCTTGAGGCCACAGGTTCCCTACCCCTGACCCAGATCATAGCATACATGGAAGGAAGGAGAGTCTAAGAAGACTGGAAAGGTAGGAAGGGGCCAGGTTTGAGGAGCTTTAAAAGCCAGACAGAGAAGTTTGTATTGATCCTGGGGTAATAGGGAACCCCTAGAGTTTGTTGAATGGGGAGAGATGAGAGAACTAGACTCAACTTCGCATTCTAACATTTCTTAACCATGGGTCTTTATGGGGTTTGGCTCTCTAGGAGCTCTATTGGCCCAAATTTAGATGACCCCCCAATAGTAACTTTCCACAACTTTCCAGGCTTGGTAAAAGAAGATAGGAGGGGTGGGGTATGGTTTATTAATGCCATCACCCTGCGATCCTCTGTCTACATAGGTGGTAGAGGATGAAGGGAGTGAAAATGTTCTAGGGTGGGGACACAAATACTTGGGAGGGATCAGGAAAGACCTTTAAGATATTCATTGTACCTGAGTTGTGCTTTCAGGGAAGCTAGTGATTCTAAAAAGTAGAGGTAAGAAAGAAATACAATCTAGACACGGGCAAAGACCCAGAGGTAGGAAATGGGAATTAAGTAACAGGAATAGCTTAGAGACTAGTTTGACTGGAACAGAGAGAGCCAGAAGGGGATTATTTTGATTTAATACTAGAAAGATAGGTGGGAACAAGATTATAGAGAGTTCTGAAAGCCAGGCTGAGAAGCCTATATTTTATCCTAGAGACAATAGGGAGCCACTGAGGATTTTGGAGGCGGGTAGTAGTAGGGTCAGATTTGTGTTTCAGGAATATTTATTTGGCAGCTGTGAGAAGGATAGGTTGGAGAGGTAATGAGGTGTTTCTGAATAGCAGTGAGAGGAAAGCTTCATAGAAGTTAAAAAACCTAGGTCTGATAGAGCCACAGGGTAGGAATGGAGATGGAGGGGCAAACTTTGGGTTATTGTTGAAGTGAAAAAGCAGAAGAATGAGCACATGGCTTACATTAGTTCCCCTTCCCACACTCTACTTTCTAGTCAAAATGGCCTTGTGGAAACTCTTAAAACCCCTGGTTTCGTTCAAAGCTCAGCTTAACATACAGGAAGCAAATGGGTAATTTGGATCACATCAGATTAAAAGGGTTTTGCACAAACAAATCCAACGCAGCCACAATTAGAAGGAAAGCAGAAAACAGGGGAAAAATTTTTTTAAAGCAGGCTTCTCTGATAAAGGCCTCATTTCTCAAATAGGTAGACAACTGAGTCAAATCTATAAGAATATGAGTCATTCTCTAATTGACAAATGGTCAAAAAATATGAACAAGCAGTTTTCAGAAGAAGAAATCAAATCTATCTATAGTTGTATGAAAAAATGCTCCAAATCACTATTGATTAGAAAAATGCAAATTAAAACAATTCTAAGGTACCACCTAACACCTATCAGATTGGCTAATATGACAGAAAGGGAAAATGATAAATGTTGGAGGGGAGGTGGAATGCACTGTTGGTGGAGTTGTGAACTGATCCAACTACTTTGGAGAGCAATTTTAGAACTATGCCCAAAGGGATATAAAACTGCATACCCTTTGGCCCAGCAATGCCACTACTAGTTCTGTATCCCAAAGAATCAAAGAAAAAGGAAAAGGACCTATATGTACAAAAACACTGATAGCAGCTCTTTTTGTAGTGGCAAAAAATTGGAAATTGAGGGGATGCCCAAGAATTTTCCACAGATTCCAGTCAACCTAGTCCACTAGTCCAGTCTGACTAGAATGGCTGAATGAGTTGTGGTATATAATTGTGATGGAATATCATTGTGCTTTAAGAAATGGTAAGCATGGGGCGGCTAGGTGGTGCAGTGAACAGAGTACTGGCCCTGGAGTCAGAAGGACCTGAGTTCAAATGCAGCCTCAGACGATTGACATACTTACTAGCCATGTGACTTTGGGAAAGTCACTTAACACCAATTGCCCTCCAAAAAGAAAAAAAAAAGACAAGCAGGATAGTTTCAGAAAAACCTGGAAAGACTTATATGAACTGATGCAAAGTGAGTTGAGCAGAACCAGGAAAATATTGTACATGATAACAGCAATATTTTGTGATGATCAATTGTAAATTATTTAGCTAGTCTCAGCAACACAATGATTGATGAAAATTCCAAAGTACTTATGAAAAATGCTATTCCTATCCAGAGAAAGAACTGACAGAATCTAAATGCAGATTGAGGCATATTTTTAAAACTTTCTTTGTTTTCCTTGGTTTTTGGGGTCTATGTTTTCTTTCACAACATGACTAATATGGAAATATGTTTCGCATGACTGCACATGTATAGTCTATCTCAAATTGCTTGCCTTCTGTGGGGGGAGGAGAGAGGGAGAATTTGGAACTCTAAAACTTAAAAACAAATGTTAAAAATTGTTTTTACATGTAACTGGAAAAATAAAATGGAAAAAAGGATTCAGCTTAAATGCTGCCTCCTACATGTTGTCTTTCTTAGCCCCCACTACCAGATTCTAATGACCCTCTCCCCAAACTATGTTGTTTTTTGCATAATTTTTGTGTAACCTTATATACATATTATTTTACCCAATAAAACATTTTTTAAAATTGTAGACAATAAAATGTAACATCCTTAAGGGATGGCAGTTTTATTTTTCCTTTGCATCCTAAGTTCCTGGTACATGGTTAGTGCTTAAGAGACGGTTTTTTGATTGATTAATAGATGCAATGGTACTTTCGTGACATCCCTAGAGACCTGGTGAAATCCTGATAATCCCAGAGCCAAGACAAGAGTTTTCCACAGATTACAATCAGTCTAGTCCAATAGTCCAGAATGCCTAGAAAAGTTAGCAGATTGCCATGGTACCACTGAGGTCTTGCTAAGGGAGGATGGGACAATGACTGAAAGTTTCTTTGTCCTGTCCAGCCACTTATTAAGGGACAGTTTCCCCTCTTACTTGTAAATTTTCCCTGGGAGGTTTCTATTCAATTTACCTCTTGGAATTACATGAGATTGTGTTCATTTGTGTGGCAGCCAGGTGGTGCCATACTGAACAGAGTGCTGGCCCTGAAGTCAGGAGGAACTGAGTTCAAATCTCAACTCAGACACTTGCTAGCTGGGTGACCCTAGGCAAGTCACTTAACCCCAATTACCCTGCCTTCCCCCCTCCTTGGAAAAGAGGAAAGGGAAGGGAAGGGAAGGGAAGGGAAGGGAAGGGAAGGGAAGGGAAGGGAAGGGAAGGGAAGGGAAGGGAAGGGAAGGGAAGGGAAAGGAAAACAGAGTCCATTTGCTGTGACTGAGATACCTTCTTCTACTCTCTTCTCCACCCGCATCTCACATGAGGTAGACCTTCTCCCTGCCACAGCAAAAGCCTCTATATGCATAAAAAATGTGATTCCCTCCCATCTTCTCTAACACCTTTCCCCTCTATCATCCCTACTCTTCCACTTATTTGCAATCTCTCCTTGTCTATGAGCTGTTTCTCTACTGCTAGAAACACACCCATGTTTCCTCTAATCTAAAAAGCCCTCACTCCATATATCCATCCCAGCTAGCTGCCATTCCATATCTCTCCTCCATTTTGTGGGCTAAACTCCCTGAGAGAAGGCTTTCTATAATTGATGCCTCCACTTCCTTTCTTCTCATTCTCTCCTTAACTCTCCACAGTCTGGCTTAACTGAAATTCTTCTCTCCAATATGCTAGCAGTATTAATAAAATGATTAATTACCCAGAAATGATGTCTCTTGCATTTTTTTTTGGAGGGGGAAGGCAGGGCAGTTGGGGTTAAGTGACTCGCCCAAGGTCACACAGCTAGTAAGTGTTAAGTGTCTGAGGCTAGATTTGAACTCAGGTCCTCCTGACTCCAGGGCCAATGCTCTATTTACTGCACCACCTAGCTGCCCCCTTCTCTTGCACTTTTAATGTCACAGTACTAATGATCACTTAGTTGCCAAACGCAATGACCTTTCCTAAGTTCTCATTCTCCATGATCTCTGCAGCCTCAGACATTGTTGATCTCCTTGAGGTTTTTGGGACACAGCGCTCTCCTGGTTCTCCTCCTACCTCTCGGGCTGTTCCTTCTCTGTCTCCTTTGCTGGATCTCCATCCAGGACATGACCGATGAAGGTAAGTGTCCCAAAGGGCCTGTTATGGGCCCTTTTCTCATCTTCTATGCTATTGGCTTGGTCATCTTATCCATACTCATGGATTTACTTGTCATCTCTGTGCCAATGATTCTCAAATAACCCAGCCCTAACCTCTCTCCTGACTTCCAGTCTCATGTCTCTGGCTGCCTATTAGACATTTCAAACTGGATGGTCTATGCACATCTGAAGTTCAACATGTCTAATACCAAACTCATATTCCTTCCCCCCAAGCCTTCATCTCTTTTTTTTGTTTTTGTTTTTTTTGTTTTTTGTTTTTTTAAGCAATTGGGGTTAAGTAACTTGCTCAAGGTTACACGGCTAGTCATTATTTATGTGTGGGTGCTCATTTTCTGAGGCCGGATCTGATCTCGGGTCATCCCAACTCCGAGGCCGGCGCTCTTACTCACTGCGCCACCTAGCCGCCCCAAGCCTTCATCTCTTATTACTGTCAAGGGCACTACCATCCTCCCAATTACCCAGCCTTACAACCTGGATGGCATCCGTGACTTGTTCTTTTTCATCCCCCACATCCCATCTGTTCCTCAGGCCTGTTGATTTTACCTTATGTCTCTCAAATACATCCCCTCCTTTTCTTTAATGCTGCAGCACCCTGGTAGGGACCCTCTTCAGCTCACTGCAATAGCCTGCTGAGGGGTCTCTCTGCCTCAAGACTCTCCCCACTGCCAGCTATCACAATGATCTCCCTTTAAACACCAGGCTGACTATGTCACCTCTGCTGTTCAATAACTCTCTTTTATCTCCAGGAGCAAATAGAGAATACTCTGTTTGGCATTCAAAGCCCTTCATGAGCTGGCCTCTTCCTAAGAAGGAGAGAAGGAAGAAGGAAGGAAATGAGCATTTGTAGAATGCCTACTATGTGCCGGGCATTGTCCTAAGTGCTTTACAAACATTATATCATCAGTGTCTGTGAGAATCAGATGATTCTTCATTTCATAGATAAGGAAACTGTCCATATCTTGTCTGTACGTTGATATTTGCATGTCCCCTCTCCACCACTGGACTATGAATTCCTTGCAAGCGGGACTGTCTTTTATCTTTTTTTGTACGTCCAGCACTTTGTACAATGCCTGGGACCTGGCAGGAGTGTGACAAAGACTTGCTGACTTGACTCAATGTGCAATCTCAAGAAAGTAGGAAGTGCCCCCAGACCCAGCGTTTTCTGAGAGGCTTCAAGAGCTCACATTTCTGGAGCACTTTAAGGTTTACAGAGCCTTCGAAGCCTCACAACTCTAGAAAGTGTGTCGCAGAAGCATGATTAAACCCATATACAAATAAAGGACATGGCCAGGGTCACAAGTCTGGGAAGTATTAGAGCCGGGAGTTAAGCCCAGTTCTCTGACCTCCAGGCCCAACATTCTTCCTACCAAACTTCATTCACTGCGTCTCAAAGGGATCTGCCATCTGGAGAGTTTCCAGGTGTGATGCTGGGGATGGTGAAAGGGACCAGGAAACATTCCCATGAAGCAATGGGGTGGGCAGTGAAAAGAGTGCAGCCTGTCGACCCCAGGCTCTGCCATTTATGAGTCATGTGACCGTTTCTTCACAGGTTTCTTCACCTGTGAAATGACAGCAATAAGCCTGAGCTGCTTGCCTTGCCTGTCAGTGATGACGCCAGGAACATGTGAACCCTGAAGCATTAGCAGAATGTGTACTGTTGCTGTTATTATCACACACAGGAGGCTAAAGGAGCTGGGGGTGTTTAGGCCAGAGAAGAGAAGGCTCAGTGAGGACATGGGAGGGCCCGAAGGACTGTCAGCACAGAGCAGAATTAGGAGCATTCAGAAAGGGGGCTGAGTCTCTGAGAGGCAGATGTGAGGAGAAACTTCCTAAGGAAGGCCTGCCCCCAAAATGGAGCCAGGGACACCTCTGGAAACTGGCAGTTCTTTCTGTGGGGGTGTAAAGGGGTGGCCCTTTTCTGGGGCTGCTGGAGGCAGGATTCACGGTCTGGGTGGGGATCGGGCAGAGCCAGACACCCACAGATATCCCATACAGCTCCAGTCCTGTCATTCTTTGCTTCTTTGGGCCTAGAAGAGATGACAGGAGGGGAAGAGGGACGCTGGAGTTGGAGCACCTTGGTACAGTAGTAGGGGCAGATGAGCAGGCCCAGGCCACCCAGCAGCTCACCAACCAGATGGTCAGGCAGCCTGGTCCCCCGAGCCAGGTTTGGAGAATACCAATTATCAGATTAAAATACAGAGGAAGAACAGTGCTTATTTTCATAAAATACTGTTGCTCCTCCACCACTCACCAACTCCAACAGCTGCACGAGATGGGGAGAGCAGATATTATTGACCTTCGTCTTACAGATGAGAAAATGGAGGTCCGAAATAAGTGCCTACTACAGGCCAGGCATTATTCTAAACCCTGGGGATGCAATATAAAGGCCACACAGCCAATAATCCCAAGTCTAGGCAGTCTGGAGGCAGTGTAGCCTAATGGGAGGTGGTTTTGTTTTCAGGAGCTCTGGGTTAAAACCAGTACAGATAGAATGAGGGCTGGGTCTAGATCAGGAGAGGCCTGGGGAGGAATCCTGCCTAGTTGGGTGTGGGTGATAGGCAATTGTGGGTAAGGCTTGGGACCTCACTGAGCCAGTCCCCTCACCTGTAAAATGGTGTATAACTGTCTCCCAGGGATGCTGTGAGGACTGAATGAGATCACGTCCCAAAAGGCCTACGTAAGCATCAGCTGCTACCATGGCTACCTTTCTGGGACCTTGGGCAGATCACTTTCTCTCTAGCTGGATGTGCTTTCTCATCTATAAGATGGTGGATTGATGAAAATACTAATACCTAGGAAATGTATAGCAATATATAAATATTAACTCATTTTATCCTTATAACAACTCTGGGATATAACATATCCTACTAAATAGTATCTCCATTTTATAGATGAGGAAACTGAGTCAAACAAAGGTCAAATGACTTGCCTAGGGTCACCCAGCTGGTAAACATCTGGAGTAGGATTTGAACTCAGGTCTTCCACATGTCAGTCCCAGCACTGCACCACCTAGGTCAGATATCTAAGGGCCCTTCTAGTTTTAAACTCTATGAATCCTGTGTTTAAGTTGCCTGGATAGCGGACTTGTATGCTTATTGTCTGAGAAATAGGCTTGGGGTAAAAACTAGGGGCAGCTAGGTGGCACTATAGTGCTGGAACTGGAGTCAGAAAGCCCTATGGTCAAGATGTGTGACCCTGTGCAAGTCACTTAACTTTTGTCTGCCTCAGTTTCCTCAACTGAAAAATGAGGATAATAATAGCACCTATCTCCCAATATTACCATGAGGATCAAATGATATAATATTTGCAAAGTGCTTGGCACATAGTAGGTCCTTCACAAATGCTTATTCTCCTTTGGAAGGCCCATCACCAGGTGGGTCAGAGGAGCCACTCTCCAGGACCATCTGCAAAGTGCTAGAGTCTGGGATCTTTATGGAGTTGGTGGGGGGAGTCTCCTCACAAATGAAATCAGGAATCTTTGGAGGGGATAAAGCTAAAGATTCTCTGTGTCTTTAAATCATGGAGTGCAATCATTTTAGAATAATCAAAATTGCAAATAGACAAAGGAAAGATGGCCAGTGGGTGTAAGCAGGCTGCCTTGTGCTATCAAAGATGACTTGCTTGCAAAAAAAAAAGGCATAAATGATGTCATCGGAGACATAGAAGGGCAGCAAAGGACTGGCAGGTCAGGGGCCTAGCCAGAGTGACAGTAGATGGACTCCCCAAGTGGTACACTGGGGCCCCAAGGTACTCAAATGAGCCGAAGATTTGGGGCATCCTTGGGGGAAGATTTCTGGAAACACTTGGGCAAGATCCACCCAGAAGGCACAGCGTTGAGATATCTATTGGAGGAGGGACCAGCCACCCTCGTGAAACCCACAAATGCCCATCATGTTTTTTATCTGGTGAGAAGGGCCGTAGAACCCTCCTAGGTCTGTACTTCAAGGACTATTACCCTCATTTACAACAGCCAGCCTTGGAATGTAGAATATCAGAGCCAGAAGGGAACCTAGAGTCTGGAATATAGAATGTTAAATAAAGCTGGAAAGGCCCTGAGAACAGAACGCATCAGAGGTGGCAGGGAGGAGAGGACAAGACGTCAGAGTTGGGAGGGACCTGAAAGACCATTTGGGCCAGAAATTCTCAGACTTTTTGGTCTCAGGACCCCTTCACACTCTTATTATTAAGGATCATAAGAACTATTGTTTATGTGGGATTTCTATGTTTATATATGTGTTTATACATACGTGTGTATACATATATACACATATCACATATACACACATATATTTACCATATGAAATGAACACTGGTAAAATTTTAAAATGTTTATTCATTCATCCGAAAGTGACAATGATAATCCCATTGCCTATGAACATCAGTAACATTTTTAAGAAAAATAACCGTGTTTTCCAAAACAAACAAAATTTAGTGAGAAGAGTGACATAGTTTTACATATTTTTGCAAGTCTCTCTAGCGTCTGGCCTAATAGAAGCCAGCTGGATTCTCCTATCTGCTTCTGCATTCAATCTGTTGTGATATGTTGTTTCGGTTCAAGCATATGAAGAAAATATAGCCTTACACAGATATAGAATTGGAAAAGGGAAGAACATTTTAATGGGCATGTGACATATGATGATGATGATGAAGGAGAAGAAGAAAATAGTTTTGACATTGCAGACCCCCTGTAAGGGCCTTGGGGACCCCAAATACAAACACTTTATGGAACCTCTGATTTAGTTCAAATGCCTCATTTTACAGATGGGCAAACTGAGGCCCAGAGAGGGAACTATAGCTTGCTTAAAGTCACATGATTGGTAAGTATTACATCTGGGCCCCAAACTTTTCATCTTATTCCAAGTCTAGTGTTCTTTGCCTTACACTCCACTGCCTCTGAAATCACTTTCTGCCTCTAGACATCAATTTCCACACCTATAAAATAAAGCAGTATTCCCTCCTCCCTGTGTTCCTTTCTAACTCTGAAATTCCCTGCACTAAGGAATTTTGAGAGCTGAAAGGGACATTAGCAACCACCTAGTCCAACCCATACACAAAAGGAATCCCTACTATACGAGACAAATGTTAGCCCTGATGTTCTGTGCCTAACATCCTTTCCAACTCTATTTTGGGCTCTGAAGGTCCTCCCCTCTCAAATATTTTGTGTTCTAAGGACCTCCCAGCTCTGACCTTCTATGTTCTGTGTTCTAAGGGTCCTCCCAGCTCTGACCTTCTATGTTCTGTGTTCTGAGGTCCCTCCCAGCTCTGACACTGTATATTCTAAGGACCTCCCAGCTCTGACCTTTTATGTTCTATGTTCTGAGGTCCCTTCCAGCTGTCACTTCAAGATTCTGAGAGTCTAAGCTCCACCTGAGTGGCTCAGACCATTTATGCCTCCAAAGTTCAGATGGAGAGATCCCTGGAATGGGGGTGGGGTTGGATCTAGCCCTTGAAAGACAGACAGATTTGGGCAGTCTCGGGTTTCTTGAGCTGCTCACACGTCTCCCCTCCCCCAGATGCCAGGACCCAAAGCTTTTCATCCATTGTACGGCTTCCTCCCAGGCTAACTCAGGCCCATCGCAAATTACCATTTACAAAGCCCCTTCATTAACATAGGACACACATAAGATGGTGCTTGTCTATAGCAAAATACAGGATCGGGTAATCCCTGCACAAAGAGAGGGGGGCCCCTGAATGCCTTCTCTCCTAAGGAGCCAGGGGCCTCTCTTGCTTACCCATTACCAATTAACCCTTAACAATTAGCTATAGTCACCAGCCCAGAACTTTGGTCCATGAGCACAGGTCAATGGTGGATTAACTGTGACTACAGCCTTGTCCGCTCTCAGGTGGGGACATCTGCCTCATTCTCAGACCCAAGCCACCTACCCACCCAACCTATGGCCCTAAGAGCCACACTTTCCTTTTAAGAAGTGACTACAGGACTCCCAATCTCAATTTTAGACTAATCATATAGACACACAGCCGAGCTGTGTGGGTCTTGTTCCTTGTTGGGCCTTATCTTGGTACACTGGAAAAACCCTTAGACTAGAAGTGAGGACCCTGAGCTCCCTCCGGTCTTTGCTCAGCAATGATCTCACTTTGTGAGCCTGGGTACGGCACATCCTTTCTACCGGCCTCTATCTGCTTTTTAGTCAAAAGAGGTAGTTGGACTGGATATTGTCTATGGTTCCTTCTAACCTCTACTGATCTCAACTCTATGAGTCAAATTCATGTGCTAAGCCAGGCTAAGCCAAGCAGGTGCTGTGTCTGAGCTGGGACCCTGGGATTCAGCCTTGTATATATAGTCTGTGCTCAAACAGGTGATGGAGATGATGATATCACCCATCCCTTGGCTCCATAGTGATGGGAGGGAAAGAATTCTTTTTCTGATGACTTCTGGGATGGGTTCCATCCATCACTTGTACTGTCACTTGAGCCAGCCAGGCCTGAGCCCTGTGAGTTAGGTTTGTGGGTCAGGGTGACCAGGAGTTCAAGCTGCTGCTTTTACCTTCTCCTTGATGCACCCAGAAAAGTTCCCCAGAGCCCCAGGAAAAGAGCTGCAGCCTGGGAGCCAGGACTGCTGAGATCTAGTCCCCTTCTTCTATTTACTCTGTGTGTAACCTGGGGCAAGTGGCTGACTCTTAGGGTCTCACTTTTCCCTTCTAATTAAGGGATGAGACAAGATAATCTCTAAAGGCCCTCCCAGTTCTGATATTCTGAATTCTAAGAGTCCTTCCAGCTCTGACGTCCTGTGTTCTAATGCCCTCCCAGCTCTGACATCCTGTGTTCTATGAACTAAGCTCCCTCACAACTTAGTCACTCTAAGTCATAGAACATAGGTTCTATACAGGATTGGGTAATCCCTGCACATAGGTCCTAAGGGCCCATCTGCATCTGAAGCCCAATGATTTGATGCGTTGGGTCTCTACTCAAAGCACCTTTCATAACCTGTATCTTTTTAGGGGGAGAAGCCTCGAAAGTGTCTTGATGCTCAGCCTGAAGTCCCTTTGATAGGGCCCACCTCTCCTTTCTGTCAGTTCCTCCCTAGATCCTTTCATGGAGGTGGGGGACAGGGAATTTCTAGGGCAATAGGGGGCAAAGCCCAGCCCAGTCCAAGCCTTGGCCTCCCAGTTCACTGGGCCTCAGAGAGAGAGAGGGTGAGCCCCACTGCCCAGAGGGGCTCTCACACTGTGGGCCCCCCCCTCCCCACCCCTCCAGCCTCTCTCCCTTGTCAGTCCTCTGTCTGCTGTCACTCAGGATTGGAATTCTCCTTCAGGTTGTCACAGTGAGGCGGCGGGAGGGGATTATACGGGCCCTGTCCAGAGTGGAATCATGTGGAACGGGCGCTTGACTAGCGGAACCGCTGGTGAGCCGTCGGCCCTCTGAGACCCTTTACTTTCCCACCTCCTTCAGACAATGGGGCATTGTCCGCCCCTGGCCCCCCTGATCCTGGGCCCCATAGCCGTGACGGACACCACTCCCAGGGCCAAAGGCCCCCTTTGAATTGCTAAAAACCCATTTTCAGGAAGTTCCCCTTGGTGCTCCCCCCCACAAAAAAATCCTAGCCCCATTGTACAGTGGGACTCCCCACCCCACTGGGTAACAGGCCTGCCTCCCTTCCCCCTCACCAACCCTCCCCATCTTTCTCAAATGCCTTAAAGAGCCCCCTCCCTGCCCTCTCACAAACACCATCTCAGGAAGGTTCAAAAGCACCAGAAGACGGATGAGGTTGGGCGGGGAAGGGGGCCATGGAGGAGATGAGGGAAGAAAAGTCACCAAAAGACCTTGATCTCCTTTAAAGAAGGTCACTGTGATCTCGACCACGGTATGTCTTTCCCAATTCCTCGCGGGGCTGCAGCCTGCCAAAGGTCCTGGCCTTGGAGAAGACATGTGGGTCAATTCCACCCTCACTCTGAGGCAGGGAAATAGCAGCACGAACACCAGCAGCAAACAGTTCCTACTCCTGAGCCCGATCATTCACAAAGCTCTTTTCTCACAACAGTCCTGGGAGGGTAGTAAGGAACAATTCTTCCATTTGACAGATGGAGAAACTGAGGCAGGGAGTGATGAGGCCGGATAGCTGGTCATTGTGTTCTCTTTCTACTCTAGAGCAGGGATTTCTCACCTTTTTTGTGTCTCGGTGGTCTGCTGAAGCCCAAAGAAGGGACTCCCTTCTCAGCATCCTGTATTTAAACATATAAAGTAAAACGCATAGGACTACAAAGGAAACCTGTTCTAGTAAAATGAAGTTATCAAAATATTTTTTAAAGCAAGATCACAGACCCGAGATTGAGAATGCCTCACCTGAAAGGAGGCAGCTACGATATAGAAATTAGTACAGAGCAGATCTTCCATCCAGAAAGACCTAAGTTCTAGTCCTGCCTTTGTCGTATATTGGCTAGGTAACTCTGGGCATATGACTTAACCTGTCTGTGTGCTAGAAAGCTCTCTGAGGAAGTGGGAGAGGAGGTGCAGGATGGGGTTTCCCATCCAAGAGTTCCCTAGACCAGTGAGATCCAGGCTCTCTGCCCACAACCTCTTTCTGCCTTCAATCTCTAGGTCCAATCAGTTAACAAATATTTATTTCTCACCTTCAGTATGTCAGGCACTGGGATTGGTATTGGGGATATAGCCAGAGTCAAATGATCTTTGCCCTCAAGGGCTTACATCCTAATGGAAAAGACAAGATGTACACATATAAGTATGGAATCACACCCAACAGATGCGAGGTTACCTTTTGGGGGGATGGGGAATTAGTAGCTGGCAGGGGGGACCAGGTAAGGCCTGTTGAGGGTAGCCCTTGATCTGAATCTTGGAGAGCCGGGAATTCAAGAAGCAGAAGTGAGGAAAGAGCATTCCTGGCACGAGGCATAGCCAATGGCAAGGCATGGAGACCAGAGATGTCCTGTTGTATGTGAAGACCAGAAAGAAGGCCAGTTTGGATGGACCTCATAGAGGGCAGATAAGGCTGGGAAGGGAGGCTGTAGACAGATCATGAAGGGCATTAGATAAGAGGGAGCCACTGGAGTTTATTGAATCAGAGAGACATGATGTTGCCTGCCTGCTGTGGACACTGCCTGCTCTGGGGTGGCCACCCTGAGACCCCACTCTGGCTACCCTTTGCCTAGGGTTGGAGGAGGGAGTGGTACAGGGCCAGAGGAATGGGTCCTGGGAGCCCTGAAAGCCCTCACCCAATGCATTGGCTAAGAGGTGTAAAGGCCAGGTTTAGGGGGAATTTCAAAGTTCAAAAAGAAAGGATTTTTTCCCTGCTGAGTCTAAAGGGATGTCTGGGAATATGTGAGTCATAGAATCATAGAGAGCCAGAGCTGGGAAGATGCTCAGAACACAGGATGTCAGAGCTGGGAGGGCCCTTAGAACACACAGTGTCAAAGCTGGGGGGGATCACATGGAGCATTCATTTTATAGATGTGGTCACAAACCCCAGGATGAAATAACTTGATTCAGGACACAGAGGAAATGAATAAGAGAGTCAAGATTCTTCTTGACTCTAAATCTAGTATCCAAAGACTGGGGCAGATTGCCTGACAGGCTCTTACTCTGAGGAAGACAGAGAGAGGAGGCCTGTCCCCAAGTTTCTCTGAGCTCAGACACTACCCACACCTGAGCCAAGGGCCTTGTACGTAAGGGTTCATTCCCCTAGTGTCCACATCTGGCATCCCTTGGCCTTGGCTTGGCCACGCCCCATCATCTTGGAAATGGGATGTGACAGGAAGGAGCATCCAGCTCCCAGGGGGCTGAATAGGTTTCCGGCAAATGCAATTGATCTCTGCTGACCCTCTAATCTTCCCGGTCAGCTCCCCCACGGGGAGTGGGCCCAAGCTGCCACATCCATGTCAACAGGCTGGGGCTTATCCCCACCTACACACACACACACACACACACACACACACACACACACACACACACACACACACAGCTGCTCCCCTGACTCACAAAAGGCAGCATCCGGGTCAGGGTCACCGAATCATCCTGGAGGGGCCTCAGCATCTCCAGTTGCCAGGCAGACACTCGTCAGGCCTAGTGTGTCTGGAATGCTCCTGCCACGTGTCCCTGACCTCTCCTGTCACTGCAGGACAGGGCTTAGGAGGTCATGAAATGTCATAGATGGAAGACCCCTTAGAGATCAGCTATGCCAGCTCCTTGGTTTTACCTTTACTGAGGTCCAGAGAGATCTCAGTTTGGCCCAACATCAAGAGCCAGGACCAGATTCGAGGGGGCCTGATCCACACCTTCTTGTCCTCCCCTTTCTGAATAACTTCTCCTTTGCCTGTGAAGATGCCACACTTATCTTGTTTTTATTTTCTCTCTCTGACTATTCCTTCTTTGTTTCCTCACCTTCCCAACACCTTAAAGTGGGCACTCCCTAAAGACATCCCTCTGCCTTGGCCATCTCTACTGCCCTCCCCTCTTTAATTCTCCCCTTTGTGCAGGCGACTCTCAAATCCATATTCTTAGGCCTCATGTCCCTTCTGAGCATCAGGCATACTGCCTACAGGCCATCTCCACTAGGAGATTCCCCATACCACCATCTTGTGCTCCCCTGTACTTGCAAGGGGCCTCTTTGACCCTTCCCTCCTTCCCTTCTCCCATTGGTGATTCCATTTTGAAGAGGCGCTCAGGCTGGCCATGCTTCATTCCCCTTCTAGCTGTGTTTGACTCTTTGGACTTGACCATGTGCCCTTACTTCTCCCCTCCACTTTGTTTGGAGATAAAATAAAAGCACTTATATTTGTAACCTGGATGCTTGGTGTAGTGTCTGGCACACAGTAAACACTCCAGAAAAAGTTGTTGTTTACTGTCCCTTACGTCTTTTGTCCGATCAATCAGCAATGAACAAGCATTTATTAAGCACCTACTGTATGTGGAGCACTGTGCTAGGCATTGGGAATACAAAGGTAAAGAATGAAACAATTCTCTATCCCATGGAACTTATTATGTTCTGTCAGAGGAGGCACGTAGCATTCATACTTATAAGTATAAAATGTGAATATTTATAGAAAGAATAAGTATAAAAAAGAAGGAAGAAAATGAGCCTTTAATAAGGGGCCCTGTGTACTGGGCGGGGGCAGGTAGGTGGTGTAATGGACAGAGCACTGGGCTGGGATGAGGGAGGCTTTTCTTCCTAACTTTAAATCCAACTTCAGATACTAGCTATGTGACCCTGGGTAGGTTACTTAACCCTGTTTGCCTCAGTTTCCTCATCTATAAAATAAGCTGGAGAAGGAAATAGCTACCCATGCCGGTATCTTTGTCAAGAAGATCCCAAATGGGGTCACAAAGAGTCAGACACGACTGAAATGACCAAACAACCACATGCACCAGGTGCTGTACTGAGGACTTTACAAACATTATCTCCTGTGATCCTCACAACAATCACAGTGGGTTGGGGGTGGGGGTGCTGTTATTATCCCCATTTAACAGATAAGTAAAATGAAGCTGACTTAAATGACTTGCCTAAGGTCACACAGCCAGTAGGGTCAGAGACCGAATTTGAACTCAGGTCTTCCTGACTCCAGGCCCAGGCTCTATCTACTGTACCACCAGCTACTCAGCTGAGCAGTGATAGAAATAAATGCCAAGTAGAGAGAGAGCCCAGTAGTAGTTGGGGAGCTCAGAGAAAGCTGTGCAGAAAAGGCAAAGTAGGTTTCTATGAGGAAAGAGTGCACTCCAGGCCTGGGAGGCAGCCAGGACAAAGACATGGAGGTAGGAGATGAGATGCACCTTGTTCAAGGAACAGAGACAAGACCAGTTGTCTGGACTGTAAACTGTGGGAAGTACAGTGAGCAGTAATAAGGCTAGAAAGACAGTTTGGGGCCAGCCTGTGAAGGGTTTTTTGAAAGACAAAGAAGTCAATCCCACCTCAGCAACCTCTCTCTCAAATGCATCTCCTCTCTCTATTCTCACTGCCACCCCCTCAGAACAGACCCTGTCTGGATTTATCACAATAGCTTCCTAATAGGTATCCTTGTCTCAACTCCTCTATTTCACGTTTCCCATGCTGCCAGAATAATCTGCCTTATGCACAAATCCATTCACGTTGCTCCTCAGCTCAAAAACATTCTGTGACTCCCTATTGCCTATCCAGTACAGAACACACTCCCATGCTTGGCATTTGAGGCCATCCACAATACAGTAGCACCCCATATCTCCAGCTTTTTCTGTTATCACTGCCCTCCCCATACCCTAGTCCTCAGACAAACTCACTCAATCATGGTAGCTTGCTCTCCCCCACCCCATGTCCTTGCTTGTCCTGTTGCCAATGACCAAAATGTCCCTTCCCTCCTGAGAAATGCCTCCAGCTGGAGCTCCTCAATTCTCTACAGCCCAGCCCAAATGCCACCTCCTCCTAGAAGCCTTCCCTGATTCCCCCCCCAACCCCATCTCTGTCCTCCAGACTGCACAGAGCACTCTGTACCTCTTTGACCACTGTCTGTCTCTATTTTCCCAACTAGGCTGGGAATTTCAGAAGTTAAGGACTCTGGGTAATCACTGTCTGCTTTAAACCCCTCAAAGCCCTTTACACACATTATCTGATATTCCTCTGAGTAGTCATAGGAGCTTTGTGTCTGAGGCAGGATTTGAACTCAGGCCTTCATGACTCAAAGTTCAGCACATTACCCCCTGGGGCATCCAACTGCCTATATTTATGTAGAACTTCATGGTTTGCCAAAGTCAGGTCAAGCCACCTAGCATTTGCTAAGTATTTGCCATGTGCCAGGTACTGTACTAAGCTCCAGGGAAACAAAGAGCAAGCAAAAACAGTCCCTGCCCTCAAGGAGATTGTAGCCTAATATGGGGGGGTGGCATTTAAATGACTCTACACAAATAAGGCAGCTGGGTGGTGTACTGGGTAGTAGAGAATGCTGGACTTGGAGCCATGAAGGACTGAGTTTGAATCCTGCCTCAGAAACTTACTTAGTTGTATGACCTTGGGCAAGTCACTCAACTTTGGGCTGACTCAGTTTCCTCTTCTGTAAAAACAGAGATAACAATAACACCTACCCCTCAGGGTAGGATAGTAAAGTACTCTGCAAATCTTAAAGCATTATATAAATGTTAGTTGATATTGAACAAGGTATATATAGGATAAACCAGAAATGATCATCAGGAAAGGAGCTTAGCATTAAGAGGCACCAGGAAAGATTGCTTGTAGAAAGTGGAATTTTAGCTAAGACTTGATGGAGATGAGGAGCAAAAAAATTCCTGGCAGTGAACAGAGCACTGGTCCTAGAGTCAGGAGGACCTGAGTTCAAATACAGTCTCAGTCACTTGACACATGTGACCTTGGGCAAGTCACTTAACCCCAATTGCCTTGCCTTCCCTCCCCCCCCCCCAAAAAAAAAAGAATTCCAGTCAGGACATCATCAATCAGTATAAATGCTCAGAGATGGAGTAGAATGTTTTTTCCCAGAATGAGTAAGATGTTGGGGCAGCTAGGTGGTACAGTGGATAGAGTACCAATCCCGGAGTCAGGAGGATCTAAGTTCAGCTTCAGACACACTAAATCCAGCTTCAGACACTAGATATATGACCCTGGGCAAGTCAGTTAACCCAGATTGCCTCCCAGCACCAGCCCCAAAATCAGTGAATAAAGTATAAGAAGACTGGAAAGGTAGGAGGGGACCAGGTTGTGTAGGACTTAAATGCCAAACAGATGGATTTTATATTTGATTCCAAAGGTGATAGGGAGCCCCTGGAGTTTATAGAGCAAGGTGTGGCACGATCTGTACTTTAGGAAGCTCACCCTGGTAACTGAGTGGAGGATTGATTGGAGTTGGAAGAGCTGCGAAATACTGTATATGCTTTATTTCATTTGAATCACACAATTTAAAGAGGGTGCTATTGTATCCATTTTTTAGATGAGAAAACTAAGACCCACAGAAGCAGAGTTAGAAGGGGCTTTATAGGGCACAGAGCCCAACCTAGCCACATCTGAGCAGGCAGCCCACACCACAAGGGCTCATCCTGTAGGAGGAACTAAAATGAGAGACCCGAATTTCAAAAGAAGTGACTTAAACCAAATGGCAAAGAAAGTCAACACAGTGAACTGGATTTCCAAATAAAAGTGACACCAACCATGGGGGTGATCTCTAAGAGAAACTGAGGGCTGGGCTGGGGCTTTGTTTCTTTGCTGCTTTTTTATGGAGAAACTGAACATGCCCTGACCAAAATCTCAGTGGTGTGTGCCACCGACAAAGCCTGGAAGCAAAAGAACAAAGGACCCTATCCTTACGATGCAACCAAGCCCCTCCTCAGGCAGGGCCAGGCTGTGTCGTGGGAATGGCATTGGGCTAGCAGGCAGCACATCGAGGCTCTGGTCCTAGCTCTGAGATGTGTAACTGTTCAACTTCAGATGAGTCAGCAGTTTTCTGCGCCTTTACCTCCTCATCTGCAAAAATCTATTCTCTAAACTGTCCCTTTCAGCACCTGGGACAGGGCTCTCTGCACACAGTAGGGAATCCATTTCAACATTTCTAAAGTGCCCATGTGCCAGACAGTGGGCTATGCTCTGGACAAAAGGACTCTTAATGTAGCGTCCATGAACTTAAGAAAAAACCTACTTTGATATCTGTGTTTCAATATACTTGGTTTCCTTGGCAATCCTCTGCATTTCATTTTGTGTGCTTAATGAGGACATTGTTTTGAGAAGAGGTCCATAAGCTTCACCAGCCCACCAAAGGGATGTAAGGTGAAAAGCCCCTGACTAGAGATAAAAAACAAAAACGAAACCATCCCTGTCCTCATGAAGCTTCCATTCTATGGGGAAGAATCAATGTCCAGGCAGAAGAGGTGGGAGGTGAGAGGATCAAGTTGTCCAATTTTGCTGGGCCCTAGACAGGTAGTAGGCCTTTGATAAAGATTTATTCAGTGACATTTCCTAGTCCTAATTTCCTTTATCAACACTTGAGGGCCATTCGTTAAGCAGTGGGGCCATTCGAGGGAGGTCACCTGACTCTCTTGGCACAGGCTGGTTAGATTTGATCAGAAGGGAGCACAATGCACACTCTATACCTATTCACATAGGATCTGATTTGAGCCCCCACCAATCAGGTCAGGACTATTTATGATTATAAAAGTTTTATCTATGAGGCAGTTAGGTGGTGCAATGGAGAACAGAAAGTGCTAGAGTTAGAGAGACCTGTATTCAAATCCAACCTCAGATACTTACTAGGCAGATCACTTAACTTTTCCTCACTTTCCTTAACTACAAAATAGGGGTAATAACAATGTCTACCCCTCAGGATTGTTGTGAAGATCAAATGTGAAAATATTTGTAAAGAACCTAGCATACAGTAGGCAGTATATAAATGTTTATTCCCTTTTACCAAGGAAGAAACTGAGGCTCAGGGAGGGGCAAGGGCTTTAGAGGCCTCCTTTTTTAAGAACAGGAAATAGAACTGGTCTTTAAAATCAATTAGCAGGGGGCAGCTAAGTACAGCCCTGGAGTCAGGAGGACCTGAGTTCAAATCCAGCCTCAGACACTTAACACTTGCTAGCTGTGTGACCTTGGGCAAGTCACTTAACCCCAATTACCTTGCCTTTCCCTCTCCAAAAAGACCAAAAGAAAAATCAATTAGCAGATCTGGAACAATGGATACAATGTAAGATAAAATTTCGTAGGGATCAACATAAACCATATTTTTATGGTTTAAAAAAAGGTCAAAAAAGAAGTTATTACTAGATGAGAGGTCATGGGGGAAAAGGTCTGGAGGAATTAGAGGATCAGGAGCTCAATGGAAGCAACAGCATGTCAAGGGCACCACCATCCTTCTAGCCCCCAGTGGTTCACAACCTATCATCCCTGACTCTCTCCTTCATCCTGCCCCATCTCCATATTCAATCACTTGACAAGTATTTCCCATTCTACTTCCACAAATCTCAAATCTATCCCTTTATTTATTCTAAGAAACCACTACCCTACTTCGAGCTCTCATCATTTCTCCATTGGACTATTGAAATAGCCTTCTATTAGGTCTCTTTGCATCCAGCCTCTCCCCACTCCAATCCATTTCCCCTAGAGCTGCCAAAGTGATATTCCTATAACATGGGCCTGACCCTGTTTTTCTCTTTTTCACAAAGCTCTGTTGGCTCCCCATTGTCTTTAGGAATAAATATGAATTCTTCTATTTGGCATTTTAAGCCCAACTGCTTCCCAGACTTAGTTCCCATTATTTCCCTTCACCTCTCTATAATCCACCCAAATTGGCCCACTTGCCATTGCTCACACACTCCCTCTCTGGTTTTTTGTGGCCCATCCCCCTTGCCTGGAATGCACTCCTTTCTTATCTTAGAATCCTTAGCTTCCTCAGAAGTTTAGTTCCTATAGAAATCCTTTCCTGATTCTCCTCCCCAAGTAGGCTGCCTTCTTCCTGACATTATCTTGTATTTTCTTTGTATCTATTATTCTGTGTACATATTTCTCTCCATAGAATGTAAGCTCCTTCAGGGCAGAGTTCATCTTATTTTTGTCTTGATATGTCCACTACCTAGTACATAGTAGGCCTGTAATAAGTGCTAGTTGACTGGTTGTTGCTAGTTGGTTGACATGGAAGTTTTTTTTTTTTTAAACTAATGTGATCTTGGGCTTTTTAATATGATCTTTTGCCTTTAATGAAGACAAAGTGCCCACAATGAAGCACCATCACTGCATGTTACCCTCCTCTCTGACCCCATCTGGAATTTCATATTCCATCCTGGGCACTACATTTTAGAAAACACAGGAACAAATTGGAGCTTTTCCAAAGGAGAGTAATCAAGATAAGCAGGACACTGGAAAGCATTCCTTAAGAGGATAAGTGGAAGGAATTGAGAATGTTTAGCCTGGAGAAGAAAAGACTAAAGGGGAATATGATGGTCATCTTCAAATTCAAAGTTCACTGTGAGCAAGGTGTTGATCATAGAAAAAGATAAAGAGTGGGTGGCTAGGTGGTGCAGTGAGTAGAGCGCCGTCCCTGGAGTCAGAAGGACCTGAGTTCAGATCCACCCTCAGACACTTAACACACACAAACAAACAAACAAAAAGAAAAAACCTAGCCGTGTGATCTTGGGCAAGTAACTTAATCCCAATTGCCCTCCAAAAAAAAAAGATAAAGAGAATACAGTTCCTGTCCTCCAAGGAGCAGAATCTAAAAAGGTATGTCATCCACACAGAGAAAAAGTACAATGCCTGAAGCATACTTTCACTTGTAAAATCTCTAGCTTCCTTCAAGACTTAACTAAGAGGCTACCTCCTACAAAAAGTCTTCCCTGATTCCCCCTTTCTGCCCTCCACTGCCATTGTTTGTACTCTCTCCCTCTTGAATTTTACATATTTGTGTGTTGTATCCCCTAATTAGAATTTAAGGTCCTTGAAGGCAGGAATTTTTCTGCCTTTGAACTCAGAACCTTGAACAGCTCCTTAGACATTTAATAAATGTTCATTCAATTGAGTTGTTGAATTAAATATAATGCAAGAAGATCCATAACAAAGGAGAGATTCAGACAAGTTCTCTATGAAAATCTGAGGAGAGAGAGAGAATATCTTCCTTCAGTTGAAAAGATCAGAAAAGGCAAGGAGAGTGAAGGCAGAAAGATCCCATATATAACAAAATAGTTACACCACTCCTTGCAACAAGAAGCTGAAAACATATAATGGATGTCTATCACTTGGAAGACAACTGGAGAGAGCAGTGCACAAAGATAATAAATACATATTATACGTTTATTATTACTTATACACTTATTATTATTGTGTATATATTATTAATACATATTATAAAAATATAATTAATACATATTAGGGATTCAGAGAAACATGTGAAGACTTGAATGAACTGAGGCAGAGTGAAGAAAGCAGAGCCAGGAGAATAATCTACACTGACTCACCTACGCAAATGGATCTGAGATGTCATCAATTAGGGAATTCTTCCCAATAATACGTATCCCAGTGCATCCAAGCCTTCCCATCCTGGATCACTCTCATTTATGTCCATCATGGTGGGGCATTCAATATTTTGAAGGCCTTCTTCACTTTCTCTTGACATCAAGAGGGTGCCAGTAGGATACTCTGGCCATTTAATTGTCATTCCTTATTTTTATCACATAACCAATCCATCTTTTCTTTCTGCCTTCTGTTTCTTTGATGATATCCTATATTCTTGTCTTTAGTTCTTGGAGGGAGTGATGTTCCAAGTCACTTTTCCATCTAGAAAAACTGGTAAAATGTATTGAAAAGAAATAGGTCTTTGCTATTATAGGAAGTTTGGGGTCAGTAAAAGGTTCAATTTCCAAAAGAAAATTCAGCCTGCTCTTCTTTTCAATTCTAGGCACAGCTTACTTTCCATCAGTATTGTCTGTCACACACACACACACACACACACACACACACACACACACGTGAACCTTTACAAATATATATATAATGCTTATACATGTATACACATATATTTATATAAGCACATATGTATGTATACATATGTGATTTATTATTCTATATATGGTTTGTCTTATATTATGTATAAGTATATATATGCATGTGTATGTGTTTGTATATATGTATCCACACTTATACACTTAAAACAAGTTTTATAGAGTATCTATAATGCATGATGAAATCTGAACAATAGATATTCTTCATCCACTTGGTCTTTCCTGTGTGGATGGACAGACCAAACTCCTTTGAACAATTACAGATTTCTCCCAGGAAGCTCTGCAATATCTTTGGGCTTGATGTAATTGACACAAGGTCCTCTGCAAACAGGGGCCTTTGGAGGAACACACCATCCATAAGAAATCCCTCCTTGACCTGAACTCTGACCTGGATCTCCATTGAAGTGAGCATTGGTGAGCACTCATCTCCCTGTTTAATGTTTAGTATATTGGATGAGGTTATATTCCAAGGAACCTTGAATGATCCTGACTTATGACCATATTGTAAAAGAACTTTATAAAATAGCACCTTGTTCTACTGAATGGAAAGCTTTTTCTTCATTAATGATCAATAAGAGCAAAGAGATTGTATGTTTTCTGTGCTTTTCAGCCGATTTTGAAATAGCAAAGATTCCTGTCCATCAGTATATCATTCACTAAAGCCTGCTGGTTCCTCACCAATGTCCTCATGGAGGACAGTTTGTGCAGAGATGACCCCTGTATTTTGTATAGATGGAAGAGTAGGCAATATTGGTTAGTATGGCTATTGATATTTTCTTGGTCACTGTTTTTTTTTAATCAGTAGGGTACAAGATTTCCCCTCCATACCATTGACATCTTCCCCTCCTTTAGATACTTCAAAAATGGGCTCTTTGATGAGTTCACAATTTCTTTGTCTCCAGCACTGACCTCCTCCATATGCACATGAACCAATGTGGTTGCTTTCCCACTCTTTGGCTAGCATGCTGTCAATGATAACCCTCAGAACCCTCTGTTGAATTGTAATGAACAATCTTGGCCCCACAGAAATGGTAATGAAGCCCACCTCTCTCCTCTCAGGAGAGAGGAGGCCTACAGATGGTGAAGGCAATGTGTGCAATCAGACAGAAAACAGCTGTGTCCATGGACTTTGCTCAAAAGTTTCCTCTTCGTTATTAGGTATGGAAGGTGAGTTTGGAGGAATCTTAAAGAGAAATGACTAGTGTGAAAAACAAATGGGAATAACAGCCATAATGATAATAAAAGATCAAAGACCAAGGAAGGCTTCAGAGAGAAGGTGAAACATTGAAGAAAGAAGAAGATTCTGAAAGATTCCAGGAAAAGAGGCGGAAAATTGAATGTTAAGTTTGTGAGTACAGCTAATAGTCCAGTTTCAAAAGATGTGAAATGGAGTAAAGTGAAACAGGGATGGAGAATAGGTTCATAAGATCACAAGAACTCTAAGGGAACTTCAAAGTTGTTGAGAGCAATTCCCCCATTTTACAGATGGGGAAATTGAGACCCAAAGATGTTAAGTGACTTTCCTGGGGTCATAAAGGCAGAAAACAGTAAAGCTGGGACTTGGACCCAGAATCTTTCATGCAAAATCCAGCTGCAAATTTAACATGATGTCATGATAGCTAAAGTTGTTTTTCCTGCCAAGCTGTGGAGCATTGCCTTAGAGGCAATAGGGAGTCACCTAAGGAGAGGAGAGGAAGAGGATGTGAAGGATGTGTTGAGGAGAGGAAGGATGTGAAGAAAATTCATAGGAAGATGAATTTGTCAGCTGTTTGAAGGATGAACCAAAGGGGAAGAGACTGGAAGCAAAGGGGACCATGTGAGAGGAGACTCTTATAATAGGTGAGAAAAGAAGATGGATGAAGACCTAAAACAGAATGTTGGTTGTGTGAGAGAGAGGACAGCATAGGGGAGGTGAAAGATGTTTCTGGCACATAGTAGGTACTTAGTAAATGTTTATTGATTGATCGGTGGAACAAGCGTATATGTATACACACATATACATACACCATATGTATATAAATATATATGTGAACACCTACTATGTGCCATACAATCTGTAGGTGCTAGAGATATAAAGACAAATATGAAGTAATCCCTACCTTCAAGAAACTTAAGTTCTAATAGACTTGTATCCAATGTTTCTAGTAGAGGTAAGTATTTAAGGCTTTTGGCAGACAGTGCTGTCCATCAGAAAGCACACTGGATGTAGAGCCAGAGGGCACAGGGTCAAACCTTACCTCTGACACTGAATCTCTACGTGACCTTGGGCAAGTCATTTAACTTCTCTAGGCCTCAGTTTCTTTCTTTGTAAAATGTGAGGGTAAACTGGATGGCCTTTGAGGTCCCTTCCAATTCTACAGCTATGTTTCTGTGATCAGCAGATAAGATCCCAGAGAGGAGCAGATGGCCCATGATGAAATCTTTCTGCAAACCTATCCTAAGGGGCTGGGAAGAAGAAGATGGTGGAACAATGAAGGCGACCAAGAGAGAACAGGGGTATGAAAGCCAAGGCAGGACAGAGATCCGGTAAGGAGGGATTGGTCTATCAGCCTATTGGTTTACAGGCTCAAAAGCTGTCCAGAGACCAAGGAGGCTGAGGGAGGAGAACAAGCCAGGAGATCATAGGGGACTTTGAAGAGAGCAGTTTCCATAGAATCCTGGCATCAGAAGTCAGATTTCCAGGGGTTAAGAAGTGAGGGGTAGGGAAGTGTAAGCAGGGAGTAGAGAGTATTCTTTCTAGGACTGGGGGGGTTCCCAGCCTTTTTCAATTCCTGAACCTCTTGTCTTTCAAGAAACCTTCCTGTACCCTTTACTCAATACAACAAGAAATAAATCTGAGAGTTGACCAAATATACACACATAAGAATATGTACATTTATGAATAAAGTAAGGGCAGCTAGATGGCACAGTGAATAGAGCATTAGGTCTGGAGTCAAGAAAATCTGAGTTCAAATCTGGTCTCAGACACTTGTAAGCCGTGTGACCCTGGGTAAGTCACATAACCCTATTTGCCTCAGTTTTCTTACCTGTAAAATGAGATGGAGAAGGAAATGGTATATCCTGGGTGTTTTTGCAAAGAAAACCCCAAATAGGATCATGAAAAGTTGGACATGACTGAAAAATGGCAGGACAACAATAATAATAACAGGGATAAGATATTCATTTCAATAGAATAATGCTGGGTTGTTTTTTTTTTACCAAATATCCCTTTCTGCCTTCTGCCCCCTGGGGGTTGGCTTCTTTATGGTAGAGACTGTTTCTTTTTGTTGTTATCTTTGTATCCTTCACATTTAGCCCAGGGCCTGGGACACAGTAGGTGCTTAATAAATGCTTATTGATTAACTGATAGAGAATCCTAGGATCATAGATTTCCAGCTGGAAGGGGCCTAGAGTTTATCAAGTCTGATTCTTTCATTCTTTCCAGATGAGGAAACTGAGGCATAGAGAGATTAAGCAACTTGCCTAGGGTCACACAGCTAGCGGGTATGGGTGGCAGGATTTGAACTCAGGTCTTCTGACTCCAAGTCCAGCATTCTACCTCCTACACAAATCACAGATTTGGAATAAATACATAGGGTCCTTCCCTAATTTTGGTTTCACTGCAACCAGAAGGGAGGAGGAAACATAAAGTCACAGATTCAGGGAAGGCAAGGACCATAGAAACCAACTAATCCAATCCATTCATTTTCTAGATGAAGAAACAGAGGCACAGAGAGGTTGGGTTATTTTCCAGGGTCACACAGCAAGATTTGAACTCACTCTTCCTTAGCCTTGAGCCCTCTGCTCTAACCACTGCACCACATGGCTGAGATATAGGATGATAACTTGAAAAGATAGCAGGGTCAAGGGCAAGCTTTTTAAGGATGGAGGAGACTTGAGCATTTTTACAGATGCTGGGAAAGGAGGCAATTGATAACATTTAGTTAATAAGTAATTAATAAATTAAATTGATAAAGTTTAAAGATAAGAGAAGGTAGCTGGAAAAGTCTTTTGGAGAAGCCCCTGCTTGAACTCAGAAGGGAGAAGTAGGAGCAGTGAGTGGAAGCTGGTTAAATCTATTAGAATGGAAGTTTCTTGAAGGCAGGAATTGCTTCATGTTTCTCTTAGTATTTCCAGCACCTAGCAAAATATATGGCATATAGTAGGTGTTTAACAAATGCTTATTGAATAAAATTGAGTTGTAGAAAGAGAATTCTACTTCAATCAACCAGTAAACATTTATTAAGCACCTACGATGTGTTAGGCTCTGTGCTAAGTGCTGGGGATATGAAAAGAAGTAAAAGATAGTCCCTGCCCTCAGGAAGCTTACAATCTGCTTGAATGAAGGAAAACTATACTAATTGTTGTCCCAGTTAGTAGAGTTGTCCCAAAGTGGAATGGGTGGCCTCAGGAGGTAATGAGCTCCCTGCCTCTTTAGAGACTAGCTGACCACTACCTAGTCAATCACGTTGTAGACAGGATTCCTTTTCAAGCTGGAGGCCCTTGGCTTCTCTTCTACCACTGAGATCTTCCGATTCCATGATCTGTTATTCTGTGAGCTCCCACAGCCCACCAGTGCCCATCCTCACAGACCTGAAGCCAGCATCAGCCTCCCTGGACTCCAGAACCCAAAGCAGGAAACTGGGTGGGTTATTATAACCCATCAGCAGGCAGTAGGGAAAAACATTTCAGAATTACTACATCTAACCAGTAGAAAGAGATAGGTGGGCTGGTTCCCTGGTCCCAGGCTTGTCAGGGGCCATCTCCAATCATCCTGATGTCTATCTGGCCCCTGGACCCAGATGGCTCCAGAGGAGAAAGTGAAGCTGGTGGCTCTGCCCAGCCCTCCCTCATGTGGATGTCATGGCATTATCGCCATGATGTCACTGTCCTCTTCCAGAACAAAGGACAAACAGCAACCCAGGCTGGTCACTGCCTGGATGGAGTGGGAATAAAAATATTTAACAGTGACTCCAATTGCCCCCAATACTTTAAGATTTGTAAAATGCTTTCCTCACAAATCTTCACAAAAGCCTGTGAGACAGGTAGCATCGTAGAAGAATTTTTATCCCCATTTTTCAGATAAGGAGCAATGAGGAGCAAGGAGGCCCAGTGAGGTGAACTGTCACTACAGCCAACAAGTGTCAGGACTTGAACACCAGATTTCTGGCTTTATGTTCTAGTGTTCTTATGGGATGGGGAACAGGGAGGGACAGAGTCGGAGGAGGATAGGACCTCAAAGGGGGAAGGCATCTCAGAAGGATTACAGGGTCATAGGTTTAGAGCTGAGAAGGACCTTTGAGGTCAATTCCTCAAACTTCATCATTTAACAGATGAGACTAAGGCCCAGAGAAGTGAAAGCATTTGCTTAACTCATACAGGCAGTAAATAGCAAAGCTAAGATTCAAACCTAGGTCCTCAGACTCCAAATCCAGAGTTTCCACTGGACAGTGCCAGTACCTGGTCTGACCTCTGGCCAAGCACAGAAATCCCTTCTGCAGCCTCCTTGGAAAATGGTCTTGTAGGAATATCTGTGGTGAATGAGGAGCTCATTACCAGTGGCAGGGATATGAGCTGTGGGTAGACACAGCTAGGCAAAGCAGGGCTGTCAAACGGAGCCTGGTATGGCAGAGAGCGGAGCAGGCAAAGGCTTCTGGTCCTCAGCCACCTCCCCCTTGGATGACCCAATTCTGGGCTTGCACACAAGGCATTCCTGCTCCCTGCTCTCAAATAGCTCACTCCCGTTATCTGGAACCTCTCCATCACCCATGGCCCAGTAGCTGTCATGGAGTTCCGGCTCCCAGTGGCACGGCCAAGGCTCCAGGCCGGGCTGGGGGCAGAGGGCCCCGGGCTGGCTGGAACAGAGCTGAGTTGAGGGTGCGGGCTGGCTGGCTGGTAGGGAGGGCCACTATTGTGTGACTGATAGGGAGGGCAGGAGCGCCACCTTGAGGCCCCCAGGGAAAGGAGATGGCACGCAGCTGAGGGTTAGGGGCTAGGGCTGGGCTGGGCCTGGGGGCTTATTCACATCTGCATCCACCCACATGGGAGAGACCTGGAGTCCAGATGTGGTGAGGTAACAATCCTCCTGTTCTCTGCCCTAGTCAGAACCCATCCAGTTCTGGGGACTATGGCTTGAGAACAGTGATAATAGTAAGCCGGAGGGGGTTCAGAGGAGGGTACCCAGGATGGACCGGCCTCAAGGTCATGGCATAAGAGGCTCAACTCTAGGAAATGGGGATTTTGGCTTAGAAGCATAGCTACCAGACAGACTCACTAACACACTGTAGAACACGCTCATCTCTGTAGAAATAGACAAACGTGCTTGTATACCCTCAGGCAATCAGGAATCAAGGGGGAGAGACCACCCCATTCAAAGTCAGTACCCCCCATACCTAAAAGTTTCCTAATTTTGGATGGATAGGATTGAATGAAAGAATTAAAAAAGCATTTATTAAGCATTTGCTGTGTGCTATGCTTTATGCTAAATGCTGGGGGTACAGATATAAAAATGAAGACAGGCCCTACCCTTAAGGAATTTATATTTTAGGAAGGAAAGAAGAAGGAAATAAGCATTTATGAAATACCTACTATGTGCCAAGCACTGTGCTAGGTGCTTTACAAAATACTGTCTTATTTGATCTTCACAACAACTTTGGGAAGTAGGCACTAATATGACCCCCATTTTAACAGTTGAAGAAACTAAAGCAGACAGAAGTTAAGTGACTTGCCCAGGGTCACGTGGCTAGTAAGTGTCTGAGGTGAGATTTGAATTCATGTGTAGGTCCAGGCCTCTATCCACTGTGCTACCTAGATGCCCCCTATTCTAACAAGGGAAGACAAAAAATAGAGGGGAATGGTGCCTAAGGAGGGATGTTTTGGTCATAGATAATGAGTAGAACTATAGAGTCTTTGCATTGATATGTCCTTTCTGGGAATGGTAAGGTCAATATGATGATTGTTCCCAGAGGAAATGGGTGGGAGGTGAAAAGGTTGGTTGGTTCTGTCATGGAGATAGCATGAAGATGGCCAGGGTGGAGCAGAATGTTGAGGCTGAGTTGGGTCAACACTGGTGAAATCACACCAATCAGATGCCCAGGGCCCTTCTAGCCCCATTGGAAGATTCACCTCATGACCTTCTGGGAGCACATTGGGTTTGAGGCTGCCAAAATCATGGAAAATGCCTTGAAGATAGTAGTAGCTTAATAAAATAAATGTTTGTTGAGTTGGATTGAAAGCTAGGGTGCCTGAGGAATGGGAGCTGTGTGGGAGTGATGGAAGTTTGGGAATCCCAAAAGCCTGGAGTAGGAAGAAGGCAAAGACCCTGGAGCCTGAGTCAGTGGGGTTGAGAGAGGGTGGGTAGATCCCCATAATCCAGGGATTCAGGGAAGGATAAAGATAAATATGCCGGGTTCAAAAAATCCATTGCAGTTGGCATGTCAATCAGCAAGCATTGCTTAAGCACCCATTGTGTGCTGAGCACTTTGCTAGATGCAAAAGAGCCTATATTCTATGGAGGGGAGACTACATCCACGTAAACGAGTACATTTGCAATCTATTCAGAATAAACTCAAGACAATCTGGAGTGGAAAGACATTTAGGAAGGGAAAGAACCAGGAAGGCTCCATGGAGGAGTTGGCTTTTATGCCTGAGGGACTCTTGCTCTTCTAATCTGGGCAAGATAGGGAGACCAGTCTCTCTGAAAGGAAAAGGTGGTTCTTGAACTAAGTGTGGAAATGAGGATGAGGGGAGGAGAGAATATATGGTAGGAGGCGATCAGGGCAACGTCGAGGAGGTGGGAGGCAGAATTTTGTGTGTGAAGAATGACAGGAAGGTCAGTTTGGGGGCACCAAAGAGTGTGGAATGAGAAATAATGCTTGATAAACTCAGAAATAATAGAAAAGTAGATTGGGGTCAGGTTGCCAAGGGCTTTGAATGTCCAACAGAGGAGTTATTTTATCCCAGAGGCTATATAAAAACAGTGGAGTTGACTGGGTGGGAAAGTAACATGTCATTGAAACACAGAGAAGAGTATTCAGAAAAAGACACACCAACAGGGTCAAAGATGTAGAAGGAAACATTTTTTTGGACTTGGATAGAGAGAAGTCAAGAGGTCTGAAGACTGAGAAAAGGCCATTAGCTTGGGCAATTAAGAAATTACTGGTACAGGGGTGGCTAGGTGGCTCAGTGAATAGAGCACCGGCCCTGGAGTCAGGAGGACCTGAGTTCAAATGCGGCCTCAGACACTTTATACAAAAACTAGCTGTGTGACCTTGGGCAAGTCAAGTCACTTAACCCCAATTGCCCTCCAAAAAGCAAAAAAAAAAAAAGAAATCACTGGTACCTTAGAGAGGGCAGCTTCAGGTGAGTGATGAGGTCAGAAGCATATGGCAAAGGGGAGAGGGACAAGTGAGAGGAGTTAGGGGAGATCATCAATCAATCCACAAGCATTTATTAAGCTCCTACTATGTTCTAAGCACTTAGCTAAGCATTGGGGATACAAAGAAAAAGCAAAAATATCCCCTTCCCTCAATGAGGTTACATTCTAATGGAGGAAACAACATGTAAATAACTCAGCAGACACAGCATACATTGTTGTTCGTCCTTCATTTTCAAAGAGGATCAATGACATTCCAATGTTGGGGTCCAGGTACAGTGTGTTTAGCTATGGCTGTGTACAGAGTAGATGGAAGGTAACCTTAGGGGGCAGTAGCCACTGGGGAGATTGGGAAAAACCTGCAGAAGGTGATATTGGAGCTAAGCCTTGAGGGAAACCAAGGATTCTACTGTAAGAGACAGAAGTGAGAACATTCCAGGCATGAGGCACAGCCAGAGCAAAGACCCAGAGGCTGGAGATTCAGAATTATGTGTGAAGAATGGCAAGTAGACCAGTGTGAGAGGAAAATTATGGTTAAGACTAGAAAGCCAACAAGGGGTCAGGTTATACAGAGCTATAAATGCCAACCAGAGGAACCTACCTTTAGTTCAAGAGGTAATAGGCAGTCCCTGGAGGCGAATCACTTGAGGACATACTAGGGCCTAGAGAGCATTTTTTAAAGATGGAAAAGTTTGGGCATATTTGTAGGCAGTAGGGAATAAACCAGTAGATGGGGAGAGATTTAACAAATGGGAGTACCAAATGGGAGATGTATGTCCAGGTCACTTCTTGAGGGGGAAAAAGAAAGGGGAATTTCAATGGACTGGAAGGCTCAGTCTGAGTCAGCAGTATGACTTGGCAGTTAAAAATCCAGTATGATCTTGGCTTATATTTATGAGAGGCTCTGTATTGTCTGGAATAAAGGAAGGAGGTGAAAATCCTGCTGTCCCAATGCTCTGCTCTATCCTCCTCTGGCATCTCATGGCCAGTTTGGGATGCCCCATTTTAGGAAGGGCCCTGCTAAACTGGAAAGGATCCAGAGGGGAGAAACCAGGTGAAGACCAGACTGTCTGAGCATCTCTCCAAGTAATTAGGAATGCCCAGCCTAGAGAAATGAAGACTAGTGGTGGCAGGGAGTGGGGGAGAAGGGAATGATAGCTATCCTTAAGTACTTAGGGATTTTTTTCTTTTCTGTTTTTTAATTTAAAAAATATTTTCTCTCCCTTCCACCTCTCTGTCAACTAGAATAAACAGAAACAGAAATAGAAAAATAAAACTCTTCTACCAAATATGCAGAATCAAGGAAAACAAATTCCCACACTGGCCATGACCAGAAATGTACCCTGAGTTCTCTTCTCTGCCAAGAGTATCTCTTGTCCTTTAGAATCATGGCTGGTCACTGCATTGATCAGGCTCCTTGTCCTCACATATTTCAAAGGGGTTTTATGGAGAAGGATTAAACTTGTTCTTTTTGGCTTTGGAGGGCAGAACTAGGAAGCTGCAAAGAAGCAGACCTAGGGTTGATTGAAGGAAGACTTCCTCACCATTCTAGCTGTCCACAAATGGTGTGGCCCCCTGCCTCAGCATGGAGTGGCTTCTCTGGTGCTGGACAATTCCAAAGGCTGTGGTGACCCCTTGCCCAGTTCAATGTTGAGAGGATTCTTGATCAGGTTCAGGTTGGTCAACATGGTTTTTGTGGTTGCTTATGAGTCTGAGATAAATTGGAGGCTAGAGGCTGGGGAGGCTCAGGAGACCAGAGGCTAAGGAGGGAGAAGAGACCCAAGGAATCAGAGGCTGGGGAGGCCCAGGAATCCAGAGATTGGGGAGGATTAGAAGGCTCAAGGGACCAGAGGCCCAGGAGGCCCAGGAGGCCAGGTGGGAGGGAAACAAACATTTATTAAGTGCTTACTGTGTTCCAGGCACTATGTTAAGTAGTGGGAATACAAAATATGAAATGCAAAATAAAAAAGATCGCACTTACCTTCAAGGATCTGTAGTCCAATAGGGGAAGACAACACAAAAAGGAGAAATGAAAAGGATGAGGGGAAGAGGGGATGGAGAATCAGGAGCCCAGCCAGGAAAAGAATGAATCATGACCCATCCCTCAAAATGGTCACCTCAGAAGGACTTCATCAACGGGAGAAAGGGGATGTCAGGGTGGAGCAATATCCCAGGGCGAGAAGGCCCAGGCACCCAGAGAAATTCCAGGAGAAGGTGTCAGAGCCAAGGTGTCCAAGGAAGCCAGAGGATAGGGAGGCCCAGGGGACAGCGCCAGGTGTTAATGGGTATGACTTTCAGGATCCCTGACAATCTCTGCCTTCAGGGCCTTCTTTAAGTCCTGGCTTCACCTCCTCTACATCTTGGCCTCTGGCCAGCAGGCATTTTAAAGAGACTGAGGGTTTCTCTTTTGGGACACCCAACCAAAGCTTCAGATTAAATGATTTTCCACATCCTGGCCCTGTCCTACGCTCGAGTGAGTCGCTCTCTTTGGTCCCCCTCGAGCCCAGTTAGCGACTGCCTGGGGCCCAGCTTTGTTTCTTCGATCAATTTCAATTTGGCCCCAACCCAACCTTCCCTCTCTGCCTTCCCTTCCTGGGGGAGAGGGCCCAGGTTCTGCCTCTCCCGCCCCTCAGGACTTTGTAGCTGCTACTTAGCTTTCAAGAAGAGGAAAGGAAGGAAGATCGGAGCAGACACCTGTGTCCCGGAGGGAGAGACATGGCCCCTGGTGGCAGAATAGGGTCCCAATCATGTACCGCCATCCCTCTATATGCTCTCTTCCTCATTCTGCAGGGGTTTTTTGATAATCACAAAGTTATAGGATTTTTGAACCATCCCTTCACAGAGTTCCCATTCCTCTTAATGGAGCCTTATTCCCTTCACCGAGCCCTCATCCCCCACTGGGCTCCCTCCCTCAGTCAGTCCCTCCCCTCCCCTGTTCCCCTAGCTTCCTTAACTGAACCCTAATCCCTCTCATTCAGCCCCCAGCCTCCTCACTTAGTCCCTATCCCCCTTACTCAATCTCATGGCCTTCACTCAGCCCCAGCCTCCTCTGTTCTCCTAGCTTCCTAATTGAACCCTGATCCCCCTCATTCAGCCCCAGCCTGCTCACTCAGTCCCTATCCCCCTCACTCAGTCTCATGGCCTTCACTCAGCCCAATCCTTCATTGATCCCCTAGCTTCTTTACTGAGCCCCTGCCCTCTCACTGAGCTCCCAGCATACTCACAGAAACCTTTTTCCTCACTGAACCTCTACCCTTTCCAGCCCTTCTTCCTCCTCACTGAATCCCCATCTACCACCAAGTCCCCACTCTCCTCCCTGAGTCCCCATTTTCATCACTGAGTCCCCAGGCTCTGTCCCAAACACCAAACTTCCTCCTTTTTTCATTGACCCTGTATGTCACTCCATTCTGCATCAGACTAATTTGCATATGATGGGGATCAATGTTCCCCAAATCAGACAAAGGTCTCCTAAGGATGAGCCTGGAAATATCCTCCATGTGGGTTATATGTGCCCCGCCTCATCTCACCCCCTCCGCCCCATTCCCCCAAGGACAGAGAGCTCTCTCAGTGGATTCCACTGCCCATCAGGCCTGGGATAGTTCCAAGCTTATGGTCCTCTCAGCAGGGTCCCACCCCCAGAATACAGCCCCAGGGAGAAGTGATAGGTGGGAGGGGCTGATCTAAGAAGCCCCCTCCTCCATTCTCCCTCGAAGCTTTCCCACTGGAGTCTCCATCTGGGCTTTGCCTGGCCTGTTTGAAGCATGTTTTCTGACAAATCTTGCAGAGGCCTATTCCCCCCAGAGGAGACTTCAGGGCCAGGCCAAGGGCCCCAGCATCACATGCATTGTAATCACTTTAATCTTTCAGAAAACAACTGTTCTCCACTGGTCTCCTTAGGAGCCAGCTGGCTCACTCTGCGGATGTCATTACATTGCCATTCCGACTTCTCTAGAGAGCGCCAGCAGGGAGGACAGGAAGGTTGGACAGAAGGGGAGGGGTGAGGCTGGCTGCAGTGTCCTCTCTGTCCAAGATGTGCTCAGACCTGACTTATTTCAGACCTTCCTCAAAGCCCTGATTTCATAAATCTGGAAGAAGCATGCTGGAGTATTGAACAGAGGGGGCTTCTGTCCGAGACATCATCCATCTATCCATCCATCCATCCATCCATCCATCCATCCATCCATCCATCATTCAACAAACATTTTAAAAGCACCTATTGTGTGCCAGATTCTGAACTAGGCACCAAGAATACAAAAGGAAACAAGCCCTGCTCTCAAGGAACTGACATTTTACAGGTGTAAACAGTAGGAGGACCCATGGTGAAACATGTTGCCCACTTCCTGAGAGATTGGTGAAGGGCCCAGAGTTCAGAATGAGATGAGATGGAATAAATTTTTTTTGGACATGGTCAAATTTGTTTTGCTTGATTGTGCATGTTTGTAATTAGGGGGCTTGTTTTTCTTTCATTTGAGTTGGGGTGGGCTGGGAAACTAGGGTGGGAAGGAGAGAAGAAAGATTTTTCCTGATTGAAAAAAAATGGAATTTAAAAAAACAGCATGTGGTACAGTAGAAAAAACATGGGCTTCAGAGCAAGAGGACCTTAGTTCAAATCAACTGTTCCATAAGTTGGAACTTTGAGGAAATTATTTAACTTCTCTGAGTGGCCATTCCTTTTTCTGAAAAATAAGGGAGTTGGACCTACAGCTCTAAGGTAACTTCTGATTCTAAATTATGATTCAATGATCCTATGTACAACATACACACAGATATATTACTTCCTATTTGCCCTGTATAGAGATCTTGGTTCCTGTTCTCCCATTAGAATGTAAGCACCTTGAGGGCAGGGACCTTTTTTGGCCTTTCTTTGTATCCTCAGCACTTAGCACAAGGCCTGGCCCATAGCTGTTGTCCTTCATTTTCAAAGAGGTCCAAAATGACATCACATAATAGTTGCTTAATCAATGTTAGATGATTATGATGATGATGATGATGATGTTATTGTTGTTGATGATGATGATGTGAGAGGCTCTAGTAGCTGGAAAGGTTAAAAAGGGAGGATCCTGTAGGAGGCTGCATCTGAGCTGAGTTTTGAAGTAGTTCTGGGTTCGAGTCCTCCATCTCAGCCATACTGGTTTTTGATGCCAATCACTTATCACCTCAGTGATATTCCTATGACCTGGTATCCAGTCTCCTGCCACCGTGGTTGCCTTCTTTAGACAAGGTGAGGATGAGAATGGTTCTTAACCTTTCTGTGTGTCCCAGAAAGCTTTGATGAAGCTTATGGAGCCCTTCTCAGAATCTTATTTTTAAATGTATAAAATAATATATGTAGAATTACAAAGGAAACCCTTTATATTGCAATATAGTTATTGAAATATTTTTTTTAAGCCCATAGACCACAGGTGAAGAATTCCTGCCTGGCAGAGCCACGACAACAATTTATGCAATAATAACAACATTGTAAAGAGCAGCAGCTCTGAAAGCTTTCCTAACTCTCATCTCAGCAATGAGCACTTAGGATTCCAGGGGGCCTGTTCTAGCCAACATATATGTAGCACTTTCAGATTTGTAAATTGTTTTATATGTGCTATCTCTTTTGATCCATGATCAAATAGTCTGACTACCTCCTGACAAACGTATGATCAGCTCAAGGGGCAGATTGAGACATATTTTTTGTTTATGGCCAATTTGGAAATTTGTTTTGCATGATTATGCATATTTGTTAAAAAAGAGTTTTGTTTCTCTTTTTTTGTGCAAGGCAATTGGGGTTGGGTGACTTGGCTAGGGTCACACAACTGAAGCCAGATTTCAACTCAGGTCCTCCTGACTTCAGGGCTGGTGCTCTATCTACCAAGCAACCTAGCTGCCCCTTTCTTTCCTTTTTCAATGGCAGGGAGAGGAAAGAATTTTTTTTCATTAGGAAAAAAAGATATTTTAAAAAAGAACCTTTGCTCTAGATGCATTCTAATTTGTGCATGGTGTTTTCATGGTGTTTCAGTCTGTAAAATAGTGGTGATAATTTTTGCAAGACCCCTTACAGAACTATGGGAAGGGCAACCAACCAATCAGTCCACAAGTAATGTTACAGGCACTGGATACTAAGACATTAAAGTAACAGTCCCTGCCCTCAAGGAGTTCACATTCTATCTAGAGAGACAAGTCTATATTTAGATATATACAAAGTAGATACATTGTCATTGTTCAGTCACTTTAGACTCTTCCGGAGCCCATTCTGAGGTTTTCTTGGAAAAGATACTGGAGTGATTGGCCATTTCCTTCTCCAGCTCATCTTACAGATGAGGAAACTGAGGCAAACAGGATTAAGTGATTCCAAGGTCACACAACTAGGAAGTATTGGAGTTCGGATTTGAATTCAGGTCTTCCTGAGTCCAAATCTGGTGCCCTGGGCCAGCATAGGAACAACTAGCTACCCTTATAAGGTCATTAGAGTGGAGGAGGGAGAGACAGACAAGGCTTCATGTAGAAGGTGGCACTTAAGCTGAGTCTCCAAGGAAATTAGGGATTCTAAGAAGGAGAAGTGAGCAAGGAATGGTTTCCAGGTGTGGTTGGTGGGGCGTGGGGTAATCTGGGCCCAGCTGTGAAGAGCTTTGAATGTGAAACAGGGCTACACATGCCTAGGAACCATCAGAATTTATTGAAGAGGAGAAAATCAGGGTCAGACATGTGCTTTAGGTAAATCACTTTGACAGCTGAGTGGAGGATGGATGGGAAAAGGGAGAGTTGAGGCAGGGAGGCCAATTATTACAAGAGTCCAGGTGAGTGAGAGATGACCAAGGCATATACACTAGATGGGGTGACTGTATTAGGGATGAGGAGAGGGTGGATGAAGGAGATGCTGAGAGGTTAAATGACTAAGCCAAGGTCACACAACAAGTGGCAGAGCTGTGTCTTCCCTGTCCTATCCCTGCCCCCCCGCCCAGTTTGTTGAGATTGTTGCTTCAATTGAGTCAGACTCTTTAAAGGGCTAGTTCCTTCCCCTTTGGAGTTTATAATCTGGGGGAGGGAAGAAAGCAACTGACATGACCTCTCTGAGCTGCCTATTCTTCATCCGTCAAGTAAGGGGTTGGATTAGGTGGCCCCTACAATGCCTCCCAGCTCAAAAACCTTTGATATGGACCCTCAGAGGAAGAAGGGCACTTGAAAGGCCACCTAGTTCATTTGTCCTAAGACTCAATACAAGAAGCCCTTCTAGATCCTCCAAATTCCAGATTGGAGGGGCAGCTAGGTGGCGTAGTGAATAGAGCACCAGCCGTGGAGTCAGGAGGACCTGAGTTCAAATGCAGCCTCAGACGCGGAACACTTACTAGCCATGTGACCTACAGCTCTCCTGAGTGTGGTGCTTCCGATTATTATGCAAATTTCTGGAGGGGTGGTAATGTTTTGGATTTCCTATTTGTATTCTCCAACAAACAGCATAGTTTTTATCTATCAAAGCACTAAATAAATGTTTTTTCCCCTATTCATTCATTCCCCTGCCTTGTTCTACATCCCCTTCTCCCAACTCATTTGGATTATGAATTTCTTAAAAAAAGGAGCCAGAATCCCATCCATCTTTGTATCCCCCAAGGCTGAGCACTGGACCTCCAGCACAGTATTTAATGAATGTTTCCTGAAATCAATTTAAATAAATCTGAATCAAATAGATAAAGTGGTATAATAGAAAAAACCTAGATTCAGACTCACTTGTGTGACCTTAACCAAGGTCTTATTCTGTGCCTTAGTTTCCTCATCTGTAACTTGAAGGGCTTAGGTTAGGTGACCTCCAATCACCTTCTCAGCTCTAAAGCCCATTAACCTCTAAACTGGTAGTGGATTTTGGAAAGAACCCTGGATTTGGGATCAGAGGACCCTGGTTTCTATCACTTCCTCCCTATATGACCTTGGATAAGTCCCTTAATTTCTCTGGGCTTTATTTTTTTCATTGATAAAATGAGGGGGCTGCGCTACAATGCTGCTAAGGCCCCTCCAGCTCTAGATCTGATTCTATGACTCTGCTTTCTCCTTTAGACAGCAGGAAATAAAAGGTGAAATGCAGGGTCCTGGGCTAGGAGTCAGCAGACCTGGGTTCTAGTCCGGTATCTGCCTCTGACTCACTGGGTGACCTTGGGTGGTTCCTTATCTTTTCCTGGGACGCATTTTCCCCTCCTTCCAAACTAGGGAGCGGGTCTAGTAGGGGGTCTCGGAGGGCACCCCCAGCTTCAAATCCTGCCACTCCTCGGGTGGCTTCTGCAGAGGAGAGGGCGGCGGCCACTAGGTGGAGCGAGCAGGCCGGCGGAGAAGGAGGGGCGGGCGACAAGTGTCTGGAGTTTCTCACCCAGGTCAGTGGCTGCCAGGGCCCGAGGAGCCTGGGCCAGGGCCGGCAGGCTGGGGAGTAACCAGCCGAAGAGAGGAAGCGCCGGCGCGGCTTCGGACGCGGCCCCCGGGGCCAAGCTCCTCGCGGGCGGCTGGGGCCATTCAGCGGCTCTGCGCCCTGGACCCGCTGGCCAGTGGGGGAGGAAGTCTGGGGCAGCGCCAGAGCCCCCGGGAAGGAGAAGTAACCCGGCCAGGAACTCCAGCCTCCTCCTGCGGTGCCCTGCCACCTGGGAGGGTCTTGTCATGCAGGGGTGCGCTGCCACCCAGGGGTGTCCTGCCATCCAGATATGTCCTGCTATCCCCTGATAGCCTGTTGTCCAGCGGTGCCCCGCCGTACTACCCAATCAGACAGCGCTGCTTTCCGCTCCAGCAGTTTTTTGGTTGGTTTCTTTTTTTTTAAAAACTATCCACGGAGCCCTCCTGTCCAGCTGCATCCGACCCTGCCCGCGATGGCTCCCCGGCTCCCCCAGCCTGGGGCTGGGTAACCAGAGCTGGGGTACTGAGGCAGGGACAGAACCCTGGAGTTCCTGCCCGTGGCTCCGGGTCCTCCCCTTTCCAGGAGCGGGAATCCTATCCCCCCTACCCCAAGCTGAGGCAGGATGTCTGGGTCTGAGCCCCTGCTCCCACAGAGAAGCGGCCCAGGATCAGCTCTGCAGTGGGCCTTGAGCCTGGCAGGTAGGAGCTGGCCCTGCCCTGTCCTCCTCCCTGTCCTTGCCTCTGCCTTTACCCCCACCCCTTACAGAAAAGGAGTGGACATTGTCCTATCTAGGATGCAAGGAGAGCACTGTGGGCTGTGTGCCCCTCTGCTCCCCTGCTAGGTCCTGGCCCTTTTTCTGTTTCCTCTCAGGTGAGAAAGATTTCAAACCTAGCAGAAGCCCGACGTGCCCTTGCCCTCAGGCATTTCTTCTCAAGTGACCTTCCAAAACATGTTCCTGGCACTGCCTGAAGGGTATCTCTGTGGGTTCTGGGAGGCATTTCCCACTAAGGAAATGGGAAAGAACATTCAAACTTAGAATGTCAGAGCTGGAAGAAACCTTCAAAATTGGAAATGCAGACCACTTCCTTTAAGAAATGAGGAAACTGAGGCCTGGAAAGAAGTCAGTTAAGAAACATTTATTAAGTACTTACTATGTTTCAGGCAGGGGGGACATAAAGAAAGGCAAAAACAGGGTGTCTGCCCTCAAAGCTTATATCCTTATGGGGGAGAAAATATTCAAACAACTAGCTATGTATAAGATACAGAGTAGATAGAAAGTAATCTGAGAGGAGACTCACAGAGAGAGCTGAGACTGAAACTTGGGTCCCTACCTCCCAGCCCAGGGCTTCTCCCCGGGCCAAAAATTGTGATCTTTCAAATGGGGTTTGCACAAGACAGGGTGAAGTGATGGGTTGGTTGATTGTCTTGTATTTCAGGTTTGGGCTGGGGGAGAGGGGAGGTGCCATACCTGTTGGGCTGGGGATATTTTTGATGGCAAAGCATTTTGTCATCAGAATTCTGCAGAAACTCCCAGCTCTGTACCCAAGGCTGGGTACTTTATCAGCTTCATTCTATGCTCCCCCAAAACAAAAATTCCAAACTGAGACCAGAGAGAACATTTGCCAAAGGCCCTTGTGTGCCTAAAGAGCCCACATTAGGGTTCAGGTCCCTCCCTCTCACCCTCTACCCCAATCCTTTCTTTCCTGTGGTGGAGGCAAAAGCTCAGTGTAGACAGAAGACTGCGAGTCCTGGATTTGAATTCTGCCTGTCTATCCTTGCTGGCATTATGACTTTAGCAGAGTCACCTAACTGCTTTCTGATTATCTCCAAATTTTCCTGGCTTTATCTTGCTTGTACATAGTGATGGACATACTGTCTTCCCATTAGACTGTGAGCTCTTGATTGAGAACAGGGACTTTCCTGGTGTTTCTTTGTTGTCTCTAATGCTTAGCACAGTATCTGGCTCATAGTTGTTGTTGTTCAGTCACGCCCCATTCTTCATGACCCCATTTGGGGTTTTCTTAGCAGAGATACAGGAGTAGTTTGCTATTTCCTTCTCCAGCTCATTTTAGAGATGAGGAAACTGAGGCAGAGTTAAGTGACTTGCCCAGGTTCACTCAGCTAGTAAGTGACTGACTGACAAAGCTTCAGATTCCTCATCTGTAAAATGGGCATAATACTTTATTTACTGGCCACTTCCCAGGATTGTTAGGAGAAAAACACTATGTTAGACCTTAAAGAGCTAAATAGGGATGAGAGTTATTATCATCATTACTATAATAACTCCAAAGCCCATCCTTCTTGTTGTGGGCAGAGCAGGACTTATTTATTGAACATTTATTTGACTCCAACTATTTGTAAGACCCTCTGGTGGGAGCTGAGTAATGCAAAACTAAATATGACACAGACCTTTTTCTCAAGGGGCTTACCAATCAGTCTACAAATTTTATATTATTATTAAGCACCTACTACATGCCAGGTGCAGTGCTAGGTGCTGGGGACATGGGGATCAATCCCTGCCCTCAAGGAGCTTCTGTTCTAGAGATGCATGCATATGCAAAACCTATATAAGGCAACCTTGGGGAAGACACTGTCAGCTGGAGGTGGGGGAAGGTGGTGCTAGGAAAAGTTTCATGTTTCACGAGCTGAATCAGGAAAGAAATCAGGGATTCCAAGAAGTGGGGGGCCAGTTTTCAAGCATGAGGGACACCGAAGCAGATGATGAAAGTCCAGTGGGGAGGAGTTGGCCAGTTCAGTTAGAGCCTAGAGTCTGTGTATGGGATTAAGTGAAATCAATCATGAAAGGTGGATCAGAGCCAGACTGTGAGGGCTTTAAGTGTTAAAGAGATGACATTGTATTAGATCTTAAAGGCAATCAAGGGAGCTACTGAAGATTATGGGTTGTTTGGTTAGGCTTTTTTGTTTTGTTTGTTTTTTAAGCAATTGGGGTTAAGTGACTTGCCCAGGGTCACACAGCTAATAAGTGGTGTCTGAGGTCAGATTTGAACTCCTGAGTCTGGGGCCAGTGCTCTAGCCAATGTGCCACCTAGCTGCCCCCAAAGACTTTTTAAAAAGAGAGTGACTTAGTCAAACCTGAGCCTTAGGGAGATTTCGGGAGCTGTATGAAAGATACATTGGAGAGGGGAGAGGATGGAAGTGGGAAGACCAATGAAGAGGTAGTTTTGATAGTCTAGATGAGAGGTGATAAGGCCCTGACTTGGGATAATGGCAAGAACTAGGAAGCAGAGAGGAGGGGACAGATAGATGGAAGAGGCAGGCATGTAGAATTGCCAACAGCTAGAAGGTAACTATGTCTGAGATCAAGGGTGGGGGAAGGGATTTTGATCCAGGGATGTCTAGAAGGCTGGTGGTGAGCATACGTGAATGGGGCTTGGTACGAAATAAGGCTGGGCAAGGATGCTGGAATTAGATCATAAAGGACCTTAAATGCCGAGGTGGGGAATTTCTTAACTTTGTCTCTTGGAATCACTAGCTTCCTTCAGACTCAAATTCCACCTGATAATCAATCTTCCCAAAGCTTGGGTATGATCATATATTCAGAAACCTTCCATTGGCTCCCCATTGCCTACACAAAGTATGAAATCCTCACCGTGGCATGAGAATAGAATGTGAGGGGACGACAAATGCACAGAGGTGGGAGATTATTATTTTGGACAAGGAACAAGATCACTTTAACTCAGCTGTCAAATTCTTGGGAGTTGGGGAGAGGAGAGTCTGGTAAAAGCAAAATCAATAGTCCCAACCAATAGAAATGAGGACTCAAATCAGCATGGTGGAGTTATGAGTAGAGAGATGTATGGAAGGTTTTCCACCCCAATCCCCAGCAAAATGTAAGCTCCTTGAGAGCAAAAATTATTTTGCTTTTATCTCGTATCTCATTCTTGTTGTTCAGTTGTGTCCAACCCTTTGTGGTTCCATTTGGAGTTTTTTTTTGGCACAGTGGTTTGTCATTCCCTCCTTCAGTTCATTTTACAGATTGGGAAACTGAGGCAAACAGGGTTAAGTGACTTGCCCAGGGTCACACAGCTAGGAAGTGTCTGAGACTGGATTTGGACTCAGATCTTCTCAACTCTAGGTCTGAGAGCTCTATCTACTGGTTGACCTAGTTGCACTATTTGTGTCTATTATAACAGGAGGCAAGGGTTGCAGCTGTGACTTTTCTGATATAGGTGATTCCCAAATGAAGAAAGTCTTTCTACCCATGCAGGTAGACCTTGCAACACCTTGTCTACAATGTAGTGTCTTAGGGAATTTTCTAGAGCACCAAAAGGTTATTTTATTTGGTATCAGAGTTCAGACTATAAAATTGGACAGAATTAAAGGAACTCAGGAACTAATTGGATGCAGGTTGAAGGAGAGAGCCCAAAGATGATGCCACAGCTACAACCTGGGCTGACTGAGAGCCACAGGACTGTAGACTTAGAACTGGAAGGCTCTCTAGGTCAACCCCCTCATTTTACAGATAAAGAAACTGAGGCACGGGGAGGTTAAGTGATTTGCCCAAGGTCACAAAAGGGCTAAGTGGAAGAACTGAGATCCAAACCCAGATCCTCTGGTCCTAAACCCCAGATTCCTCTTGTATCAGTGTGCTGACAGAGAAGCCAGGGGAAAGAACAGCTTTGGGGAAGAAAATAATGATTTCATATATATATATATATATATGGAAAGATTAAAGATTCATGACAGAGGGGAGTGGCTTGGTGAAGCCAGACCAGGAGGAGAGGGTATTGAGGGACTGGCGGAAGGGTTAGCTCTACCAAGGAGGTAGAGCTCTATCCTCTGAGGTGGGTGGGTTCAAGAGGCAGTGGAGAGTTACTAGAGTTCACCTCTGATGGCCTCAGTCTTCTCAGGAAAGTGGGGGATGAGGTCATATAAGCGTATGGGTCTAGGGGAAGAGCCAGGGTCCTGGGGTGAGACGGCTCCCATTCATATCACACGGCAAGGTTTGTAAGGCACTTTTACACATATTATCTCCTTTGACAATTTGAAGCTATTACTAGTTCCATTTTACAGGTAAGGAAACTGAGGCCAAGGGAGGTGAAGTGATTTGTCCAGGGTCACACAGTTAGTAAGCATCTGAGATAGTGTTTGAACTCAGTTCTCCCTGATTCTAAGTCCAGCCCTTTGAGCCACTATACCACCTTTATATTATCTTGTTTGATTCTCATGACAACTTTTATATGTGAGGTAGGCATTCTTATTGTTCCCATTTCACAGGCAAGGAAACTGAGACTGAGATTGAAGCTAGGACTCTAGGCTTGCTCAGAGTCACATACCTAGTAAGAGTGTTAGGTGAGATTCAAACCCAAGTTTTCCTGTCTACTAGTCCATTTCTCAAAACACTAAGGGAAGCAGGTAGGTGACACAGTGGATAGAGTGCTGGCTCTGGAATCAGGAAGATCTGGGTTCAAATGTGACCTCAGACACTTACTAGCTATGTGATCCTGGACAAGTCACTTAATGGCTCTCAGCCTCAGTTTCTCCATCTGTAAAATGGGGATAATAGGATTAAATGAGGTAACACACCCATTGCCTCAAAAAAAAAAAAAAGAAAGAAAGAAAAAAGAGACACCAAGACACCTCACCTGTCCAATAGCAACTGTGTGGGGAAAAAAAGCTCAAAAAAGAATTTTTAAAATTGCAGTGAAGAAATTTTTGAGTGAGGGTCTTTGTGAAGTAAGATAGCATAGATATGTGGCAAACCCAGGCAGCCTAGTTTCATGATTTATGTTACTAATGCTTCACAAATGGAGAAAAGAACATTACAAACACATGTCTTACCATGAGGTCAGGGCAGGATAGGGAAAAATGGGGTTGACAGACTAAGAAGATAAAAGACAGTCAAGGGACTGGATGTTGCCAAAAAGTATGAAGGTGAACAATAATAGGTGGATAGGCAGAAGGGACTATTTCCAAGCTCATGATCTTGAAGTCTCAAGTCCCAAGGAGTGATGAGGTCCAAGGTGTGACAGCTATCAAGGTGGTCTTTGGATCGCAGGCCAAGAGCTGGAAGGACCCTTGGAAATCACGTAACCTGATATCCTAATTTTATAGATGAGGAAACTAAAACTCAGAGAGTTCAAGCCTCATCTAATATCACACAGTTAAATTCCAGAGATGGGATCTGAACCCAGATCTTTCCACTGACGTATATTGGGGGTTCAAAGCTCTGTGTCAAATGGAGTCTATACAGATTTATATTCTCTAATCTCAATTGGGCCCTCACTGCTGCAAGGCAATCCTTTCATTACCCACAATTGACTTCCTCTCACTGCCCCCTCTGTGATCATTCAAAACCATCCCTTCCCTCTCTAATCCTCTCATTACTCCTGACCCCTCCATCTCAGTAGATGAGCTCACCTCCTGCTTTGTTAAGAAAACAGAGGACATCTGCCATAAGCTTCTTTTCTCCCCTGCTCTGCACTTTAGAATTCCTCTTCATCAGCCCTTACTCTCTCCTTGGCTCCAGGCACTGATGAGAGCTGGCCCATCTCCTTGGCCAGGGCAACCCCTCTCATTGTGATGTGGGGCTTCGCCCCTCCCATCTCCTCTAGGAGCTTGACCCTGGTTCCTTCCTCAACCTCAAACTCATCTGATCCATTACATCCTTTCCTGTCACCCATAAATGTGCCCAGATTAGACCTCTGAAGTGTAAATCTAAAATCCTATGATCCTTTATCCAGAAAACTTCCATGTGAAAGGAGCCAGGAAGGTGAAAAGAGAGCCTAGACTTTGAGTTAGGGAAATCTGAGTTTGAATCTTGCCTTAGATACTTACTACCTATGTAACTGAACAAGTCCTATCTAAGCCTCACTTTCCACTTCCATAAAATGGGGATAATAATAGCACCTACCTTTACAGGGTTGTGATGAGGATTAATCAATATTAGATAGATAGACAGATAGATATAGAGAGAATATATATATAAAATATATAGGGTGATACAGTATGTATTGATGTTATGTGTAAAGTGCCCTGCAAACATTAACGTAGGGGTTAGGGGCATGGCACCCCTGCAGTCTGGAAAATCTGCAAAAAAAAAAAAGAATTTTGGCCCTTCCTTCATACCAGAGAAGAAGTCTGAATAATTACAGTATTAAAAGATAAACTATATTGATATTATACAATACTATCCATCTAGTTTATGCATTTCTGACTTTCGAAACTTTTTGGAGTTGTCCTTTGGCCTTTGCCTGTCATCTGCAGCTTCAGCAGCCTTCCCCCGCCAAAAAAAAATTCCCATTTAATTTCTTATGCCAAGCAGTGATCTATCAAAACCACAGTGGGGAAAGTCATGACGCAGAAGGGATTACTGTATTGTCTTTGACTATTTGGATCCCTCAAGTTATTTTTCTAAATCTGTTCTCCTTTTCACAGTCAGACTCCTGGTCAGCATCCTCTGCACTCCTAGCCTCCCTCCCTCACTTCTCAGCCCCTTTCAGTCATGTTTTTGACCTCACCATTCAACCAAGAGCTTCTCAACCAAGGCTTCCATGGGTGTCCTAACTCCTAAGTGCAATGATCTCTTCATGGTTTTTGACTGTGCTGACCTACTACACCCTCTCCCCTGAATGCTTTCTCCCCTTGTGGTTTCCATGGCCTCTCTCCTAGATCTCCTACCTATCTTACTGTTCCTTCTCTGTCTCCTTTTCTGGGTCATCAGTCTTCTGGCCACCAAGGCTCTCTCCTACAGCCTCCTCTTCCCTCCCTTTCTCTGGGTGATCTCTTCCACTTCCAAAAGGTCAGTTAGCTTTATGCAGATGTTTTGCAGATCCTTCTGTCCAGCCCTCATTTCTCTCCTGACCTCCCATGTCCCATCATCAGCTCTTCCTTGGACAGCTCAAATTGAATTCTTCAAATTCAATGTGTCCAAAATGGAATTCATTCCCTTCACTCCATATACCTAGCCCTACTCCAGATGTCCCTATTTCTAAGAAGGGCCCCACCATCCCACCCATGTTCACAACCTCCATCACCCTGAACTCTTCTTCCAAACTCCTCATATCCAACCCACTGCCAAGTCCCATCTATCCCCTTCTGTCCACTTATCTCCACTCACATTCATAGTCTCATCACCTCTCACCAGGACTACTCAGGGGTCCTAATTGGTTTCCCTGCTTCCCATACCTCATTTCTCCAATCCATCCTTGACACAGCTACCAAAATAATCTTCCCAAAACAAGCCTGATCATGTCATCCCTACTCCAGAAACTTCACTGGCTTCCCATTATCCCTAGAATGTAATACAAGTAAGAACAATAACCACATTTATACAGTATCTTCAGGCTTGTAGAACACTATCTCATCTGGTTCCATCTCTATAGTGTTTTAAGGAATCTATAGTATATTTCTCCTAAGAGCTCTGGAATGGAAGCAATGATTTAAATATATTCCCATTTTACAGATTGTAAAACAGAGACTCAGAGAGGTTAAGGTGGACTTTCCTAAAGTCAAACAGCTTGTAAAAGTTAGAGCAACGTCTCAAACCCAAATCTCCTCACTCAATGCATTAGCATTGTTGTTGTTAATAATGGTAATAAGAGCTAACATTTATATAATATTTCAAAGTTTAAAAAACGCTTTATGTATGTTATCTCCATTGACATCCAGAATAACCCTTAGAAATAGGTGCTATTATTATCTCCATCTTACAGAAATAGAAGCTGAAGTAGGTAGATTAAGTGATTTGTCAAGGTCATATAGCTAGCAAGTGTGGGATTTGAACTTGTGTCCTCCTGACTCCAGGTTCAGCGCTCTGTCCACCAGTCATAGGCAGGGATGCCAGTAAGTATATTTTCATGGAACCTATGAGGGACACTGGGATATGAGGTCAGTTATTTCAGAAACCAGAAGCCTGTATGACTGACTAAGTGACCAAGGTCTCAGGTACAGTTTTGGTTTGTTTGGGGGAAGGGAGGGCTGGGTACAGGTTGTTTCATGGTCCCAGGTGGGCCCCAACTCCAACCTGGCCAATGGAACACAAGATGAGGGAGTGTCCTGTTCCCCATGACCAACCAATAACAAATCCCAAGACATTTATTGAACACCTTTCATGTGCTCAGGGTCTCCCAACTGAGCAGCTGAAATCTAGCCCTGAATTCAGGTGCTCAGGACCGTTACTGACAGCATAGCTACGGTGTAGTAGAAAGGGCGCCAGAGTCAGGAGACCCCTGTTCCAACCCTGCCTCTGCCACTTACAAATTCTATGAGCCTGTGCCATTCATTCTCCTCTCTGTGCCTCAGTTTACTCATCTGAAATACAGAGATAATCATCCCTGCCCTGCCCAGAAGTACGTTATAACTGCTGTAGGCTTCAGAAGCTTAGGTTGTTATTATCACTGGTTTTGTTGAGGGAGGATTTCTACATCACCTTCATTTCCCAATATATTTCGTCCCCCTAGAAAGTCATCCTTATAACAAAATTTTAAAAATAAAGATAAAGAAAGAGCAAAATTAACCAATATACTAATCCAGTCCAACAGCACATGCAGTATTCCTCCACCTTTTCAAAACATGGAGCTCCATTCTCATATCTCTGCTTCAGGGCTGTGCTTGGTCATTAGAATTCAAGATAAATGTCAGTTTTTATTTTCTGTTGCTGCTGCTCTTTCCATTATCATCATTTCCCCATTTCTGCTGACTTTATGTGCCTCGGTTTACCTGTCTTCCTATGCTTCTCTGTGTCTGTTAGCATCATTTCTTACAGAGCAGAAATAATCCTTCCACTTTGTATGGTACAGCAGGCTCAGCCATTCCCCAGTAGAGGGGCATCCACTTTGTTTCCAGTTCTTTGCTACAAACAAACAAAAAAAATGCTGCTATAAATACTTTGTTGTCCTTAGGGTATGTGCCTTGCTGTTGGATTTCAGAGTCAAAGGCTATGGAAATTTTTTGTTGCTGTTTTTTTGAAGCAACTGAAATGGTCTCAGTATCATCCGGTGAGAGCCGATGGTGTTTGTAGAGCATAGAATGTCAAACCTAGAGGGAGCCTTAGAGATCATTTAATACACCTGTTTCATTTGGGGGGAAACTGAGGCTCAGAAGGGACAGAACTTGCTTGAGGTTCTCTGACTCCAAATCTCGAACTCTTTCTACTTTTATCAAGTGAATCAAGGGGCCCCTGGGCATTCAGAAACAGAAAATACACAGCTGGCCACATCTGGATTTTAAAATGGGATGGTGTGCAGTCATATATGTCTTTCTGTGTGTGTGTGTGTGTGTGTGTGTGTGTGTGTGTCTTACTCTCTGTCTCTTTTTCTATCTGTCTCTGTCTCTCCTTTTTTCTGTCTCTTTTTTCTCTCTCAGTCTCTGTCTCCATCTGTCTCTTTCCCTAGCTCCTCTCTCTGTCTTTCTTTGCCTCTTTCTCTCCCTCTCTCTCTCTCTTTATATCTTTCTGTGTTTCTCTCTGTGTCTCTCTCTTTCTCTTTAGCTCTTTCTGTCTCTTTCTCTTTTTCTCTTTACTTGATTCTGTCTCTGTCTCATCGTCAGTCTCTGCTTCTCTCTCTTTCTCTGTCTCTCCATCTCAGTCTCTTTTTCTTTTTATCTGTTTCTTTCTGTCTGACTGACTCTTTCTGTCTCTCTGTATGTCTGTCTCTCTCCGTCCCTGTCTCCCCTTTTCTTTATCTCTCTCATTCTCTTTCTTTTTATCTGTCTCTGTCTCTCTCTTTCTCTGTCTCTGCCTCTCTCTTTCTCTGTCCCTGTCTCTCCATCTCTCTTTTTCTTTTTATTTGTCTCTCTTTCTGTCTCTGTCTCTCTTTCTTTGTCTCTGTCTCTGTCTCTGTCTGTGTGTGTTTCTGTCTTTCCATCTCTCTTTTTTTCTTTTTATCTGTCTTTTCCTGTCTCTCTCTGTCTTTCCCTCTCTGTCTTTCTCTGTCTCTCTGTGTTTCTGTCTTTCCATCTCTCTCTCTTTTTCATTTTCTCTGTCTGTGTCTCTCTTTCTGTCTCTCTCTGTCTCTGTCTCTCCTCTCTCACCCACCGATCCTGGCGATGAAGGGCCTGTTTTATTTCATTATTTCTTGCTCTGCCGTGAGGGCCGGCTGTCAGTGGGCCCAGCCTTGGCGCTGGGCCATAATAGGATTGCCGACCTTTGAAGTTAATAGGGAAGTGATGAGACTCCCGAGTATTAGGATAATGACGCGAGGGGCTCGGAGGCCGGCTTTTGTGCGCTGGGGTCCCCCGCGCCTCACCCCCGCTACCAAGGGAGTGATGAGAGTTGCGTGAAATCCAGTGTGTCACAAAAGCCCTAACGCCTGGGAAAGGCTCCGTTTTCCATAAATATATCAATATAGAGAGTGCCTGGGATGCATTGTGAGGAGGCCCCACTAATCCCTGGCTCGTCGTCTCAGCACAAAGTGCCCACACCGAGCTCCACTTGGCAATGGGTGTGGGAAACAGAAATCACAGCATCTCGTTAACTACGAGGCTTCGAATCAGTGAATTTTGGTAAATTGTGGGAATCGAATTATAAAATCTCAGTCACTCAGAGGCCTATAAATCACAGAGCTTCTACACTTTGGAATCTTGAAATCATAGATTTAGAAGAATAGAATCTCAGTAACTTGGAGTCTTAAAAATCATAAGATCTCCATCTTTTGGAATCTTGAAATCATAGAACCTTGGTAAATTGTAGATTTAGAATTATAGAATCTTAGTAATCTGGAGTCTTAGCCATATAGAATTGTCAAGTTTGGAACCTTAGAATCATAGAATCTTGGTAACAATTGATACTGAAGTCATAGAATCTCTATAACTTCTTTTTGGGAGAGAGAAGGAATCTGCAGCCTCAAGGGTGTTGGCCCAAAGGCCCCAGGTCCCCCACCCCTGTCCTAGAATGACAGAGTAGCAATATCTCAGTCTTAAAATCATAATGTCTTGGTAAATTGTAATATCAGAATTATAGAATCACTGTGCCTCCAGCACATAGCACACAGTAGGTATTTAATAAATATTGATTGATTGATAGGTAACTGAAGTATTAGAATCATAGATGCTTGCAATATGTCTTAGAATATATAGAATATAAGTCTTAGAATCATGATACAAAATGGATAACTTTGATTACATTAAACTGAAGTTTTTGTACAAATAAAGTCAATGTAACCAAGATTAGGAGGGAAGTGGAAAATTGGGAAAGAATTTTTATAATCAGTGGCTCTGATAAAGGCCACATTTCTAAAATACACAGAGAACTGAGTCAAATTTATAAGAACACATGTCATTCCTCAATTGATAAATGGTCAAAGGATATGAACAGGCAGTTTTTAGAGGAAGAAATTAAAGGTATCGATAAGCATATGAAAAATGCTATAAATCACTATTGATTAGAGAAATGCAAATCAAAACAACTCTGAGATATCACATCTCACCAGTCAGATTGGCTAAGATGACAAAACAGGAAAAATGATAAATGCTGGAGAAGATGTGGGAAAATTGGAACACTAATGCATTGTTGGTGGAGTTGTGAACTGATCCAACCATTCTGGAGAGCAATTTGGTATGCCCAAAGGGATATAAAAATGTGCATACCCTTTAACCCAGCAATACCATTTCTAGGTCTGTGTCCCAAGGAGATCACACAAGTGGGAAAAGGATCCATATGTACGAAAATATTTATAGCAGCTCTTTTTGTGGTGGCAAAGAATTAGAAATCAAGAGGATGCCCATCAATTGAGGAATGGATAAACAAATTGTCATATATGAATGTAATGGAATACAATTGTACTATAAAAAATGAGGAGCAGACGGACTTCATAATAACCTGGAGAGCCTTATATATTTATATATGCTGAGTGAGGAGAACAGAACCAGGAGAACTTTGTACACAATTACAGACACAACATATGTGTGACGACTAACCTTGATAGATGGTGCTACTCTCAGCAATGCAACTCTATAAGATAACTCCAAAAGGCTCCTGATGGAAAGGGCTATCCACATCCAGAGAAAGAATTGTAGAGACTGAATGCAGATTGAAGCAAACTACTTGTTCTCTCTTTCGTTTTATTTTATTTTGTTTCTTCTTCCTCGATATTCATTCCATTGGTTATAATTCTTCTTTACAACTTGACTAATGTTTAATGTGAAGGTATTTGCATGTCACCATAGGGGAGGGGGGAGGGAAGAGAGGGAGGAGGAGAAAATTTGGAACTCAAGGGACTGAATGTTGTAAACTAAAAGGAAATAAATTTTTTTAAAGAAAAGAAAAAAAAACCCTAAAAAAAAGAATCACAGCCATTTGATATCTTGGACTTATAGAATCCTAGAATCTCAAAGCAAGTATTTCAGAACTCAGATCATTCTCCCACTCAGTAGAGAAATCTTTTCTCTAATATCTTAGTCAAGGAGGCATCTCCAGTTTCTGCTTGAACACTTTCCATGACAAGGAGGTCACTACCTGTCTGAGTTTCAGTTTTCCATTTCCCTCTCCTCCCAGTACATTTCATTTCTGGGCAGCTATAATTATACCTTATATCCATCTTACATCTGGGATGAAGTAGTTCAACTGAGGAACTCTTGTTGTTGAATTAGAACGAATTTCATATATAGTTTAATATCACAGTTTTTGGTGTCCATGTTTTTTCCCTTATTCTTCTTCCTCCTCCTCCTTCTACTACTACCATTACCACTACTATAACTACTACTTCTACTACTACCTAACATTTATATTGCACTTACTATATACCAGGCACTGTGTTAAACAGTTATTGTCTTATTTGATCCTCATAACCACCCTGGGAGGGAGGTGCTATAATTATCCCCATTTTATAGATGAGGAAACTGAGATAAACAGGTTAAGCGACTTGCTCAGGGTCACACAGATCTGGGCTCAGATCCTCCTGACTCCATGCCCAGTGATCTATCCACTAGACCATGAGCACACAGCTGACATCCTGGTTCAGGTCTTCATCACCTAGGCTATTGAAATAGGCTCCTAATTAATGACCCTGCCTCCCCTCTCTCCTACTCTCCACTTCATCTTCCACATAACTGCTGAATGATTCTCCTAAAGCACAGGTCTGATGTGTCAACTCAAGAAGTTTTAGTAGCTCCCTAAGGCATCTATGATAAATTACAGATTCCTTTATTTCTCATTCAAAGCCCCCACGGTTTGGCTCTGAGCTTTCTCTCCAGAATGAGCTCCCATTAACTCTGACTCACATTCTCCATGAGCCAATAAAGCCGGCCAACTGGGTGTTCCACATATGGGCCATTCCAGCTCCTGATCCTAGGCCTGGAATGATCTTCCTCCTCACCCATATGCCTCTTGTAATCCTTATATCTTTCCAAGGTTCAACCTGAACCCTACCACCCACGAAGGGCCTTTTCTCCCGCTTCCTCTTTTTGGGGCTCTCTCTCTCCCTGTTTACTTTTCTTTCCTTTTATATATATAGTATTTATGTATCTGTGTATATGCTCTCCCCCAATAAAATGTAAACTCTGCGATGCCAGAGACTTTGGTTTGTCTTTGTACTTTCTGTATTTGGCGCACAGTAGGCCCTTAATAGATGTTTGTTGAATGAATCCAATTGGCTAAGGGGAGTGGCAGGGCTAAGGTATGAGCACCAATAGCCATGTTCGGAAAGTGGAAGCAGAATTTGGTTCAGTTCTACAAATATTGATTAAGCACCTACTATATGTAGAGGATTATACTCAGTGCTGCTGTTGTGTTTAGAGAGTCACCTTCTTCCCCTCATGGAGTTTACAGTCATATAGGGAAATAAAACCCATACACCCCTATATATAATACACAGTAAATTATAAATGCTTAAGAGGTAAAGTAGGGCATTGAGTGAGGTCTGGGAGAAAAGTGAGATCCTCTTGTCCAATCAGGGAAGACTTCCTGGAGGAGGCAGCATGTGGGTTGGTCTCATGAGAGGATCATAGATTTTGAGCTAGAAAGGTCCTTAGAGGTAATCGATGTTAACTCTCTCATCAGAGGGGGATGAATTTGACAGGAGGAGTTGAGGGTGTGTGTGTGACAGAATGCCAATCTAGGTATAGGGAAAGAGTGTGAGTAAGGGCAGGAAAGTGTAGGCTTTATATAGGCAATAGAGAGATGCCCATTTGGAAGGGAGGTTTATGAGTTGGGGTTGACAGAGCAGAACCAAGTTTTGAAGAGCCTGGAAGCCAGGCAGAAGAATTTGAACTTTCCTCAGTGGGCAATGGAGAGCCATGAAAGATGTCTGAACAGAAGAGTCATCTGAACAGATAGGGAAGAAAGATTAGTCTGGCAGTGGGAAGTAGGGTGAGGCATGGGAGGGGAAAGTGATTGACAGTGAGGATAAAGGGGGGTGGGAATAGAAAGGAAAGGATGGATCTGAGAGATGCTACGGAAGCAGAACAGATGAGACTAATTGGATATGAAAAGTCAGGGAAAGGGAAGCATGCAGTATAACCCTGAGAAGCAGAACCCAGGAAACCAGGTGAAAGGTTTAGAGGGAAAGATCCCAAGTCCAATTTGGAACATGCCGAGGTGGGACATATTGTGATGTGGCGGCAAGAGCATGACTTTAGAGTCAAAGGACTTGGGTTGGAATCCCAGCTCAGATTCTTATCCCCGGGTGACCTTGGGCAAGTCACTTTCCTTCCCTGGGTCTCCTGTGAAAGGAGGGGGCTCGCCTTGGAAGTTCCTCTCACCTGGAGATTCATAATCTTCTTAAGTGTGAAGAGCACCTTCAGGTAGAAGTATTCCAAAAGCAGTCAGAAGCCTCAAGAAGGGACCAAGGCTGGAATTATAGATTCAAGGCCATCTGCATAGAGGTGGCAGCTGAGAGTGTATTATTATCTCCATTTAAGTGATGGAGGAATGGCTTACTATGGTCACTAGATGTGACCAAGGCAGGATTCGAACCCAGGTCTCTCGGTTAATGCTGTTTCTCCTGTGTGCTCTGTCTCTGGGTAGGGCCAGATGCTGCAAGGGCTAAGAAGAGGGTTTGGGGATTAGAGATCGTTGGTGATCTTTGGAGAGGACAGTTTCAGTTAAATGGTAGGGAAAGAAATCAAATTCCCCGAAGCTGAGGAGAGACTAGGGAGGGTGGCCACTAAGAGAACTAATTACTCAGAGGAGGGAGACATTCAAGACTCTTCCAAATCTGCCTCTTCCCTATCTTTCTACCCTTATGTCATAAACCTCCCTTCCTTGTGCTTTCTGGCCTGGGGGAAAGGGAGGGAGCTGAAGTAATCAAAAGAGGCTTCCTGGAGGAGGTGTCTTTCTGCTGGGCTTTGAAGGATTGGGGGAGGATGTTGACCAGTGGTGCTGGGAAAGGAGGGTCATTCCAAATCTTGAGAGCAGCAGGAGAGAGGCCACCCAGAGGAACCTGGGATGTGTTCAGACCTAGCCTGTAGTTCTGTCTGGCTCAGCTGAAGAAACCTATGGGGGGGTAGTGTGACAGAAATCTGTACCATCTCTCAGAGTCAGAGCAGGAAGGGACCTTACTTCCTTAATTCTGTCAGATGAGATCATGCACCTAAAGTGTGTTGCAAACCTTTGCTTTTGTTCAGTGGTTTCAGTCTCATCTGACCCTTCATGACCCCATCTGGGGTTTTCTTACTGAAGTGGCTTGCTGTTTCATTTTCCAACTCATTTTACAGATGAGGAAACTAAGGCAAACAAGGTGAAGTGACTTGCCCAGGGTCACACAGCTAGTAAGTGTCTAATGCTAGATTTGAACTCAGGAAAAGGTATCTTCTTGACCCCAGGCCCAGTGCTCTGTGCACTATGGCTCCACCTAGCTGCCCCAGTTTGGTGTAGTAGATATAGAGCTGGCCTCTAAATCAAGATCTGAGTTCAAGTCCTGTCTCTGAGACCTCCTGGCTGTGTCATCCTGGACAAGTCATTTAAACTCCCAGGGCTCTAAACAATGATATTGACCTGCACTGGGAGATGGAGTCTCCTCACCCTGTTTTCCTTATAACAATGACACAATAGGTCTGGGTCTGGTTCTTATCCCTGTTCTTCTCTTTCTTAGGTCTTTCTATGGTCTTGTCCACATAGGATCTCCCTCCACCAGGGGAAATCACAGCTGAACCCCATCTTCCCATGCTGTGTGATTCTTGCCTATTTCTGTCTATAAACACTCCCCCCAGAGGATAGAGTGGTAGATTTGGTGTCAGGTAGCCCTGAATTCAAATCCTGCCTTATAAACTTATTAGCTGTGTGAGCCTGAGCAAGTCATTGCCTCAGTTTTCTCATCTGCAAAACAACAATAATTACAACACCTGCTTCCCAGGATCCAATGAGTTAACATTTGTGATGCACTTTGGAAACCCTTGAGCAGCGACTACACAATGTGCTAGAGGCCTTCCTCTGGGTTCTCAACACCATTTTGTGGGGACCAGTGTGCCACTGCAGTATTGGGGCTGCCCATCCATCTGTTGCCCCTCTCTCTTGCTACATAACTTGCCCACCTTCTTTTCTGACTCTATGATGATGATTCCTTGTTGATTCCTTGGGGTTCCTATGTTGCCCCTTGTCCACCCTGTTATCTACTTGCCATCCCCTCCATTGCTCTCTCTATTGCCCTTTGGGTCACCCACAATGATTAGTCCTCTGAAGTTGTGGTGGTCCATGCTTCACAACTCTGCTGCATCACTAGGAGAAGGAAGCTATTGGAGAGATGGCTTGTACTTTTTGGAAGACCCAAGGACTCCAATCGCTGAAATGACCCAATGTAATTCAAAAGAACTGATGATGATGTGTGCTCCCCACTGATTGTGGGCAAGTGGGGGACTCTGGGTGCAGACTGAGTGATAGATATTTTTTTGCCTTTTTTTTGGAGGGCAGTTGGGGTTAAGTGACTTGCCCAAAGTCACATGACTAGGTTTTTTATATGTGTGTATTAAGTGTCTGAGGCCAGATTTTATGTGTGTGTATTAAGTGTCTGAGGCCAGATTTTATGTGTGTGTATTAAGTGTCTGAGGCCAGATTTGAATTCATGTCCTCCTGACTCCAGGGCCGGTGCTCTATTCACTGTGCCACCTAGCTGCCCTTGAGTGATAGATTTTTTGGACACAGTCAATGTGTGGATTTATTTCTCCTGATATACTTATTTCTTTCAAAATATATATTTTTTAATTGGGGGTGGAATTTAGGAGGGAGAGAGGGACTAAGGAAGGTGGTAATACTGAAAGAAAAGAAAAGAGAGCCATTGTAGCATTTTTAAGGAACAGAAAATAAGAAAAGGAGGTTAGAGAAACACTGACAAGCAGGATAACTTTGACAATAACATATGGGATTTATTATGTAATCTTGAAAGGAAATGCCTGTTGTATGTAATGGAGGTGCTAGGTATCACGGGCATGTCTCCTCTGTTCTTTGTATATGGAAATAATGCTTGTATTTGTCAAGAATAACAAAAAAAAGCAATAAAATAATTTTTAAAAGATAGGTTCTTGTGTCAAAGAACTTGGGATCATTGACAGTGATGTGAAAATTCCCCAAGGCAATGTAGCCTAATCTTTTCTATTCAGTTCTAGGTTCAGCTCGTCTATGCCTTTCCAAGGTATATGTACTATATGTAATGGACTAACCCAACCAATGTACTGCCAGGCCAATGATATACGATAATCTGGCCAAGGTGCATGCTTCATTCATTTGGTTTTTCCTTATAGATTGTTAGCATGCTTTTGGAGCTCATTGAGGAGGCCCTTTAGTATTCTGGGGCCTGGTGCAATCAGGGTAATGTCACCTATAAACCATTGCAGCGGGGATTCTTAATTATCTTTGCATCCTGGACCCTCTGGCAGTCAGTCTGGCGAAGTCTATGGGCCCCTTCTTCTCAGAATCACTTTTTTTTTTTTTTTTTTGCTTTTTGGAGGGGGGAAGGCTGGACAATTGGGGTTAAGTGACTTGCCCAAGGTCACAAGGCTAGTAAATGTTAAGTGTCTGAGGCCAGATTTGAGCTCAGGTCCTCCTGACTCCAGGGGCCAGCCCTTAGAATCACATTTTACAAACAAATAAAATAAAATGCATGAGATTACAAAGCATAGTGGATAGAGCTTGGACAGTGGATAGGACTAGACAGGCAGAGAGGTGACTAATAGAGTCAGCAGGAAGTCATGAAGACCTGAGTTCAAATCTAGCCCTAGATCTTACTAGCTATATGACCTTGGGCAAGTCACTTCACTTCTTTGTTCCTCAGTTTCCTTGTCTATAAAACGAGGGCAGTAATAGCACCTACCTCCCAAAATCATGAGGATCAAATGAGATAATATTTGTAAAGTGCTTAGCATAGTGTCTGTACATAGTTGGTGCTTAATAAATGTTAGTTATTGTTATAGTTGTATGGCCCTGGGAAAGTCACTTTACCCCTTTGTACCTCAGTCTCCTCATCTGTGAAATGGAGATAGTAATAGCTTCTTCCTCTTTGGGTTTTTAGAGTATGAAATGAGTTAACACATGGAAGGCACTTCTTAAATGCTAGCTATAGTTATTATTATTACAAAGGAAACCAATAATATTGAAATAGGCAGTTCACGGATCCCAGAATAAGAACTCTTGCTCTAGGGGTGGCTAGGTGGCACAGTGAATAGAGCACCAGCCCTGGAGTCAAGAGGACCTGAGTTCAAATTTGACCTCAGACACTTAACACAAAAACTAGCTGTGTGACCTTGGGCAAGTCACTTAACTCCAATTGCCCTTAAAAAAAGGGCAAAAAAATAAAAATTAAAAAAGAACAAATGAATGAATGAAGCATTTATTAAGCACTTGCCTTGTGCAAAGCACTGGGATCACAAATAGAAAAGTAAATCCCTGCTCTCAAGGAGCTCGCATTCTAATGCTGGAGACAACGGGTATGGAAAGTTTTAGCTGGGAAGTCAGAAGGAAAAGTCCTATGGTCCTTAGGGTGCAATGGGAAAGCAGATGTATGATAATTCCTCATCTTTACAGGGTGGGGGAGGGTGGAGGGAATTTTTTAAAAGTTACATTATAATTTTATTATATATTTAAAAGGAATAGCAAGTTGTACATAATAGATTTGCAATGTCATGTGCCATCATTTTAAAAATTCTACTTTGTTATGGAAATGCTTGTTTTATTTCATAAATTAAAAATAAAATAAATTTTTTCTAAATAATTTCTAAATAAATTAATTTAACCATTTGTCACCCTTGGGTATTTGGAGGCTGGGTTAGTTTCTGGGGCTCTTTTGTCTTCTTTGCTGTGGCAAGCCTTTCAGACCCACTAAACTCTAAGAGATGTTAATACTCAGAGTCAATGTTTTGGCAATTATCCATTACCCATATTTTCAGTCAACAATTTATTTAAATAGGTCAGGTTGGACTCCTGTAATTGCACCTAGTCCCATTTTCTCGTCTTTATCCTTTCTTTTAATGTAGCATAAACTTCTACCTTTGGTCTAACAGTTCAGAGGTTTGATTGCAAAGAGGCAGTTGGTTCAAAGGTATCTCCATCAGTAATCAATAATTTTCTATCTTTTAAAATATAGTCAATTTCATCTTTTTGGACGGTATTTAGGGATCATCACAACCAGCACCTTTCATGACCACGTGTTCATGAAATGCTTATTTTATTTTGACATGTATTGAGTTTAAAATAAAGAAATGTTTAAAACCAAAAGGAAGAAAGTATTCATAACACAAGAATCTGGCTAAATTTACAGCCTCTATTATTTCTTGTTCTCAACTCGTTTTCCCAATGTGATTTTTCTCATCCCAATCTTCTTGGGTTTCACTTTCCTCATCTATAGAATGGAGAGGCCAAACTAGATGGCCTCTGGAACCTCTCTGCTCTAGAGAGATGATTTTAGGATTAAATCCTTGGGGAAAATGTCTCTACTTATTAGTCCTTCGAAGCAGGGGTCGGGGACATAAGCTATAATTGTTTTCACTGTGGGCCCCTTGCCTTGACTCCTCACAATCGCTGAAAGTATAACCAAGGGTCCCACAAAATCATGTTTCTTGCTGCCTTTGGGTGCCCAATGAAACCAGCACCACCAATTCCTTTCTTCCCCTCTCCAAGGAGAACCTCTGATCTGTCTTTCCATATAGCTCAATGTCTTTGTCTTCTGGTTTCATGGACACTGAGAATATCTCATATTGGTCAATGGCCAAAGATGTTGAATTTGAATATTAAAGAGCTATCATGGTATGCTGGAGAGACTGGAGACTGGAGACATCCAAGTTTGAATCTTGGCAGCAGTATTTGTAAACCTGTGTAAGGATGGGGGGTGGAAATAGAGGGGCACAGGGTATGGGGTCAAAGGGTCCAAATTCAAATCCCAAACCTGCAACTTACTCTCTGACTGGTAGTTTTCTCCCTGAGGCCTAGAATTTTTCCTCTGAAACATCAGGGGCTCAAACTAAATGACTTCTGAGGTCCTTTCCTGCCCTAAAACTATGCTCCTGCGGCCTTAGACAAATCACTGAAACTCTCCAAATTTCATTTTCCTCTTCTGTAAAATAGAAGTCTACATTCTGGTCCTATTTAACATGCTTGTTGTGAGAAGAGCACTTTAAAAAGCTTAATCTGGACCTAATCTGTCATTTCATTCATATAGCAAATTCTTAGTGAGAAAACTCCCTGAAATAGGGCAGGGGGTGGTTACCCACTCTGCAATGCAGGGTTTTAGGGAGTTGCTTGGGGCACTGGAAAGTTAAGTGACTTGCCCAGGGTCACATGACATTTGTCAGAGGCAGGACTTGAACTCAAATCTTTCTGATTCCAGAGTCAGCTCTTTATTCAGTATACCATCTTGCCTCTTGAAAATCTTTAATATCTCTGTAAGGGTGAGATGCTGCTACTACTGTTGCTGGTGCTGCTGGTGCCTCTACTACTACTACTACTACTACTACTACTACTACTGTTAAATTAACATTTTACATATTTTCTAAAATCAGTGTGATTCCTAGTCCTAAGGGACCTTACTGTCAGAGTGGGAGGACCCTTAGAACATGGAATGTCAGAGCTGGGAGGGCCCTTAGCACCCAGGATGCAAAAGCTCGGAGGGCCCTTAGAATGTAGAACATAGAATGTCAAAGCTTAAAGAGACCTTTGAAAATAGCATCTCAGAGCAGAAAGGGGCATGAGAACACAGTATTTTAAGAACTATTATGATTCTTGTCTCCATGGTCTATACTGAGTAGTATGCAGCAAACAGCATGCCCAGGGTGTGTAATTAAAGAGAGCAAGTCTGGGCCACTAGGGCAAGGTGGCTGACAGAAGACAGGTTGCCTCTCAGGCCTGGTAAGACGTGGACAGTGTCTGACATTTCTCTGACAGCTGTACATTGGAGGGAGCCTGCCTCCCTCCTCCCCCTCTCAAATAAAATGCTTTTTCGGGATCTTATAAAAGAATAAGTTTGTTAAGGGACTGTATTGATTGACGCCAGACCCGGGGCTGGTATGGTCTCCTGCCACACCAGCTGGAAGTTAGAAGTAGAAAGGGCCTGGAAGTCAGGAGTCCTGGCTTTGAGTCCCAGCTCTATCATTTCTCCAGTGGTTGACTTTGAGCCAGTCACTTCCCTTCTGTGGGCCTCAGTTTCCTCATCTGTTAAAAGAAGGGGTAGGAGTAGGTACTTTCTCAGAGGTCTAGAATTCAATTCTGTTCTCTCAGCTGTGTAATTGATGCAATAGGGAAACCAGAGCAAGCTATCAGCCTGGTTTGAGCTTCTCACTCTTAGCAAGACAGACACAAGGTATTTAAGAACAGTGGTAGAAAGTAGGCAGAAGAGGGAAGAGAGAGGAGACAAAAGGGGAGAGAAGAGAAAGAGCTTCAAGAAGAGCGGGGGAGATGGGGAAACATGGACATTGGGGGGAAGGGGAGATAGGAGATGGAGGGAAGAGGGACAGGAAGAGAAAAGGGAGGGAGAAGAGATTCTGGAAGAGAAGGGAGATGATGGGAGGTGGGAGATAAAGAGAGGAGAGGAGAGGAGAGAAGAGAAGGGAGGGAGGAGCATAGGGAGGAGAGATAGAAGAAAGCTAGGTGACGGAAAGAGAGAAAAGGGGGAAGAGAGAGAAGAGAGAAGGAAAGAGAAGAAAGGAGGCAGAGAGAGAAGCAAGAGAAAATGAAAGGAAGGAGGTGAGAGAGAAGAAAGAGAGAGAGTCAGCAGACCTCGCTGGGAGCTCTGATTGCTCTCTCTCTCTCTCTCTGGTTCTCTCTCTTTTTCGTCCTCAGATCAAACTGAAGGAGATCTTTGAAAGCTGCTCCGAGGTTGCTCTGATCCTGGAGCTGGGGACGGGACAAGAGCTGTGTGACAGGTAATTAGTGCATAAGCCAGACCTTCCCCGGGACGTTGGGAGTCCTTAACCTATGGAGGCCAGCCTCCCGGCTGCTGCCATCTACCACCAGGACACAGGGGACTCTGCCTCGGGGGACACGCTCCCATCTTTCTTCACCTTGGAGGCAGGTCCCCATCAATCCAAAAAGTCAGGCCGCTGGCTTCCCCTCCTCCCCCCACTGGAATATCAAGCAGTGTTTGATGCCTTCCCCCATCCCTGTCAGAGTGGGCCCTGACCCTTCTCTGTCAGCTCCCTCCCCACCCCCACACTCCCCCCATTTCCATAACAGCTCAGCACAGTGGAACTATTGCTGGGTTTGAATCTCTACTCTGCCTTCCTTTTCCACGTGACCTGGGATGGGACACTGCCCTTCTCCTCAGCATCCTTGGCCTCATCTGTAAGACTAGATGGCCTCAAAAGGCCCTTCCCCAGTCTTCTGAACACCGTCTGCCAGGGGGTTGTCCTCAACCCTGGCCCCCAGCCAATGGGACGACAGTTACCTCCTAAATCCCTTCTTGGAGAAACCTTAAGGCCAATGAGAATCATAAATGAAATGGTAGACATCAGGTTTAAAACTCTGACCCTGCCACTAATTTGCTAAGTCATCTTGGATAATCTTCACCAACCTAGGCCTCAGTTTCATCCTCTGTCAAATGGGGAGAATAATCCTTACATGTGAGAAAGCACTTAAAAAAAAATCAAAGCTCGGTCTAAATGGAATAATGGATAGATGGCTGGACACTAGGTCTGGAAAACCTGTGTTCAAATCTTCTCTCTGGTACTTTTAAGCCCCAGCAAGGTTTCGAAGGGTGTGACACGAGGCTGTGGTCTCCATCTTCTCTGTCTCTGTCTTGCTCTCTCCCTCTCTGCCTCTCTGTGATCCCCTCAGTTCCCATTGGTTCCATTACTATCTCTAATCAGTTTACCCACAAATTCACAAACCCAGACCTCACACACCCAACACGTCCAAAACAAAAACTCACCGCCTTCATTAATGCTCCTTATAAAAGCCAACTATGTCCTCCCAAACACCCCTGTCCCTTACTTCCCTATTTGTATGTAGGAGGCCCCTAATCAATGTTTATTCAATTGAATCTTCACCTCTCTCTTCTTCCTACTTTTCCCTCCCTCCTCCCATATTGAATCAGTTACCAGCTTTTATTGATTCTTCCTCTATTAATATCATGCACACACATACACCCACATACTCATATTCACACACACACGCACACACATGCACAATGCACACATATATAAACAGACACACGTCTATATATACATACATATACACACACAGCTATGATCTCCGTGGGGCCTCACAAGCTTCCCTGACTCCAAGCTCAGCCCTCTACCCACCACCCCAAGCTGCATTAGGCCTCCCTCTTACCATCTAGTCTCCACCAGACTTGGGCTTGGGGAATGGCCTCTCTGCTGCCTGCCTCCTGGCCCCATGCCCTTTACTAATCCCTTTTATCCCTTGCAGGCTCATGAAAAAGGACATCTACAGGGAGCATGTCAGCCCTTCGTTGGTCAAGCAGATCTTCAAAGTCTGGTCAGTAGGTCCAGAACTGACACAGGTCCCTTTCCATTGGGGGATGGGACCAGCTTTTTATCACAAAGGGAGAAAGGTGGGATGGGGCCGAAAGGGGAAGAGGGAGCCTGGCCCACTTGGGGGCTTTTAGGACCTCAGAAAGAGTGTGTTGGGAGTGAGCCCAGGCCAAAGTAATCACCCCTATAAAGGAGGAATTCCCACAGGTGTCAAGGAAGAAGGCCATTTCCATCCCTAGAGGAGTTGTTTATTGTTGTTATAGCACAAAAAAAAAATGCCATTTCTTTATATTTTCTAGCTTGCAAAGCCCAGTCAACACTTCCACTCTGTGAGGCAGAGAGAGCAATGGGTATTATCTCCATTTTGGTTGTTGTGAAACTGAGCCATAAGAAGGGAAAGGGTCTTGTCCAAGGTAGCACAACTTTTGCTGTAGGGTAACCTTTAAATCCATTTTGGCTGTCATGATAGGGAGGTGGCTGACTGGAGATCACTGAGCTGAAAGACTTCAATCCAAAAGGGTCTTAGAACATAGTATGTAAGACCTTAGAGCACAGGTCCCTTAGAACACAGAATAAGAGGCCTAGGAGGGTCCTTAGAACACAAAGGTTCAGAGCTGGGAGGCACCTTAGTATGCAGAATGTCAGAGTTAGAAGGGAATTTAGAACACAAAGCATCAAAGATGGGAGGGACCTTAGAACACAGAATGGCATGGCTTGGAGAAGCTTTAGAACATAGAGTGTCAGAGCTGGGAGGTCCTTTTAGAACACAGGAATGTTATAGCTTGGAGGGGCCTTGGAACAGAATTTCAGAGCTGAAAATTTCAGAGTCTTGTGGGAGGGAGTTCCATCTAGTACACCTCCTTCATTTTACAAATGGGGAAACTGAGGCCCAGAAAGAAGTCACTTGCCCAAGAACAAACAGCTAACATATAACAAGACAGGGTTTGAACCAATGTCATTTGACTCTGAGTCCAGAACTCTCTACCTTTCCCAATCAAGGTAGTAGAGTGCATTCATGACTCCAGTAAAGATTGTACTACATATTCTTTCTGGCCCTGAGATCCTAGGGTTCTTGTGGTGGGGGGGGTTCAGAGCCTCCATTTCAGGAAGCTGGGGATCATACTCTGACTGAGCTTTATCCAGACCTCTAGTCAGTGTCTGGGAGACACAGAATCCCAGAATGTTAGAATTCAAAAGCATCCTGAGTTGCTGTCTAGTCCAACCCAGACCTGAAGGCTTAGTGTGTCCAACACACCCCAAAAGTGATTGATCTCTAGCCTTCTCTTGAGTGCTTCCAATGAGGGAAGATGGGGTTCTGGCTCTCTGAGGTTGCCCATTTCACTTTTAGCAAGCTCTGATAGGAAGTTTTTCTGACCTCCAACATAAATTCAGATCTAATTCTGCCCTCCTGGAACCAAGTAGGCTCCAAGAATTTGTCCTCCATGTGATGACCCTTCAAATACTTGAGCCTCTTCTCCCTGAGTCCAAGTCTTGACTGATCAAGGTGATTTACCATCCTAGTCACTGTTCTCTAGACATTTCCCAGCTTACCAATGTCCAGTGGTTCCCAGAACTGAGCACCATACTCCTCTGGGGGTCAGACTAAGGCACAATACAGTGGGACCAATCCCCTCCTCTTTATTCCTGGAAGCTATGCCTCTCAACACCCAGCCCTCAAGGTCCAGGAGGAATGGCCCTTTCTGTTCATTCTTAAATCGCCAAGGACAACGTTCTACTCAACCAAGGGCAGGGCATATGAGAACAAGGAAAAGACAGCAGAAAAATCAAGATATGTGGAGCTCTAACCTTGGAGTCAGGATGCTGGGAATAGAATGCTGTCTCTAACATTTATGAGCTGTGTGACCCTGGTCAAGTCACTTCCCTTTCCTGAACCTCAGTTTCCTCATAGGTAAAATGGGAGCAATTGATACTGTTTTGAGAATCTAAAAGCATTGAGAGATGAGAGGGACCTCAGCCTCCATCTAATTGAGATTCCTCATTGAACAGCAAAGGATAACAAGGTTCTCTTTCCCAACCCTCCCAACTTAGCAAGGTCACACAAGTGAGTGAGGAGCAGAGTCAGTATCTGACCTCACATCTTTGTATCCCAGTCCAGAATTCTTTCCGTGATATATCATACTGCCTCTAAGTAAGGAAGCTTTTGTGATACAAGTGGATGGTGATGAGGGCCTTTACTGAAGTGGTAGGTAGATGGATGGATGGAGGGAGGGTCAGACAGACAAAAAGACAGATGAAGCATTTATTAAGTGCTTACAGTTTGCCAAATACATAGCACAAATATAAACAAGAAAGACAGTTCCTGCCCTCAAGCAGTTTGCATTCTAGTGGGAGAAAATAACAAATAAAGGAGACCTGGAAATGATGGGGGTGGGGATGGGGTTGGGGATGGGGGTGGGGATAGGAGTGAAGATGGGGATGGGGATGGGGGTGGGGGTGGTAGTGGGGAAGGGGATGGGGGTAGGGATGGGAATGGGAATGGGGTAGGGATGGGGGTGGGGGTGGGGGTGGAGGTGGAGGTGATGGCAGGAAATTGCCCATCAGAACTCAGAGGATAGTTTTTCAGGGAAAAGTTCAAGTTTGGGGGGGGGGGGAGTAGGGATGAAGGCCGGAGTAGAAGTGACATGATATGAAGTTGGTAACTGAGGAGTAGAATAAAGAGGAGAAAAAAGATGTGAGAGGTGTTGGGGGTGGAGTGTGTGGAACACAATCATTTACTGGCTCTGAAAGTTAAAGGCCAAGATTCGGTCAAGGATAACCTCCAGCTGTATATGTGAAGCTGTCGGGACAGCTGGGGCTGACCCTTCTGCTTCACTCAGTGGCTCATTAGCCTGACATCAGTGAAAGTCTGGGGCCTCCATCCCTCAGTCCAAGGGGGAGAACACGGGCAACTCAGGTGATAAAAAGTCTGTATCCTAGCCTTGAGGGTGAACTTCAGCCCTTTATACCAACCTGGAGTGGAAATAACCATGAGAGAGACAGATCCTCCAGCCAAAGAGGGGGCCAAATGTGGTACTGAGTGAGGCCAGAATCCACAGTCTCTGAAAACCCATTCCTTGAACCCCTCCCTGGACCTCAGCCAGTCAAAAGGTCAACAAGTCTCTATTCAGTAATGATCAGAATGAACTGAGTCTATGATGAGCTGTATCTGGGTTATTGTCTGAGGACCAGCCAGCCTGGGCAAGCTTGGGAAGTCTTCTCTGCAGGTCGGCTGCTGGAGGAGGGGTCCTTTATGGTGATAGGTTGATGACCACAGGATCTCCTTGATGGGGGGCTCCCTCCAATGATGCAGATAGCAATCTATCCAAGTCCTGTCATACTCCAGGATGACTCTTACCCCTATCTTCCTGTAAACTTTCCATAAGGGGTCCACTCTCCCTTCTAGGAGGGTCTCCCTCTAGTTCTTTTGACATTGTATGGATCCCAATAGAGCACATGTGCTGTCCCACCAATTATTCCTCAGTCTCCCCATTTGACCATCCCACCTTATTGTCTGGTCACATATCTCTTTGACACCATCCTCTACCTTGCTTCTCTTGTACAATTCTTAATTTTTAAGGGAAATGGAACTAAAGTTTCATGAGTATAGGAAATTCCCTGTGGAGAAACTTCTTCTCCAAACAATGCTTAGCTTCAGCTCTGCAACTAAGAGGGTTTCCTGCTGTGTGTCCACAGTCACGAAGCCAATATGTGTCATGGGTGGGTCTCCTACTAGTCCATACTTTCTCTTATTCATTCTTAATAACATGTTCCAGCCTATTCAGGGAGTTTTTATTTTTTGTTTGGTTGGGAATGGTCTTTTGTTGGAGTAGGGGTGGGAAATAAACATTAAAGACCAGCTATTAAGTTAGAAAGGGGTCACAATTCCTCTCAGTAGGAGGGGGCACACACACCAGCATAATTATGGATTTTTAAAATAACTTCCCTTTCTATAATCATTTTGACAATGCTTTGAAGTTTGGGAAACAATTTCCTCCCCAAAGCCCTATGGGGTAGGGCTATGTAAGGATTACCATCCCCATTTCACAGAACAGGAAATCAAGGCTCAGACAAGTCATGTAATTTATCCTGACACATGCATTAAAAGTGGGACAGCTAGGTGACTCAATGGATAGAGTGCTGGACTTGGAGTCAGGAGGACCCTTAAATTCAGCCTCAGACACTTGACACACTTATTAGCTGTATGACCTTGGGCAAGTCACTTAACTCTAATTGCCTTGCCTTCTCCCCTCCAAAAAAAAAGGAAAAAAAGAGAAAAGAAGACTTACGTTCATAAGTTCTAGTATCTTTGCCATGAAAACCCCAAATGGGCTTAAGAAGAGTCGGACAGGACTGAACAACATTTCTCTTATATTCATACAGCGACCTTTGAAAATGGAAAGTCAGAGGTGGGAGGGCCCTTAGAATAAGAATTTAGAATATTAAGTTTATATGGGTGAATGGAAGCTCCTTGGTGGCAGGGGATAGGTCTGCCCAGCACTGGCACATGGTCTGCAGCTTAATAAATGGCTATTGATTTATTTACTTCTTCTCTGATTCGTTCCTTCTTCCTGTTATTATTTGTATTTTCCTGATCAGGAAATTGATGGTCAGAGATAGTGTGACTTACCCAGGGTCACACAGCTAGTAACTATCTGTGGCAGGCTTTAAATCCAGGTCTTTATAATTCCAATTCAAGTCCTCTACCCATGCTGGGGATGCTTTCAGCCCCCAAAGGTGATTCCAACACCCCTCCCTGCTAAGTACCATGTAGAATTGGGAAGAAGCTATATTAGGACTCAGGGATAAGTGGGAGCTTGGGGGCTGTCCATATGGTTGGGGAAGGGAGGGGCTGATGCCACTGTCTGACATGACTGAGGAAGGATGGTGCAAAGTGAGCACTAAAAGACAGGGGTCCTTCACTTTGCATCCTGAGCCCCTTTGGAAGGCAGTCTGTTGAAGCCTGTGAACCCCTTCTCAGAATCCTGTTTTTAAATGCATCAAATAAAACACATGGGATTACAAAGGAAACCAAAGATATTAAATCATTATCAAAATATTTTTTAAAAATCCCCAGTTCACAGACCCCAGGTTAAGAATCCCTGGTCTAGAAAAACCCATGAAGTCAGAGATCACCATATTAATAATCACTAACACTTCTAGGGTACTTTAAGCTTTGCAAAACAAGGCACTCAGAATATATTAGCTCATCTAATCCTTACAACGGACCGGTAAAGTAGTTGCTATTATTATCCTGATTTTACGGATGAGGAAACTGAGGCCAAGAGGTTAAGTAAGAGTTGGCTGTTAGAAAGCATCCACCCAGTCCTCCTCCCCCTGTTTCACAGATAAGGAAGGAAGGCCCAGAGATGGAAAGTGACTGGCCTAAAGTCATAGCTACTGGTAATTCAAACTCTCTGGAGGCGGGATGCTGCCTCTCCACTCAAAGGCTTCCCATCTTCCCATCTTCCCATCTTCCCCATTGTATCCTTGGCACTCCCTCCCCCCCCCCCATTCAAATTGAAATTCAGCGCCAGTGCCTCGAACCTGCGGAGAAGCCCACAATGCATTGTTTAGACAGATGCCTTTAAAATCCCCTGAACAGCTCAGGGAGGAGAAGGGAGGGGAGGCCTTCAGGGGAGAGGGGAGGAGGGAGGAGGCTCTGCAAAGGAAAATAGCAGGGGATTGTTGCCCGGGAAAGGTCACCCTTTCTCCGCGTAAAGTTCAGCCGGAGAGGGTTTCCATAGCAACGGCCAGCTTAAAGAGGACCGACAATTCCCCACCAAAGGCTCTTGCAAAGGGCCTCCCTCCATCCCTCCATCCTTCCATCTCTCCCTCTCTTTCTCCCTCCCGACGTCCTAATGTCCTCAGCCTGGGTGTGCCAGAGCAGGAGCTGTATACCTACAGGGGATGAAGAGAGGGAATGGCTTATGGAACACGTGGAAGGGACCCCAGAGTCCTCCTCTTGCAGCAAACAGGCCCTGAGATGGGAATCGACTTGTCCAAGATTCCACACAGGAAGCAAGATACAAAGGCAGGATTTGAATCCAGGTCCTCAACTGGGACTGTGCCCTTTCCACTTGTCACCTCTTCCCTCTCAGTAACTTTCACCCATATTGATTAAGAGCGGGGGAGGGCACAGGAATGAAGACTGCTGAAGAAGAACATTGTCCTCATTAGAACCTGAGGAGGTCAGAGCAAGAAGGGACCTTGGAACACAGAATGTTAGAACCTGGGGGAACCTCAGCACCTGGAAAGGCAGGGTTGGTAGAGCTCTTAGAACACAGGATGCCAGGGGCGGCTAGGTGGTCCAGTGAGTCAGAAGGACCTGAGTTCGGATCTGGCCTCAGACACTTAACGCACACACAAATAAAAACCTAGCCGTGTGGCCTTGGGCAAGTTAACCCCAATTGCCCTCCAAAAAGCAAAAAAAAGAACACAGGATGCCAGAGCTGGGAGGGCCCTTAGAACCCAGAATGTCTGGGCTAGGAAGGCCCTTAGAACACAGCATGCCAGGGCTGGGAGGGCCCTTAGAACACAGCATGCCAGGGCTGGGAGGTTTCTTAGAACACAACATGCCAGACCTGGGAGGGCCCTTCGAACCCAGAATGTCTGGGCTAGGAAGGCCCTTAGAACATGAAGTCAGGGCTAGGACTTCAGAACAAGAGCTTATCATGTTAGAACCAGCAAGGGCCCTTAGAATAAGAGCGCCAGATCTTAGAGGACCCTTGGAACACAGAATGTCAAAAACTAATGAGGGACCTTGGTACAAGACTCTAGAATGGTAGAACCCAGAGGTTTCTTAGGACCTCTAGAATAGTATATTGTATTGCCCAACATAAATTGCTAGCTCCCTGAAGTCAGGGGAGGTCTCTCTCTCTTTTTTTTTTTTCCAATCTGAATACAGGGCTTTGACTTTTCTTCCCTATTTCTGTGGAGGACATCACTGTTCTTCCTGTCATGGGCTTATTACTTAAGAGTAATTAATACATCAATTTCCCTCATCTAACTCATCCTATCAGTAGCCAAGTGGGATGACATTCCCCTCATCTATCCCTCTCTCTCTTCTCACGTGCCTAGACCCCGAGCTCAGACCCCCATCAGCTCCTGCACTGCTGCCCTATTGCTTCCTAATTAGTTTTCCTGCCTCAGGTCTCCCTTCTCCAGGCCCTCATTTACAGAGCTGCCAAATTGATACTTCTGAAGCCCAGGTCTCACTAATCTATTTAAGCTGCTCCAGTGGCCCCCTTTTATTTCTGTTGCTGTTGTTGTTGAATTGTGTCCAATTGACTCTTCATGACCTCATTTGGGGTTTTCTTAGCAAAGATATTGCAGTAGTGTGACATTTCCTTCTCCAGCTCATTTTACAGGTGAGGAAAATGAGGCAAACAGGGGTAAGTGACTTGCCCAGGATCACACAGCAAGTTAAGTGTCTGAGCCCAGAGCTGACAGCTAGGTGGCTCAGGGGATAGAGCTCTGGGCCTGAAATCAGGAAAATGAGTCTTCCTGAGTTTGGATCCAGCCTCAGACACTTACTAGCTGTGTGACCTTGGGCAAGTCACTTAACCCTGTTTGCCTCAGTTTCCTTATCTTTCAAATGAGCTGGAGAAGGAAATGGTGAGCCAATCCAGTATCTTTGCTAAGAAAACCTCATGAACAGTTGGGGCATGACTGAACAACCAGAACTTCCTGACTCAGCCCAATGTTCTTTCTACTGTGACACCTCAATGTCTCTCTTATTTCTAGAACCATTGAAAACCCTATGTTTGTCATTTAAAGCCCTCTACAATCTGATTCTGCCCTACTTTTTCAGACTGATTTCACATTTCCCTCCTTCAATAATTCTACAATCTAAAAAAACCTGCACTCTTTATGGAGTGAATCCTTGAATCTCCATGTCCCATCTCCATGCTTTTGCACAGGCTGTGCACCCTGCCTATGATGCAATCCCTCCTCATCTCTATCTCTAGCATCCCTCAAATTCCAATTTTCTCCTTTTCTCCCTGAAGGTCCCTAAACCCCACCCCGACATCTCCTTCTTCTGACATGACCTTGAATTTATTTAGCAGATATCTTTTATCTCCTTGAAGGAACTGTTGGTTTTATTTTTGTCTTTGTATCTTCAGTACCTGGCATGTAGTAGGTGCTTAATAAGTGTACATTGATAAATTAATTTGCTAGATTTAATAGTCCTGAAGAGTCAGGGAACAGTGTAATAGTCTCCCATGGCTTACATTTATTGCCTGTTCTACTCGATTGACAATTAATACTAGTTGGACATGGAACCCTCTTAATTCTGGGTTTTAGGGTTTGCTGATTGAAATATTGACTGTCCCCTCCTCCCTGATCATCCCCACCACCTCTAGTACTCCCCCCTCTCCTTCTCTGCTCCTTGGAGCATGTTAAAAGGCAAATTAACAGGTGTTAAAGACCCTCAGAGCCTAATGAGCTCCCTGATGGAATGAGAAGAATTGAAAAAGCTTTGAAAAGGGAAGAGCTTTGGAGAAAAAGTGGGCAGTTATCCCAGGCATTTACTGTGCAGAACAAATACTTGAAGATTTGCTTTCCCAGAGTTCTTTAGGACTATTGGGCTTTGGTATTGTATAACTTTTCTGGGTATTCCTATTAACAGAGGAGGCCAAAAAGTGCTTTGTGATCAAAAAGTGAGAGAGCAGGACTGATAGCGTGGGATGCATTGAATATACACTGAGGATACATTGAGCATGAGGACTTTCCTGGCTGGGAGGCGCCCTCCTTGGGCCCTCCAGCCCATAAGGAGTCTCTGGTTCCAGGTCCACAGTGACCCAGGTAGAATTGTGGCTGGATCTCTTGGGATGGTTCTCTGCCCAGTGACTCCCAGCTCTGACATTCTGGGTTCTAAGGGTTCTCCCCCCAGCCCTGATATCCCATGTTCTAAAGGCTTTCCCAGGCCTGACATTCTATGTTCTAAGCTCCCTCCCAGCCCTAACATCCTGTGTTCTAAGGGCCCTCCCAGTTCCTTTTCTGAGGCCCCTCCCAGCTCTGACATTCTGTGTTCTAAGAGTATTTCTACAGGGACTCTTGGGAATCCATGAAGTTATTTGCTTGGGGGGTTTTATCTTATATATTTTGATAACTCCTTTTAACATAATTAATTTCCTTTATAATCCCAAGTATTTTATCTTATGCATTTAAAAACATGAGGAGAGGTCTGTAGACTTCCCTATACTGACTGCCAAGAGGCTTCAGGACACAAAAAATAGTTAAGATTCTCCATTCTATCCTTGTATTCTCAGCCTCTCTGAAATGGCTTAGCAAAGGGAAGGCAAAAGTGTTGTGCATTCATCACCTGGGCCCTTTCCCCTCCAAATTCCTCAGTTCTTTGTCACAATACAATGTTCTGTGGGATACAGAGTTCATGAAAGATAAACCTCCCTGGACTTTGGATCAGTGTCTGCAAATAAAGTGGAATTTTTTTCTTTGCTTTGGGGTTCTGGTTTGTTTTTCAGTATTTACATGAAAATAGAATCATTTACTATGCCTAAAGCCTGAAAACCTCCCTAGGGCTGACCTCTCTCCTGATGCTCCTTTATAGGTCTGTCATTTAGTGGGGTACAGGCACAAGACAGATGAGTTACTGCTTCTGAAACTGCCTCCCCATGTATAGGCACACACATCCAATCTATAGGGCATCCCAAAATGAACAGCATCTAAATTGTCCCAAGATAAGCAGGATCACTCTGAGATCTGCTTCAAGGGTTCTTCTGGAAGATGCATGGGCAAGGAGCGTACCTGAGAGGCAGAGCTAATGGTGCCACCCAAAAGCTCTATCCTGGGCTCTCTTATCTTCTTCCTCTAGACTCCCTCCCTGGGTGACTCATCAGCTTCCATGGATTCAAAGATCATCTACATGCAGGTGAATCCCAAATGTGTATATCCAGCCCTAAGCTCTCTTTTGAGCAGTAGTCACAGATCACCAATTACCATTATAATCTTTGTTACAAGGATCACCCATAGGCATCTCAAATTCAACATGCCCCAAATGGAACTCATGATCTTTCCCCCAACTGAAGGCTCTCTTCTCGTGAACTTCCCCTCTAAGGCAGAATGGGCTCCCACCATTCAGTCACAGAGGCTCTTGTAACTTTCACTCACCCCACATATTCAACCTATTTCTGATTCATGTCATTTCTTCCTTTGCAATATCTCCCCTGTACCTCTCTTTGATACGGACATAGCTACAACCCTAGCCCAGGTCCTCATTACCTCTCACCTGAACCATTCAATAGTCTTCTAATTACTCTCCTTGCCTTGAGTTCTTCCTCACTACAATCTGTCCTCCACTCACTTGCCAAAGTGATTTTTCAAAAGCACAAATTTACCCATTTCTGTACCCTACTCAGTACAATTTACTCAGTAAACCCCCTTGGTTCCTATTACTTCCAGAGTCAAATATAGCTGCCTGCTATGCACCTTCTTCTCCACAATGGTCCCTCCATCTCCCATCACCGTGTCTTTGTGCTGGCTGTACCCCATGTCTAGCAGGCTCTCCTACCTCAACTTTGCCTCGGTTTTCCTGGTTTCCTTCAAGTTTCTGCTCAGGTCCTACCTTCTACCAAAGGCCTTTCTCCAGCCCCTAGATGTTATCGCCTTCCTCTCTAAGATTTCCTTCCATCTACTATCTCCATATATATATCTTGTATTTACCTAGTTATTGATATCTCCCCCATTAGAATGTGAGCTTCTTGGAGCCTCAGTTTCCTCTTCTGTAAAATTTGGGATGGTAATAGTAGCTAGCACTGGCTACTTTACAGGATTGTTGTGAGGAAAACACTGAGTCTTAGCGTGTTGTAGAAATGAGAACTATGATGAAGCTCTTCTCCAGGAGGCGAATTTGCTCTTACAAAGTGGGGTAGCCAGAATCTTACAAAGATGAGTAATCGTAGGGTTTCATCGTTGGGAAGCACTTTCTCTTCCATTATCTCATCTGGTCCTCACAATGGTCCTAGGAGATAGAGAGTATGATAAGGATTATTTTTTCAGGGGGGGAAATTAAGGCTTAGAAAAGACTGGCTTGCCCAAGGTCCCACCCCTAGCAAATTAAGTGGTGAAAATGAGACTCACACCTCTGTTTTAACTGGCAGTGCCTGTTCTAGGAATCTGACCTTGTAGAGAACCTGGAAGGAATGGGGGAATCCCCAGCTTTCATTCTGTTGTGAGTGAAATGTTTGTTGTGTTTAGTTTCCAGATTTGGGGCTGTCCAAGATGTGGGATGAAGAAATCATGTGAAGACCCATCTGTAAAACTCACAGATCCTGTGGTCCTCTAGACAATGGAAGGAGCCCTAGAACACAGAATATAGGATATCAGAACTGGAAAGGCCTTTTAGAACATGACATGTTAGAGTTGAGAGGGCCCTTAGAACATGGAATGCCAGAGCTGGAAAGGTCTTTAGAACAAAGAACAAAGATCATCATCATAGCTAAAAAAGGACTTTAGAAAAGAGATTGTCAGTACTGGGCTTTGGGAAGGGAGAGCTTTAGAACAGAGAATGTCGGAGCTGGGAGGGCCCTTAGAACACAGGATATCAGAGCTGGGAGGGCCCTTAGAACACAGGATGTCAGAGTTGGGAGGGGAGGGTCCTTAGAAATCATCTGATCCAACCCATTTCTTTTACAAAGGAGGGAATTGAAGCTCAGTGAAGGAACATGATTTGTCCAAGATTTCACAGGATATTAATAGTGAAACAGGGACTAGAACCCAGATCTCCTGACTTTCAGCCCAGGGCTCTTTCCATTATATCATGCTTCAGAACTGGGTCCTTTCCTTCTCAACCCAATTGAATTCAGCAAACACACACCCAGTAAGCACCTACTGTATACATTTAATATAGCACTGAGTTGGATGGGCACTGAGAAGGATACAAAATTGAGATCAGACACTGTTGCTTGCTAGCAGGAGATCCAAATAAGGATAACTATATAATATACAATAACACATGACAAATTTATTAAAAAGCTGCAAAGTACCAGGTGAGGTCATTACATGTAGGTAGGATCTTGGATGGTCTCCAAGGAGGAGATGACGTTTGAGTGGCTGGGATGGGGTGGTTGTGGTAAATGATAGAGAGGAATCCAGTCAGAAAAGAGGAAAGAATGTGATCTTGAGGGCAGGAATGGTATCTTTGTCTTTGGACCACCATACCTACTATGATGCCTAGAACACCAGAGGCATAATAAGTATTTGCTAAATTGAATTCGTTCATCAAAGGGAAGGTGTTTGAGGCATTGAGATCAAGGTGAGCAAAGGTGCAGAAGTGGGAGAAAGCAGAGAGTGTATACCTGGGGGCCAGGGTGGCAGGAGAGAGACTCTTCTAGTCTGACCAGAGCTTCTGGTGAAGGGAGGAAAATGTTCTGAGACAAGACCTGGAGAAATAGGGTGATGCCAGGGTATCAGAGGCCTTGAATGCCAAGTCAGTGGTCCCCATACCCAGAAAACTCTCATCCTTTCAGAGTAAAGTATTAGTCATTTAGTGAGTCAATAAACATTTATTAGCATCTGTTATGTGCCAGGTACTGTCCTATGCTCTGGGAATACAACCAGGAAAAAAGAAAAGAAGACCATCCTTGCCTTCAAGGAGCTTCCAGTCTAAAGAGGAGGTTTGTGAAGGGCTAGTAAATAGCAATTGTGTCTGTTCTGGCCAGAAGCCCTGAGGGTTGTCCCCTCGCAGATTGGTTTTGTTTTTTGATTAGGTAAAAAAGGCCATTCTCTGCTTCATTTCTTACCTAGCCTTAATCACTGAAAGAGTGACCCTTCAGTCAAACTGAGACCTGAGAAAGACCTTAGTTTAAAAAGACCAAGGTCTTCCACTGTATCCTGGACCATCTCCAGTGCTCCTGATCTACATCCCACCACTGGACCTGAGGAGGGAAGGGTGATAAGGAGGCAGGGAGGGTAAGTGGTTCTGCCAGGGAAACCTCTCCTGGCATCCAGTCTGGAAGGAATTCACCAGGCTCAAGCAAACTTTGAAGCCGAAATTGTAAAGTTTATTGTTACGCTGTAGAGAACAGCAGGCTAGATTCTTATGGAACCTGCAAACTCACAGAGGCTGCAGGCATAGTTTTAAGGGGTCAATTATGCTAACTAGGTGAGTAAGGGTGGGATCAGGGAGGAGTTAAGGAGTGGTCAGTGCTCAAAGGACCATACACTTTTAATATAAACTGCGCAGGTGTATTGCCCATGATTCACTGGGAAATAGCTCAAGCGGGGCTAGCTGGAGGTGTGGTTCTAGGCCTGATACGTCACTAAAGAGTGCCCAGTCTGCCACCCACCAAGGTCATCAGAGACAGTGTGGGTATATAATTGACTAAGGAGTTACCCTATAGATAAGGTATTGAAGAATTTCTGGTGGGGCTGGCCACTCTAACTAAGGGAGATAACATTTACATAACTTATTGTTTCAAACAGAGATAAACAGGTCATGAGTTGTTGCTGGGCAGAGTGCTGGAAGGGGGAAGGGGCAGAGTCAATGCTCTGAGGCTGGGGGGGGTGGTGGAAATGTGATCTTACAGACTGCTTTTACAAATTGATTTTACAGACATAGATCCCAAAGCACCCCATTTACAAACTGATGTTACAGATTGATACTACAGACATATATACATCACAAGGACCCCATCAGACCCAGAGGGCTCTGCAGGAAAGAGTGAGGCTAGTGACTTTGCACAGCCCTCCCTCTCTTAAATGCAATTCATTTGCAAGTCATGGCATCACCTCCCTGATATCCTGGTCCTCTTTGATTAGAAGGACAAACAACAACAACATGGATTCCCTCATTTGACCCTCAAAGCAACCCTCTGAGGTAGGTGCCAAGTTCACAACCATGGATGCTCACTGGGTGCAGGGATCATAGGGTCATAGAAGCACATTTGGAAGGGACTGCAGAGGCCATCGAGTCAGATTTTGCAGCTAAAGAAGCTGAGATTCCCTGGGACATTAAGTAACTTGTCATGCGAGTACTAAGCAAGAGAGGCAGGATTTGAACTCTGCTCTCTTGACTCAAGAGCCAATGAATGCTTTTTCCACATACTGGGAACCAGAGATCTAGGTTTGAGGCCTCACTCTGCTGCTGACTTCACCAAGGCCACTCAGTTCAATTCAATTGAGAGCCAATATGATTCCATGGATAGAATTCCAGGCTTAGAGTTATAGAGACAAGGGCTCCAACACCCCCCTCACACACACCAGATGCTTACTTGTGGTGTAACTGTGGGCAAGACACTTACCCTGTCAGCTTGAATCTCCTCATCTGAAAAATGAAGGGGGACTAAGGCACCTTCCAGCCCTGAATCCATGATCTTATGAATTCAATTCAAAGCACCACCTCCTGTGCTGAATGCAGAGGAAGGTGTAAAGTTTAGACAAGATGTGGCCCTCCTGTCCTCATGGAGCTTTCAGTCTAGTAGAGGGAAAAGACAAACACACATCCAGACGTACATGCATACACAATTACACTCATTCTTGGTCTTACATCCATGTATTTGTTGTTGTGAGTGCTCCCTCTGTCCTGGCAGTCCCTCAGCAACGTGGGGCATAGTCTTTGTAAGTTGCTGTGGTCAAAACATCGATCGCTCTTGGGTCAAGCTGATCCTGAGCCTCTAAGCATTTCTCTAGACTGTTCCTTGGACAGCAGACACGTAGTTTATCATTGGGTGCAAGCCTTTCCAGCTTGACAGGATCCACGAGAGCTCACACTCTCATGGCAAAGCCTCTGAGAAGCTAAGGTCACCAGCACACGTTGGGGAGGCAGTGAGGAAGAGTGAACTGTATGTCCAAGATTCCTGGATGACTGATACTATGCCAAGTAAAAGTTTGAGGTCCAACGGTTAGTGGGGTGATAGGGGAGCAGCATTTGCTTCATGCCCTATTTGCTTTCTCAGCCCCTGGGAAATCTGTCCTTGGACTTCAGACAGATTTCAGGTCCCTCCTTCTTGCCTGGGTTAAAACATGCTTATATTTCCTTAGTCCTGGAGCTTTTTCATTGTGGCCTCTATGGATCAGGAGTGGAAGAAGGATAGCATCCATGCCATGAGTAATAATAATTCAGTGCTATGGCATAGCCATGTGTCTCCCTATCCTTGATTGAAAGTAATGACTGTAGAGGGGCAGAGGAAACAGGACTAACCAAGCATCTGTGTGACATTGTAGAATCTCAGAATGTGGTATAAGGAAAGGTGTGGGAGAGCTCAAAGCCAATTTAAAGTCAGAAGACCAAGGTTCAAATTTTGCTTCTTCCACTTGGAAACCCTATGACCTTGAAACAAGCCATTTCAGTTCTCTGGGCCTCAATTCCCTCACTATAAAGTGAGGTGTTGGACTGAATGACTTTTTAAACTCTATTGATCTTGTGACCTTTGATCATAAAATGCCTGACCCGAGGAGCTTAGAATGCAGTAAGAACTGGGAGGGAACCTGGAATGCAGGCTATCCAAACTGGGTTTGAATTTGGAGATCTGGAGGAGATTGTTACATGTGGAATATTAGAGCTGGAAGGAGCCATAGATCACAGAATGCAGTAACACAGAATCAGAGAATTTCAGAGCAGAATGGATTTCAGCAGCCGTCAGTCCAACTTCTACCAGAAAATGTCTGAGCCGGGAGGAACCTTAAAACACAGAATGGCAGAGCTAGAAGAGACCCTAGAACATAGAATATAGACTAAGAATAGAAGGAAGCCTGAAAACATAGAATACCAGAGAGAAAAGGGATCTTAAGACACAGAATGGCAGAGCTGGGAGGGACCTTAGAACATGGAATATCAGGTGTAGGAGGGATCTTAGAATATAGAAGAACTGGAAGAGACCATAGAACATAGAACACAGATTCTAAGAGAGGACTAGGAGAAGCCTGGGAACATGAAATGCCAGAGCTAGGAGATAACAGGACATGGAACACAGACTGTAAAAGCTGGGAGGGCCCTTAGAACACAGTGGCAGAGATGGGAAGGACCTTAGAACACAATGGCAGAGCTGGGGGAAGGGGCCTTAGAACATAGAATGGCAGAAGTGGGAGGGATCTTAGAATCAGAATGTCAGAACAAGGAAGAACCTTAAAACAGAAGAGCTGGAAGAGACTTTAGAACCTAGAACACAGAACGGAATGTCAGAGCTTGGAGAGAACTTAAAACATGGATTGTAAGATCTGGGAGGAACCTTAGAACACAGAATGTCAGACTTGGGAGGAACCTTAGGTTAACAGAATGGCAAAGCTAGGGGGATCCTTAAGTTATAGAATGTGAAATTTGGAAAGGCCATTAAAGATCATTTATCCAATCCTCCCATTGTACAAACAGGGAAATGGAGAGGATTAATGATGTGACTGAGGTTATACAGCATGTGTCAAACCTACAGCTTGGCCATTCAGGGTTCTAGATTCATTGTTCCACACTCTCCCCAGAATTCTTAAGCTATCTATATATTATGATCTATAAAGGACATTAAATGTCCTCTAGTCCATTTTACAGATGGGGAAAAGGACTTGCCCCAAGCCACACTTAGGTTGTAAGAATTGCCTCCACCTCTCCAGACAACCCCCGTTAGCTCAGGGTAAGCTGAATGCCGAGATGCCTTGTACTCATGTGGCCTGTTCCACTCCTCTGACAAACAGCACCTCATTTCATCCTGATAGCTCTCTTTTAAGGCAGAGAGTAAGTATGGTTCTGACCCTCAGTTTACAGATGGGGAAACAGACTCAAGAGGGAAATCCACCTTCCTGAAGACCCCCAGAGGGTCAGTGGCAGAATCAGGCCTAGAACTCGGATCTCTAGTTGCCTGAGCCTGGCTTGGCTCCAGCTCAGCTCACTCGGAGGCACACATGCAATTGTGTCTTCTTGGAGATTTTTATTTGCCATCTTAAAAAATAAATGAAGATGTTTTAGCGCCAGCCCGCAGAGGGTACAGCAATTTCTGCCTCCGTGACAGGTGATGGGAGACCTGCCTCCTCATTAGTTTGCAGCAAGGGCTATCCGTCTCCAAGCTCTGCCTTCGCTTTCTGAACCCCGAGAGTTAAAGTCTCCCTTTATCAAATAGATCTCGCCAAAGTCGCTTTGTGGGAGAAGTCTGTCGGTGCCTCCCCCATTTAGAGCCGCTTCCGCGCATCTCATTTAAGCCGGCCCTTCAGCCAATCAGTTGCCGATCTCTTCTTCCCCTCAAGTCAATTACTCGCCGGTGCTGAATTAATGGGACCCGCTGGCCTTTTCGGAACGCCGTTGTCAGGAGCAGATTTATTCTGACTGACTGAGTTTCCTGGCACAAATAGTAACTGCCAACAGATAAAAGCCCTGCTAGTGTTGTGGGTGAAACAAAGCCCAGGCAGGCATGGCTTTGTCACATGCTGTGATTTGATTACAAGGGTTAGAAAGAAATTACCTTACAGGCCTCCAAAAGCGTCTGTGAGCTGAAGGCAGCTGAAGGCTGAAAGGGGGATGTGTCAATTGTCTGCGGCAACAGAACCCCCGAATCTGAGACTCATAGAACCACGGGGACGCTCTGGAATATGGAACCTTGGAATCAGAACCTCCGAATTTAGACCACAAAATCTCCAGAAAATGGTAGAACCCAGAACACCAAATCCGAGAAGTCCTGAATTTTATTTTCCTTATTTTGTTTTTATTGTTACTGTTTTTTTTTTGTCACATTCACTTCTGAATAAATCCCACATCCTTCTCCTACCCACTGAGCCATCCCTTGTAATAAAGAATTAAAAAGAAAGGTGGGGAAGAGGGGAAACAGTTCAGCAAAATCAAGTAGGTAAGCACACCAACCCTGACTGACAGAATATGCAATATTCCATACCCATAGCCCCCCACTTCTGCAAGGAAGGAAGGGAGGGAGCCTACATTCTCTCAACTCTACTTCTGGAACAAGCTTGACCATCATAACGACAGAGCATCTTCAGTAGGGTTTTTTCCATCTTTCATTTTATATCCTTGTAGTTCTTTGGGGTTTTTTTGGTTCTGCATTTACCCCCTCCTGTTAAACAACTGTAGGTTTACACAAATCTTCCCATTCTTCTCTGTAGATTTCACATTCACTCTTTCTTATTATGGGAGTAACATTCTATTAGAGAATTATGTAATGTAATTATAGAATCTTAGAATTAGGGACATGGAGTATTCAAATTATGGAAAAAACATTGAATCTTTGAGTTATCAAATTTTAGAATCTATAACAGAGAAGCTAAAAACTAAGAATCTTAGAATTATCTTGACTAAAATCTGAAACAGTAAATCTTTCTTAAAATTTCATCGATATATTTTATTTTATATCACCTTCATTTCTGTATATATATTCGTCCTTCCTTGCCTACCCAATGAGCCACCCTTGTAATAGAAAGAAAAAAAGAAAGGAAGGAAGGATGGAAAGAAGGAAGAAAAATGAGAGCAAGCAAGAAAGAAGGAAAAAGGAAAGAAGGCAAGGAAGAAAGGAAGGAAGGAAGGAAGGAAGGAAGGAAGGAAGGAAGGAAGGAAGGAAGGAAGGAAGGAAGGAAGGAAGAAGGAGAAGAGGGGAGGGGGAAAGGGCAGTTAATCAAATCAACATGTTTGATGTGGTTACCTAGTTGGTTTTGTTAAAGTGCTTTCTCTGTTACCCCTCTTTATTTTTAAATCTTTGCTACAGACTAACAGAGTCTGACTGTACCTGCAATGGGGAGTGTTGAGTCTTAGAATTAAAGAATGCTTCTCAGAATTAGGGTCATAGAATCTTGAGATGTGAAACATAAAATTTTGGAATCATAGTCTTAGAATTTTGAAATGTATAATTTTTTGTTAATTTTTTTCAATTGTCAAACTTGCCATATTTTTCTCCTGCCATACCCCTCTCCATGAAAAAGCAAAAACAAAAAACCCGAACCCTTTTGTAACAAATGTGCATAATCAAGCAAAACAAATCCCCACATTAGTCATGTCCAAAAATGCACGTCTTATCCTGTATCTTTGTCCTTCCCTTCCCTGCCTTGGGAGGTGGCTAACTGGCTTCATCATCGTTTTCTGGAACCCCGGTTGTTCGCTGCATCAATCAGAGGTCTTTAAATCTCTCCAAATTGTTCCTTTTTACAATTTCATTGTTTTTATAGTCCTAGTTCTCCTCCTTCTCCTCTGTGCACCAGTTCACGTGAGTATTACCATGGGAAGCACAGAATCTTAAAACCTGAACCAGAATATTAGAATCCCGGGATCAGAAACCTATAGTCCCATACTCTTCCGAGCTTCTCAGATACAGAACCACTTTCAGTGCAGAGATCCCCTCTATACCATTCTTGATAGACAGTAGAAGACAAAACGTAACATTCTTGCCATGGGACATCCAAAACATGGTGGTCTCTTAGTGCTGGTTTAATTGAATACCACAGCCATTTGGCACATAACTGGTGTCAGCAAGATTGTGTCTGAGGGCACAAAGCTTTGAGATACTTTAGAAATATACAAAGGCAAGCAGCTGCACAGGTGTTATGTCCCCTTTAATTACAGGCAGACCTCACTTGACACAATGGACAAGTCCCCAAAAAGCTAAAATATAAATTGAATTTTTTGCTCCTGAAATTAAATCCTACTTTAAATGCATGAGAGGAACATTCTGTTTACAGGAAATCCTCTGGGAAATCTTTTTTGTAATGTGCACAATTACTCCCTGTTGTATTTTTTTTATATATATAAAGCTGGATTTTTGTATATTGATGCCACATTATCAATGCCAAGGATCAAGGATCCCTGATTTCAAAAGGAAGAACTCCTTCCCCTTCCACCTAGATCATAGAACTATTCTTAAGAGATAATGTGACTAATATAGACAGATGAACAGACAGATGAATAGGTAAGTAGGTAGATATATAAAAATAAATAAATGAACAATAATAAATAGATGAATGGATAAATAAATGAATAAATAAATAAACAGGTGTGATAAATAAATGAGAAGGGAGAAGACTTGCCCATGGTCACATAGGTAGTAAGAAGATACAAACTGAAATAAAAAAAGGACAATAATCCCTTCCCTCAAGAAGCTTACATGAGGAAAGACACACAAAAAAGGAAGCTGAAAAGCATAAAGGTGACCTCTGGGGACATGACACTGAAGACTGGAAAGTCAGAAGCATAGCTGGGAAGGGAATCCAGATTGACCAGCCTTGACTCCAAAATGGAGGCCCCAAGGGGAATTCACCAATGGAGGCGGGGCTGGTCCGATGGTTGGATGTTCCAGGGTGAGGAAGAGCCAGGTGCTGAGGGAGAATCCAGGGTAAGAGAGCAACAGAAGCATGGTATTGATGTCCAGAATATTAGAAGCACATCTGGGACCCAGCCTTGCTCCTGCAGAAGGAGGAGACCCTTGGCCATAAGATGCCACAGAGGAGAAAGGACAGTGAAAATGATCCATCTAAACAAAGCGGTTTTGCACAAAGCTGATCTTGCCTACACTGCAGCACAATAATGAAGGATAAGGTCGAAAAATAGCCAGAATTTTAATGAGATGCCTAATTCTGAGCACACTACTTGGGACAATAGTAGGTGTTTAATAAATGCTTGTTGATTTGATTTGCCTATAATTCTAAGATTCAACATTTCTGATTTTTTTATTCTATAATTCTAAAACTCTCATTCTGTTCCCATTTCTAAAGTCCCTAACATCATTTTCACTTTCATTTTTTAAATTTTATTCAAATCTTTTTATACAAAATAACTAATATGGAAATGTTTTCCATAATTGCGAATATATAACCTATACCTGATTGCTTACCATCTCAGGAAGTGAGGGACAGAATTTGAACTCAAAACTTTAAATAAAAATGTTTTGAAAATTGGAAAAAAAACCCTAAACTACACAAATTTTAAAAGCAGGGAAAGAAGGAGGTAAATGGAGTGGAGGAGAGCAGTTAAGAATCCACTGTTGAATACTTATGTCATTTGTGTCGGGCTTCTGAGGATGCATAGTATTTAACCTTTATATTTCTTTTATAGAGAAATAGCAATAAAATTTAAGTGAAAGATGTATTATCTCAAAGAAATGTAGCTTTTAGAGCCAACTTCCATGACTAAAATTCTAGGAGGAATTGACTTCAGTCTTTCAAGGGGCATTTGATTTCAGGGTGTAATATTGTAAGAAACAGAAGAATTTTTTTCCATCTATACTTCTCCCACTTGTTCCACCACCATGCCTCATGCTATGCTTTATCCAAGGAATGCTTTCAAAAGATGGTGCTTTTGAAATGAGCAATAAATATAGCTTGTTTCAAAAAAAAATTTGGTATTCTAAAATCAATTCTTCTAAGATTCTGTCACTGATTTGTGTGATTTCTCTGGCTGATTTCTTTGGGTCTGTGCACATGAGCCTGCACCCATTCATGTGGCTGCTTCAATGCAGCCTCGTTAGGGATCAGACACACTGATTGACTCCAGACTGTGTCTATGTGGTTGCTCCAGCAGTTGGAAGAATATTACCTTGGTGCCAGCAGTCCCCCAAATCTTGGCCATCGTGTCAGTTAGGTGGTGCAGTGAATAGAGCACTGGTCCTGGAGTCAGGAGGACCTGAGTTCAAATCTGACATCAAACACTTAACACAAAACTAGCCATGTGACCTTGGGCAAGTCACTTAACCCCAACTGCCCTATCTTCCCCTCTCCAAAAAGCAAAGAAAAAAAATCTGGGCCATCTTCCAGGGGTACCAGTTGCTCTGAGAATGGCTGGGGAACCTTGACCTGGGCCCCTAGGTTTTCACTTCTTAATCATCTGGAATGTCAGTAAGATCCTAATTAAAGGTACTGAACCCTCTGACCTTTGCCTGTCCCTAAGGCTGATTAGCTAGGCAGGTCTGAGAAATGTGATTCCCTGAAATTCCTAATTATTTTCCCCCTTTCTCTTGTCACTGATTCAGTGACTACACATCCCAAGTTGGCCTCTGTTTGATCTCCCCCCTTCCCCTTTTCTTCACAGAGGGGCAGCATGTTGCAGTAGAAGAGAACACTGATTTATGTCACAGGACCCAGGTTTGAATTCTGTCTCTGCCATCTTATTAATAGCTGACATTTATAGAATGCTTATAGGCTAACAATAGAAAGTGAATTACATACATTTTTCTCATTTGATCCTCATAACAAAGCTATGAGGGGAGGTACTCCTGTTATTTGCATTCTACAGATGAGGAAATTGAGTCACAGAAAGGTTGAATGACTTGTCCAGGATCACAAAGTTAGTAAATAGATGAGATGGGGTTCAAACTCAGGTCTTCCTGACTCCCTGTCTAGGACTCTAACCACTAGAGTGATTAGAAAGTCATTTACCCTTTCTGGGGCTCAGTCTTCTCATCTGTAAAATGAGGGGGATGGACAACCCATCTAAGCCTCCAAGGTTCTTTCTAGTCCCAAATCTAGGGTCCTATGAGATCCCAACTTCCATAGATTCCAGACTCAAATAGATATGGGGCCCACTGATCTATGGGCAGTATACTGACTTAATTTTAAAATGTATTGTTATCTATGTTTAATTGCATTTTATTTATTTCATTAGATATTTTCTAATTTCATTTTAATTTCAGCTGCACTCCAGAGTATTGTGGGCCAATTATGGCCATATGTTTGACACCTCTGCCCCAGCCCACACCAGTGAGTTTCCAGGAATTATCTGTAAGAGAAAGTCCCTCTCCAGGTCCCCTCTGATCTTCATCATGTCATGGAGGTAATTCTGGGTTGTCAAAGGCTCTACCAAGTCCACCAGATGTGGTAAGTCCTACTAAACTAGAAAGTCTTTAGGCATGAGCCCATGGTGTCTGGAATCTGAGGCAGCCTGCCTACATTCCAAGAGGTCTGGGTAATGGCCTATTTGGCCCAGCAGCTCTCAAAGAAAAACTACAACAGTATAGAGATGTTCTTATCTATGGCAGTCAGTCCACAAGAATCTTTTAAGTACCTACTATGCGCCAGGCTAAGTGCTGGAGGTAGAGTGAGGGTAAGTGTAACCCTCCTCATTTTGCAGATAAGGAAAGGAATTTACAGAAGTCACTTTAATCCGTGACATTGGTCTTCCTGTTGTTCCTTGAACAAGACAGTCTATCTCCTGACTCCAGACACTAGCTGTCTCCCATGTCTGGAATATTCTCCTGCATTATCTCTGCCTCCTGGTTTCCCTGGCTTCTTTCAAGTCCCAGTTAATATCTCACCTTCTACAAGAAGCCCTTCACAGCACCCCTTAATTCTAGTGCCTTCCTTCCATTAATTATTCCTCTTTCTCCTGTATATAATGTTTGTACTCATGTGTTTGCTTGCTGTGTCCCCCATTAGATTGAGTTCCTAGAGAGCAGGGATGGTCTTTTACCTTTCTTTGTATTCCTAGTGCTTAGTACATGTCTTTCGATTCAATTCAATAAACAAAGCACCTACTATGTCAGGTGGTGTGCTAAGGCTAGGGTTATAAAAAGAGGCAAAAAACAGCCATTGCTCTCAGGGAGCTCACAATCTGATAGTAATTGCTCAATAAATGCTTATAGACTTGACTTAAAGACTTGCTCTCACTGGGGAGGTTGTGACTTGCCCAAGAGCACACAGGTAGTAATTAATAGAGAAGGTTGCTCTCTACACTGTGCCTTTCTCAGTGAGTTTTTAATCTTTGGTCTTTCCCATCACCAGGGCAGAGGAACTGAACTCAGAGGCCAGGCCACTTCTTTTCTGTGATGCCTCTAGAGCCTGCCACTGGAATTCAACTGCCTTCTATGTGGCTGATCTTGTGCTCCATGCTCAAGAGACAGAGAAAAAATGGCCAAGCTCCTACCTACCCCAGCCAATCAATCAACAAGCAGTTCTTAAGCATATACTATGTGCAGGGCTCTAGGGATACACCAAGAAAAGAAAAAAGAAACAATAGGGAAATGACAGAGTCTACATCAATAAGTAATATAGTAATATAGTATGAGATAAGGGAAAATAAGACTAAACAATAAATCTTTGTGAAAAATATCTTGGGAGTCTTAGTGAGCTGCTAATTCAGTAAGAGTAAACAATATAACAAGGCAGACCAAAAAAAAAAAAACAGTGTGAAGATAGGCTACATTACAAATTAATAGAATTCCAATTTATCTTGTAAAGAAACCCATCTTCTGTTTAAAGATCATCAACAAGGGGAAACCCACCACCTTTGGATGAGGCAGCTTGGTATCTCAGTGGATAGTGCTGGACCTGGAGTCAGGAAGACTCATCTTCCTGAATTCAAATTCCAATTTCAGTCACTTAGCTGTGTGACCCTGGACAAGTCACTTAACCTCTGTCTGCCTGAGTTTTCTCAACTATAAAATAAGAGTATAATAGTACCAGGGCTGTTCAGATCAAATGAGATCATATTTTTAATTGTCTGAGTCTTTTTTTTTTTTTTTTTGCTTTTTGGAGGGCAATTGGGGTTAAGTAACTCGCCCAAACAAGGCTACTTTGTGGGTGTGAATGTGTGTGTGTGAGTGAGTGTGTGTTAAGTGTCTGAGGCCGGATCTGAACTCAGGTCCTGATTACGGGGCTGGTACTCTACTCACTGTGCCACCTAGCTGCCCCTAGTTGTATGAATCTTAATGGGGTTTTGTCAGCAAAGATACTGGAGTGATTTGTCATTTCCTTCTCTAGCCCCTTTTACAGATGAGGAAACTGAGGCAAAGTGAGCTAAGTGATTTGCCCAAGGTCACCCGGTTAGTGTCTGAAACAGGATTTGAACTCAGATATTCCTTATTCCAGGCCTGGCTCTCTCTCTACTGCACCTCCTAGCTGCCTTATATTTGTCAAGCACTATATAAATGCTAGCAGTGGTAGCTCTTAAGTGGCCCATTCTATTTTGGATGACTCTAGTTGGTGGAAAGTTTTCATGAAGACATAGCAGAGTCCCTGGGTTCAGACTGAGAGAGAAGCCCATCCCTCAGTTCTCTGTCCTGGTCAGAACCCATCAGGCATGCTGGATTCAGCTGTAGGTATGACATTTTGGGATGGGAAGAAGCTAGAGAAGACTCAAAGGATAACCACCACTTTGGTGACAGGATTAGAGACTATATCCCAAGATCAATGGAAAGAACTAGCCTAGAGACTAGAAGGCAGGGTGGAGTGGGAGGGGTCAGGAGGAGACAATCCCAATCTTCAAGTATTCAAAGGCCTGGCCACAGGAAGAGGGATCTGACTTCTATTTGGCCCCAGAGAGCAGAACAAGAAGCTAAGGGAGATTGAGGCTTTTGAAACAATGAGACCCTCCTAACATCTATTACTATCTGGAAATGGAATGGGCTACTCCAGAAGGTAATGAGTTCCCTATCAAAAAGAGTCTTCAAGCCCAGGCTGGATGATCTCTGCTTGTCAGGGAGTGTTAAAGATGATTCCTTTGTGGGTTTGCAGTGGATATGACACTTCCTGAGATCCTCCTTACTGGCCCTGAGATTCTGGAATACAAGAGAGAATATGATAGGGGCATAGGAGAGATATAGACAAAGTTCTCTAAAAAATTTTCCAGCTAGATTGCTTTCTGCTGTGGGGACTCTGCATAGAGGAGGGACCCCTTAAAAGGAAGGAGAGAGTGAATTCTGGGCATGGGAGATAGCCTGCATGAATACACAAAGGTGAAAGAGAAAAGAGAAGATTGAAGAGCTGGCAACAGCCCTTTGGGGTTCAGAAGAAGAGTGTGTGGGATAGAGCAGAAAGAGAGAGAAGTGGGCTATGACTGGATTGGAGAGGGCCTCGAATGCCAAGCAGAAGTGTTTGTAAGAATCAGGACTCCCAGCATTTTATCTCAAAGTACAATATGAAGAAATGTTTTGGTTATTCTCTGCCTTGGCCAAACACTTCCTTTTACTTCACTGTTTTAGCCTTAAGGAAAAAAAAACAAACAAACAACCAACTAGCATTTCTTTAGTCCCCCACAGGCTCCTGTTCTGATGGCTCTCACAGGTCTTAAGTGCTAACCTGCCAAGGGCCCTGGACCAACTGTTGCAGGTTATTAATGTGCCCTCCATCCTCGGCATTTGCAGGCATTTTTCAGCCCATGCAGTGAGCGGGACATGGACAGCGGGGTTCAGAGCTGAAAATCTGAATTCATTTCCCCATGGTGGGATGAGGTCTCTCTTTCTCTCTCTCTTGATGCCAAGGACTCAGTAAGCAATTCAGTGCCTCTTCATGGGAATTAACGGAGCTGAAGGAAGTCGCTACAGGAGATGGGTTTGGGTAGCAGAGGGCCCTCTCAGGAACATGATGAAGCTGGCCCACTGGGTGGTCCAGGCAGGAGGGGGGCTTGGAAATACACTGCCTGGAGAAATCCCCAGGGCATCAGATGGAGCTACGGCTGCAGAGCGGAAAAATTATGTAAAATGCACCACTCTGCCAACTTGGAAATGCTTCAGAAAAGCAATGAGGGAAGAAACTTTGATTACTGTGGCACCAGAAGTGAGAAGCCCATACGATCATCGGCAACTCGGGTACAGCAGTGAGCTCTGAAGGATAACTTGGAGTGTGGTCAGTGTGAGTTGTGGGCTGATTCTCCTACCACCGAGCAGCATGGGCTGGAGGACTTAGAACCCAACCCCCTCATTTCATAGGGGAGGAAACCGAGGGGAAGTGAATTGTCTGGGACTTCTCTTGGTATCTTTTTTTTTCTTTTTGAGGCAATGGGTGTGTTAGCTTGTCATGACAACCCTGTGAGGTAGGTGCTATTATTATCCGCATTTTACAGATGGAGAAACTGAGGCTGAGAGCCATTAAGTGACTTGCCCAGGATCACATAGCTTGTAAGTGTCTAAGGTCAAATTTGAACTCAGGTCCTCCCAATTCCAGAGCCAGTTCTCTATCCACTGGGCTGCCTGCCTGCTCCCCTTAGTTTTGTTTTTTTTTTTAATGGACTTGGAGTCAGGAAAACTTGGGTTTGAATCTCGACTAACAGATTGAAAGGACTTCAGAGCTCATCTCTGTCTGAGCCCCTCATCCCTAAAGCCCAGCTCTGACCTTGGTATCTCACCACCCCTGCTTAAGAAGCTTCAATGGTTCCCTACTATTTTTAAGAGAAAACACAAATTCCTCTAATTGGCCTTGAAAGCCCTTCACAAAAAGAGGCCAGGGGTGGTGAGAAAAGTGAGGGATTTAATCAGAGAATCTGCTCTGCCACTTTCTAGCCACTTGGGTCAAGTAACGTAACCCACCTTGGCCTCAGTTTCCTGATCTGTAAAATGAGGGGGTCACACAAGATGAACTCTGGATCTACACACCTATGGTGACCTGACGCTACCTCATCTTTCCAGGCTTCCCTTATGTTCCAGCCAAATTGTCCCCAGTATATGACAGCCCATCTCTTATCATGTATAGAATCCACCTTTTGGTTGTTGAATTGTTTCCATCATCACGATCCCATTTGGGGTTTTCTTGGCAGTGATACAGGAGTGTTTGGCCATTTCCTTCTCCAGCTCATTTTATAGATGAGGAAACTGAGGCAAACAAGGTTAAGTGACTTGCCCAGGGTCACACAGCTAGTGAGTATCTGAGTCCGTATTTGAACTCAGGTCTTCATGACTCCAGGCCGGCTCTCCCTGTACCACCTCACTGATCTTATCTCTAACTCTTAGAATCCTTAGCACCTTTCAAGGCTCAACCCAAGAGCTACATTCTACATTAGGCTTTTCTTGTTTCCCCCAGTTGTTAGTATCTCCATCAACCCTCAATGAAATTCTTTGTATATAGTTTGTAACTATTTATGTGTTTATATGTTGTTTTCCTTAGCAGAATATTAGTTCCTTGAGGCCAAAGTCTGTTTCTTTGTATCTCTAGAACCTAGCACCGTTCTTGGAATATAGTAGGTGCTTAATAATTGCTTACTGAATTGAATTTTACAAAAGGACAGACTGAGGCTCAGGAAGGAGAAGCAACTTGCCTGTAGTCCCATAGTAATTATCAGGGTCAATGCCCTTGCCCCTGGAGAAGACAACCTGGGTTTAAGACCTTCTTACCTGTGCAACCTTGGGCAAACCACCTCTCCAGCCTCAGCCTCTATTTCCTCCAATGAAAAAGCTCATGTTTGCTCTCGTATCACCCTCATGGGAAGGAAAGTATTTACCAAACCTTAAAAGCACAATAAAATGATAGTTATGCCATCTCCCTTAGACCCAATCTGTGGGGAAAGCTCTTTGTATCACTGTTTAAAGCCATACAGGATATAAAGGATGATGTGTGACTCTGCCCAGCTCACATTACCTCTCTGACTAACCTCATTTGTCTCATTTGTAAAATGGGAGCACAACTCCCTCATCCAGTCATTTTGAAGAACTCAAATGTATAAACCTTAAAGTACCAGAAAAAAATGGGCACTGTTAGTGGTTTGTGCTTAAAAGACATCACCAAGAACTGGTGTGGCCAGAGAAGGAGGTAGCCTGGAGTAAAATAAGACTTATCCCATGTTTGGTGCTTTGTCAGCTGAGTGCTTGCATGGGAGCCAATGGTCTTTCCCCTTTTTGTGAAGAAGTAAATTTCACCACTCCCAGGGAAATTCTAGGTGGGGGCACTAGCCAAAAGAGTGATGTATCAGCAGCCCCTAAAATTGAAATCAGTCTGTGTAGCTTTCAGTTCCGGGTCATGGGTCACATTTGCCAACTAAAGTCTGAATTTCCTTGTGCAAAACTAATTGCCAGCTGCAGGTGGCCTGAATTTGCTTATATTAAAGAGCCCTGTTTTTTGCTAAGGGCATGCACTTCTGCTCCCCTCTAAATCGCCTTCAAAACCCTTTCATGACCCTTCAAATTGGCTAGTGTCTCACCCGCCGTCTCTCCTGAAACCCTCTAATGGCTTCGAGTAACCCCACAGCCCATTAATAAAACACAGGCCCTTGTGCTTGCCTCCCCCCACCCCCCCTCACTCAATGGAGGCAACGGAAGTGCAGCCCGCCGATGATGGATGAGGATGGCTCTGGATGAGATGCCTGGCTTTCCCCCAGCCGTGATCAATGATTCATGGCCAAATGGAGTAATTGCCTCTCAAGCTAGTCTTTCCTTGGATGCATCTGACAGTGGGGCAGGGGAAGGGGGGGAGGAGAGGAAGGAAGAGGAGAGAACGGGAGTCAGTCCCAGAAGGAGATTTGGGATCCTCTGCCCGGTATTACATTGATGGACAAAGAAGTCTCTCCCCGCCCCCATCAATGATCCCCATTGGTGATCCATCATTTTATCCCACCCAGGACACCATCTTTGCACGAAAAAGGACTAGACACATAGAATGGGTGTGGAATCGATTTGTTGGCCAGAAGGTGGTGAAAGAGAAAATGGTTAGTTGTAATGGACCCACATGTTCACACAAAATTCCCTGTTGGGTTTACTGATGGAGAAGCTGGAGTATGGCCAGAACCTCATATTTCCCTCCTTGATTGGAGGAGAGGGGGCACAGGTTGTGATATGTACAAACACATCTATCAGATGTCCTTTCCCACTCCCCAACCCAAATCTTAATAATAATGCTAGTGATATCTCAAATTTGTTTACAATTTATGAAGCATTTTCCCCCACAACAGTTCTCCACAGCAGTTCTATGAGGTTGGCAGTGTCAATATGATTATCCCCATTTTACAGAAAGAAGAAAACTAAGAGAATACACATAAGAAAGTTATAAGAATACTAAAGCTTAGAAAAAAGCAGTGACTTACCCAAGATCACATTGCCAGTTAAGTGACAGAGCCAGGACTCATAGACTGTCCCACTCTTCAAAATACTTGTGTGTAATATTACATACCCTCCTGAGAATAGAGACCACAGGATAGGTCATAGATTTAGAGGAAGAAGGTCCTTAGAGACCAAACCCTTCACTTGATTGAAGAAGGCACCGAAAAGTAAAATGAATTGCTCAGGGTCACTCTCCTAAGTGTCTAAGCAGAATTTGAACTCAGGTCTTTCAGACTCTAGTTCCAGCTTTCTGCTCTATTATGTTAACTCTTTGTGTAAGCTCCCTGAGGACAGGGATTGTTTCCTTTTGGTCAGTGTCCCCTGGCTCCTGACACAGTGTCTGTTGAATTGAGGTGGACTGACTAGAATTAAATGAACCTTAGAACAGAGAAAATATCAGGTCAAAATAGGCAAGGATCTTAGATCTTTCGAGATCTATCTAGTTTAAAATACCCTCTCCATAAATCCTCCTTTGATTTCTCAGATGGAATGAGATGAGGAAACTGAGGCAAGCAGGGTGACTTGCCCAGGGTCACATAGCTAAGTGTCTGAGGCAGGATTTGAACTCAGGAAGAGAAACCCTCCTGACTCCAGGCACAGACTCTCTATCCACTACACCAACTAGTGATTTTGTAAGAATGTATATTAGGGACATAAGAAAAGGTACAAAGCATGTTCATTACCAGATTCTCATTTGTATTTATGTATATCTGTGTCCAGGTCATCTGTAAGCCCCTTGAGGGCAGGTGTCATATCTTATCCATCTTTTTGTATCCTTTCCCACCTCCAACCCTCAGTATAACACATTCTTTTTTTTTTTAATTAGCAGCAAGAATGTCAGCTCTGGGTCAGATGACCTGGGTTTGAAGCTTTCTTCTTAACAATTTACTCCTTATATGACCTTGGACAAGATGAGGTAACTGAGACTGAGGGAGGTTAAGCCACTTGCCCAGGGTCATACAGCTAATAAGTTTGAGACAGGATTTGAACTCGGGTCTTCCTGCCACCAAGTCTAGTGCTCTAGACACTATACTACCTTGCTGCCTAAGTAGAAACAATCTAAATCTAAGGTAATTTGGCAGAGGAGGCACTAGCTAGCAGCTGGGGCAGGGTGGTAATCAGGAAGGGCTTCATGGCCAGGTGGTACTAAAGGAAATGAGGGATTCTAAAAGGTGGGAATGAGGAAGGAGAGCATGGGAGACAGCCCAGGAAAAGGTGCAGAGAGAGAAGATGGCATCTTAACCAGAGTGCAAGAAGAAGGAGCAGGAAGGTAGTTGGGCTGCATGAAGAGGGTGATGTATCACAAGACTTGGAAGATAGGTTGGAGCCCTGTTAAAGGGTGTTAAATCCCCAACAAAGGCATTTGCATTTGATCCTTAAGATCATAGGAAAGCAGTGGAGGGACTTGAGCCAGCACTTTGGGAATATCACCTTGATGGCTTTGTGCAGGATGGATTAGTGAAGGGAGAGACTTGAGACCGGGAGACCAGCTGGCACTTACCCAGCAGAGGTGATGAATGCCTTAACTGGGGGGTTTGTAGTGTGAGGGGGAAAGGGGAAGGTGTGGTATTGGACACTACTCCATTTTGCCCTTCCCTTCATTGATTTGTAAAGCAGACAACTCAACATTCCTCTCCCTTAATTGATCTGTAAACAGGCAGGACCCCCACCCCTTGCTTTCCCTTGATTGATCTGGGGGCAGGAGTCCCAGCCTAGGGTTTCTCGCTGGCGGGAAATTCAAATGTATACTGACCAATCACTGTAGTTTCAGCTTACATCACTGTAATTTCAGTTTAGTAATCTGGCTATGGAAACTCTATAAAACCAGCACAATGTCTGTGCCAAAGCACTGTCTGATCTGGGTATGTACCCCGACAGTCCCGCGGTAATAAAATCCACTTTTTAAACTTAATCATGGGGATTTTCTGTCTCGCTTTTATTGGGGTACAACACTGTAGGGTCCAGTGAGTTTTGTTTTGTTTTTTAAGAACTGGGGAGACCTGTACATATTTGTAGGCAGCAGGGAAGGAGCTGATAGGGAGAGGTGGAAGATTAGAGAAAGGAGAGGATGATTGTGGGGGCAATCTGCTAGAGAAGACAAGAGGGGATTGGCCTGGTGGAGGAGGGTCATCAGAGGACAGAATGGGGGATGATGGGGGATGATACCAAGTAGGGAAGAAGAGGAGCCTTAAAGCGAGTATGAGGTGAGTTCTGCTGAAAGGGTGTGGAGGAAGGGGAGGGCTAAGGTGCTTAAGGAAAGAAGAGGATTTGGGAGAATGCCATAAGGTATACTAGAGAGTGAAGGAGGAGTAAAAGGGTTGCCTTGCTTCAGTAAGTGCCCAGTTGAGATTAGATAACAAATTTGTAGGGAACTTAAGTCATCATAGTAGCATGCAGGACTTTCTCTACTTCCTCTAATGGTAACTCACTGATCAGCAGCACAAAAATAGGAATGGAGAAGGGTGGAAACATGGGGGGAGGGGGTATAGGAGATTGACAAAACAAAGGGGCAGAGGATTCAAGAGTAGGGAACTGAGCAATATTGAATTTGGCTAGCTCTAGGATTGCTATAGGAAAGGGAGGAAAGTGTCCCCAGAGCAGGGTTGGTGATGGTATGAAGTGGCAGTCAAGTCAAGGATGAAGAACAGCTTTAGGAGGAAGTCTAGGGAGAGATGGGATGCTAAGGATTTCAGAATTTTTGATCCTGGAAGGGGAACTTTTGTGGGTGACATTCAAGGACATGACTATCCTAGTGTGTAGCTGAGGGGGGAAAGGAGGAATAGATCATGGGGGTTGAGGAAATGGAGAAATTAGAAAACCAAGGTATTTGAGTGCATATCAGTGTGAAAATATATGGGCAGTGGTTGGTGTGAAGAGGAAGACTATGGCCAAACACTGAACTCCTTGAGAGAAAAGAATGACTTGAGGGTCACTAGGATCTGGACTGCTATATCTGAATAGCGTAAACTTCAAAAACAAAGTGGTGGCTGAGTGTAATGCCAATGCAATATTTACAATGCCCATGATCACAATCAAGACCATGATTATAAATATCATTCGATGGCAAAATATTAAACTCTTCAGGTAAAGGACAGAACTGAAGCATTTATTTAGACACCAGAAAACTGAATCCCAAAACCAGTAAGCCGATTCCATCATAGTACCACAGATATTCAGAAACCATAATAACACTGAGAGCCACAGGATCCTTCAGCCTTCCCACAAACCAATACAAGATCAACAACATCAATCACAACCCTCTCTCTCTCTCTTTGCCTGAGCACCTCTCTCCCCCACTGTCTTTCTGGCTCTGACTCCCAGCTTCCTGTGGGTTCTGCTTCCTTCAGCAAATTCCCTCCATCACAGGTTCCATGTGATTACATTCAGTCTATTAGGAGACAGAGTTTACTTTCTCCTCTCCTCATTGCCCTTTTGGGCCTCCTTTGCCATTTGAGTTAGTCTATTTTTTAAGGTGTTGTTTTCCTCAGTCAGGTTGTTGACCCTCATTTCATATTTTCCTGCATCCTTCTTATTTCTCTTTCCAATTTTTCCTCCACTTCTCTTATTTGATTTTTAAAGTCCTTCTTAAGGTCCTCTATGGCCTGCAACCTGCTCATGTTTTCCCCTGGGGCTTCTGGAGCAGGACTTCTGACCTCACAGTCCTTTTCCCGCTCTATGCCCCCAAAATAGGAGTCTAGGTTGCATTTTTCTGTTTCCTTTGCCTTGGCATGTTGCCACTTAATTGCTTGACTTTTGGGCTTGTTGCCACACTATGGCTTTAAGGCCAGCTAGAGGAATTTTCGTCCCGAACGTGTAGGGGGCAACTTCCGTTTCTGGCGAGCTGTAAACCCACCCACGACTTCCACCCTAGATCACAATCCAGATCCAGGGAGGTTAAAGCAAGAGCGATTACCCCCCAAGACTGATCGCTGGATCTCCCTACAATTTGCAGGCCGGGAGCTGGAGCTGCCTCTGAAAACTACAAAATGGCGTTTGTCCTCAGTGGCTTCTAGCCCCCAGGGGAGGGAGCTGACGCATTCCCTAAATACAGGTCCCAAAGTCCATAGGACACTAACCTCTTACTTTGTCCTAGGCATGTCTATGTTGATAATTCTGGAGTCGCCACAGCTCCTGGTGTTCTGGGGTTCCTCCAGCCGGCTGCTGGCCCTGCCGCCCTGGAGCTAAAACCTCGGCTCACGCGGACCTGGGCTCAGCTCGGCTCCCCACGCTCTGCGCTCTGCGCGCTGCCAGGTCCCAGACCGCTGTGCTGGTCCTTCCTGCAGGGCTGCTGGGCTGTCCTCAGTGGGAGGTTAGCTTCTCTGTGTCGTTCTGTGGGTGCTGGGGCTCCAGAAGTTGTTCAGAGTCCCCTTTTACATAGTTTGGGGGGAATCTGGGGGCAGAGTGGCTTGGACGAGCTGTTCCTACTCCACCCCAGAGTTTACTTTCAAGGCAGGGGAGATCTTCTAACTCCCACCTTGGTCTATTAAAGGGCAGGGAAGATCTTCAAATTACCATTCCCATTACACTGGGTGATGGCCACAAATGAAGAATCAGGAAAACCTAGGTTTAAATCCTTCCTCTGATACTTACTAGCTGCAGGATTGTGGTCAAGGCACTATCATTGCTGGGTTTCAACTTTCTCATCTGTAAAATGGGGATGACAATACCCACAGAGTCCACATCACGGGCCTACCAGGAGGCTCAGAGGAGATAATATACATAAAGTTTACCTTACAGACTTTAAGGTGCTATTATAAATATCAGGTATTATCATAAAAAGGGGAAAAGAATGAGATTAAGCTGGACTGGTCAACTGGCTCCAAATTGTGGAAGGCTTTGAGTCTCAATGTCAGGAACTGAAATTTGATTTCAATTGGTAATGAGGAGTTCCTGAAGGTTTTTAAGTATAAAGGGCTTGCCCTGTAATCAAGGAAACCTAGGTTCAAATACTACCTTTGAGATATATATATTATCTGTCTTACCCTGGACAAGTCATGTATTGTCTCAGTGCCCAAACACTGGGCTTACTTCTGAGACTACCAGCTGTGTGACCATTTTTTAAATCATTTAAACCAATTTTAAAAATCATTTAATGTAGGGGCAGCTAGGTGGCTGGAATGAGAATGGGAATTTGAAGACCTTCACTGCCCCTTAATAGACTTGGGGGGAGTTTGAAGACCTCCCCTGCTTTGAAAGTAAACTCTGCCCCCTGATAGGCTGAATGTGGTCGCATGGAGCCTGTGATGGAGGGAATCTGCTGAAGGGAAGCAGAGCCCACAAGAAGCTGGTCAGAGCTAGCTAGATGGTGGGGGAGAGAGGAGCTCAAGCAAGGAGATAGAGAGATTTGTGAGTAAGTACTGATCTTGTATTGGTTTGTGGGAAGGCTGAAGGATGCTGTGGCTCTCAGTGTTATTATGGTTTCTGGATATCTTTGGTACTATGATGGAATTGCCTTACTGGTTTTGGGATTTGGTTTTCTGGTGTCTAAATAAATGCTTCAGTTCTGTCCTCTATGTGGAGAATTTGGTATATTTTGTGATCAAATGTCATGCAATACTTATAGTCACGGTCTTTATTGTGATTGAAGTAGCTGTAAATATTGCATGGGTGCTACAATGGCACAGTGAATAGAGCACCATGCCCTGGAGTCAGGAGGACCTGAATTTAAATGCAGCCTCAGACAATACTTACTAGTCATGTGACCTTGGACAAGTGGCTTAACCCCAATTGCCCTGCCCTCCCCACTACAAAAAAAATCATTTAACTTCTCTGAGCTTCAGTTTCTCCATCTATAAAAATGTAGAATATAATACCTATGTAGCCTATTTCAGAGTTCTTGTGCAGTTCAAATGAGCTTCATGTAAGGCACACATGTAAGACATTTTGAAAACTTGAAACTGCTCCATAAATGAGTTATTATGTGATGTACTAGATCATATAGTACAAAGTCCTCATTTTACAGACAAGGAGACTGAGGCCCAGAGTGTGCCTGGTACAATCAACATGAGATACACCCTCAAATCAATTCTTCAAGACAAATTGAATTGAGGGACCCACAGGAGACCTCAAGGAAGGTAGATCAGAGACCTCAAGACATTGTCCCCTGGGGGCAGAGACCTTCAGATATTGAGAAGACACTGCTGGAGAGAGGGGGTGATGTTGGACCAGGCAATCTGGTAGCTTCCCAGTTGAACTATTTTTGCTGATAAGTGCTCTGCCTAGTTGTTGCTGAAGGGGTATATGTGCTATTATTAGCACCCTCTAAATTTTAGTTCCCCAAGACAAAGCCTTGGTCACACCACCTTCATTATGGCTTTGCCCAGAGAGCACAAGCAGTAAGTAAGAAGAATCAGGATATAAATTCGAGTCTTCTGATTCCAAATCCCCTGCACTTTTCACTATGTCACATTGCCTGCTGGGTATAAGGTGATGATGATGACAGGGACAAGTGGCTGCGTAACCAGTCAAATATCCATAGACAGAAATGGCCAGGGGAAGGGGGGAGTGTGGTACAGAATAAATTGAGTTCACATTCTGTAACACAGTAAGGATTTGATGCTATTCATAATCACGGGGATCTTGAACTTGGATCTCTTAACCTGCAACTTTGTTCATCTCTGGTCATAGGTCAAAAATCTGATTGCCCTGGATCCCCAGAAGAAATTGACCACAGGGCAGGCTCTAGGGCACCCCTGGGTCACGGGCAAAGCTGCTAACTTGGCACACATAGAAGGTACAAGAAAAGAAACTCCAGGAGTTCAGTACCTGCCAGAAATTGAAAGTAAGGCCAAGGGACCATGCTGTTCTCAGTGCTAACATTTTTCCATTCTAATCTCCCTGAAAATGTTAGCCTCCTGTGTGCACCCCTAGATGCCGTTACTATTAGGCTGTTATGCTATCTAAAATCAAAAGAAAGACAGGCTCTTGAATAGTTCAGGTTTCTGGGGGACTAGATTGGGCTGGGGATTGGTAATTGGATGCTGGGGATGGAGACTTTAACCTTTAGGGGACTGGTTAATGCCCAGGTTATCCAGAGCCCAGAGTTACTGTGTTTTTCCTTATTTGATGTTTGTATCACACTCTGAGTTCTGCAGAAGATGCCCACTTGTACTAGGACAAGGACTTTCCTAATCCAAGATTTCCCTCTACCAGTGAAATCCCAGATTCTGTCCTATTCCTGTTCCTATGCTCCAAACATTGTGTTTACACTATATTGTTATACTATGTTATATAGTATATATGATTTGTTATAGTATATGTATACATACACATATGTATACATATGTGTATATAATATACCATATATCCATGTGTATATATTATTCACATACTATATGCATACTGTATATACATATTTACATACATATTGCATATGTTATATGTATATTACATGCACATATAGTATATGTATAATATATGAACATATTCTATGTATAGTATGTATATAGATATATGTGTATTTATACAATAATATGTTATATTGTTATAGTATATATCATGTTGGTATATTCATATTGACCCAGTGAGAAGTACCAATGTGTTTTTAGGCCCCTGGTCCTCAAGGAACTATCCAGTAAGTAGTGTATAAGGCTATGAATCATAGAATTACCAAATCAGAATTAGAAGGGACCTCCAAGGCATCTAGTCTCCCCTTGGTGAATCCCCTCTACAGGGAACCCTCATTACTACATGATAGGATTTACAGATGGAAGGGGCCTTGGGCATCATAGAGCACAGAGGAGGAAGCTGAGTCTCAGAGAAGGGACTTGCCTAAGGTCATCTAGGTGATAAGTACCAGAATAGGGATCAAGGTCCAGTGACTTCAAATCTCATGTTCTTTTCTGCACCATGTAACTAAGTGATTCCCCAGTCTCAGACTGAAGATGTCAAGTGATGTAGAACCGAACTCACTACCATCCAGTGCAGCCCAATTCTACATAGGGGCAGTTCTCATTGCTGGAAAGTCTTTCGATGGACTTCCTGCACTTCCCTGCACCCACAAGCCCATTTTCTCATCATACTTGCCCAGCAAGACTGGATACCTCCCCTGAGATAAAAATATCCATATCTTTAAGATAATTTAGGCCAGGCTTGGCAGCCACCCAGGCTAACTTTCAGGGGCACTACTTGTGACAGATATTGCCCTCAGAGAAAGCTGGCACAGTAGTAATGTTTTCTCCATCTCTTCCCCTCCCTCCCATGAGAGTCAATGAATATTGTGTGATTCTGGACAAATCTCTTAAGCCTGTGAACCTCAGTTTCATCACCTGTAAAATGGGAACAATAATCCTTGCTTTCCCTACGTACATTGAGTCCCAGAATTGGATAAACCCTCCAAGGCCATAGGATTATAGACTTAAAGTTAGAAGAAAATGTGAGATTGTGAAGTTCATACCCCCCCCCTTTTTTTACAGATGAGGAAATGAAGGTAGGCAAAATGACTTGCCTCCTACTCCCATTCTCGGTAGGTGGTAGAGTGAGTCATAGAATCTAATGTCTATCCAGATAGGATTCCCCACAGCAGCACCCCAAACACATAAAAATTCTATCAATGTCAGCACTATTCAAGAAGCCTTAACATACGCTTTGCCACTGTGCCCTGAGGACCCTGGGACCTTTCCATCTGACTTTCATCAGAAACCTTCCATATGTGTTCTCTCTCCTACTAGAATGTGAACTCCTCACTAGCAGGGTTTGTCTTCCTTTTCTAGTTGGATTTCCAGTGCTTTGCATATAGTAAGTGCTTAATAAAGTCTTAATTTTTTTTGGTTGTTTTTGTATTTAAGTAGGTGGCAACAAAAAATGGCAGTTGTTTCCACCTTGCCAGGGGAACCCGGACAGCTCTCATAGAAGGAGTGGGAGTGAGGGTTCCAAAAATCAGACACAGAATCACTAGAAGAGACCCTGAGTCCTGTCTCCTGGAGGGTTCTGGGAGCCCTTCCTGCTCAGCCCACCTTCTAGGACGCAGAAGCCAGAGGGTTTACTTAAGCGTGAGAGTTCAGGAGCCACAGGCAATTTTAACTATACCAACAGCAGACTCCAAAGGGAGTCAGGCTTGTGGTGTTAGGTTTATAGATCTGAAATAGAAGCCACTGTATCCTTCACCAAACCTGCCTCTCTTTCAACCTGCTCTCTATTGCTGCTGAGGGCACTGCCATCCTCTCAGTCACCCAGACTCCTAACTTCTGAGGTATCCTTGACTCCTCCTACCTCCTGTCCTCCTCCAGTCCAATCAGCTGCCAAATTTTGCTAATTTTACCTCCTTTACATTTTTCAAATCCGGAGGTACTACAACCAGCTCATAGTGGGAGACAATTGTAAAATTTTCAAGGTGAGAATTCACACCTCAGAAATTGGCAAATGCTACAAATCAGGGTTTGATTATTTTTTTTATTGTCTCTAGACTTAAGAAAGTGACAGCGAGAATATGAATAATGCAGATTAATCTTAAAAATGTGTCATACATCTATTTTCCTCCCCGAAAACTGATTGTTAAATATTTACATGCATAAAGCTTCTACACACCATCTATCTCCTTTATTATACTCATTCCACAACCACTGTAGTTTGGGCCCTCATCACCTCTTTCCTGGACTATTAGAATAGTCTGCTAATGAGCTCTCTGCCCTAGTCTCTCCATCTATCCTCCACACAAGCTGACAAAATCATCTTCCTAAAGTCCATATCTGACCATATGACTCCCTTACACTGGAAACATCAATAGCTCCCCATTTCCTCCAGAAATAAAATCCTTAGATCAGCATTTTATGCTCCTGAGAATCTGGTCCTAGCCTATGTTTCCAGGTTTATTTCACCTCACTCTCTTTTCTACACTCAATATTCCATTATCAAGTATTGTCAAATAATCTCATGGGATATGCTATTCCCTTAACTCATGTTGAAGCATAAAGACCCCACAACCCTTTTCTGTACTTAATTAAAATTAAAGGTCAAGGATGTAAGGAGAAAAAAACCAACCCACAGTCCCTGGGAGGTCCAACTACTCACCAAGCCCTTTCACAGCATATCCTTTGCCATCATATTTATCCCATTTCAAACAAGGTTGAAATTTGTATAAAACTGTATCTTGAAAACTGTGTACCCTGTTCTGATCTCTCCTTTTATAGAACATCGACTACATCCATCACTTGTAATCTAATCAGCTGTCATCAATATGCCTCTTGGTTTTGTTCTATAAATGTCAGATGCGCAATGCTAAGAGCAAGGGAAGGAGGCTGGTACAGAGCCACTTGGGTATTGTCGTGGTGAATGGGTTCTTTCTTCAATGCCTCATATCAACAATCAAGTGATTTTGCCAAAATTTCTTCCATCTGACCAATTGCAGAATAAAAATTGTTTTTATGTTTACTTATTTATAAATCTCTTCTATCTAGGGGTGTTGTAAGGCTTAAATGAAATAATGGATGGAGAGTACTTTGCAAACCTTAAGGCATCATAGAAATACTTATCACCACCATCACCACCATCTTCACCATCTTCATTGTTATTATTAGTCTCTAGCCACCGGACCTCCAGTCTGGCGATGACTTCACTACCTGAGGCTTCTTCTGCCCTCCTGTTGAGCTCAAGCAAAGTTTATAGAACAATGCAGGGGCATGCTGGTAAATGTTTAACAGACTGGCGTTCCCAAAAGTAGAGCACACATACTTTTAAGTTTAATCTGCATTATTAATATTTTCTTAAGTCTAAACAATCAACAAAGCCATAAAACAAGCCCTGATTCATAGGGATTGCCAGTCTCTAAGGTATAAAGGCTCATACTGAAAATTTAACAATCAGCTCTAGTTAGAGCTGGTTCCAGCACACCCCTACTTGCATTCCCTGGAAGAATAGGAATTTCTTGAAGGAAGGGACCATTTTCATAGTTTTTTTTTCTTTGTATCCCTAGCACCAAGCATAGTATCTGTATTTAATAAAAAGTTTATTAAATTGAATCAAATTGGATTCATGTGTCATCAGCTTCTGAACTATTCCTGGGAAAAGCAATGTCCCTGCTGTGTTATTATATTGACCAATTTCTACCCTTGGAGGAGAAATGAGGAAATGCCTCTTTTGTTGGGGGAGGAAAGGAATGGGTGGATTGTGCCCTACCAATCTGATGAGATTGACTTACTGGTTAGTTTTGTGTAACTGTTTTTCTTTGTTAGGAAAGAAGAAGGCTCATTGTGTAAAGAGAGACAGAAATATTTCAAAATGACTGTGATGCAAAAATAAAAAAAGCCTCAATAATATGTTCAACAACAACAACAACAAAATGACAAGCAATATTTCTTTTAGTGTTGGGATGAATGGAGTATCTAGGCAGAAAAGTCAGTAGCCAGTAGGGGAGTATCCCAAAGATGTATATGAAAATTTGAATGTGTACTGCTATGGCGCTTCAGCTAGCACCATTAGTGGAGTACTCTTCTAGCCCACTGTCTCTGGTTATCCTCTGTATTAGGAAATTAACAAACACAAACTGGCAATCCCTGGGCTGCCATCAACATTTCCAGAGTCAAGGGTTTCTGCTGGAGACAGTGTACAATCCACTCAGAGCCTAAGTGTCTTGCTTAGAGTCAATACATCTAGCTATAAGACTTAGCTATCTAGGGCAGCTAGGTGGCACAGTGGATAGAGTACTGGCCCTGAAGTCAGGAGGATCTGAGTTCAAATGTGACCTCTGACCAGACACTTGACACTTACTAGCTGTGTGACCCTGGGCAAGTCACTTAACCCTAATTGCCTCACCCCCCAAAAAACCAAACAAATATGACTTAGCTACCATACCACTTTTATTTTTTTTCTAAACATTTTTTAAAATGCTTCATAAGAGCATAGAATGACTGAGATTTGTGGGACTTCAAAAAGTCATTCACTCAAAGGGGTAACTAGGTGGCACAGTGGATAGAGCGCCAACCCCGGATTCAGGAGGACCTGAGTTTAAATCTGACTTCAGATTTAAACACAAGCTGTGTGACTTTCAACAAGTCACTTAACCCTGATTGGAAGAAGAAAGAGAAGGAGAAAGAGGAAGAGGAGGAAGAGATATCCCTCTACTTCTAGCAATCGAAACCCCAGGATTCTGTGATAATTATTGTAGACTTCTAGGCTGGTATGGAATATTGGAACTGGATAATTCCTTAGAAATCAAGCCCAAGGATTCTTAATCAGAGGTCTATGGACTTTAAAAAATTATTTAAATAACTATACTTCAATAAAGTGTTTCCTTTGTAATCTGATGGATTTTATTTATACATTTGAAAACATTAAGGAGTCCATAGACTTCACTGGACTGCCAAATGGGTCCATGACATAAAGAAGGTTAGGAATCTCTGACATAAGGGCAGCTAGATGGCTCAGTGAATACAGCACTGGCCCTGGAATCAGGAGGACCTAAGTTCAAATCCGGTCTCAGGCACTTAACACAAAAACTGTGTGACCTTGGGCAAGTTACTTAACCCCAATTGCCCTAACTTTCTCCCTCGGAAAAAAAAAAAGAATACCTGACATGCACTTATTGATTAGAGAAATCCAAATTAAAATAACTCTGAGGTACCCCCTTTACACCTATCAGATTGGCTAATAGAAAAGGAAAAAGACAAATGTTAGAGGGGATGTGGAAAAATTGGGACTCAAATGCACTGTTGGTGGAGTTGTGAATTGATCCAACCATTCTGAAGAGCAATTTGGAATTATGTCCAAAGAGCTATAAGAGCAGTGCCACTACTAGGTCTATATCCCAAAGAGATAAAAAAATAAAAAGAGAAAGGACCTATATGTGCAAAAATATTAATAGCAGCTCTTTCTGTGATAGCAAAGAATTGGAAAATGAGGGAATGCCCATCAACTGGGGAATGGCTGAACAAATTGTAGCATAGGGTTGTAATGAAATGCTATTATGCTGGAAGAAATGACAAGCAGAATCATTTCAGAAAAACCTGGAAAGACTTATATGAACTGATGCAAAATTAAGTGAGCAGAACCAGAACAGTGAAGATAGTAACAGTAATACTGTACAGATGATCAACTGTGAATGACTTAGCTACTCTCAGAAAGACAATTCTGTAAGATTAATGCCTAAAAAGCTATCCCCCTTCAGAGAAAGAACTGATGGAGTCTGAGTGCAGACTGAAGCTTACTGTTTTGCTAATATGGAAATATGTTTTGCATGATGGCACATATCTAATCTATATCACATTGCTTACCTTTTCAAGGAGGGGAAACGGGAGGGAAGACAAGAGAGAATTTGGAATTCAAAATTTTAAAAAAATGTTTAAAATTGTTTTTACATTTAACTGGAAAAAATAAAATATATGTGTGTATATGTCTGTATGTACCCATCTATTTATCTAATCCCTGATCTAATCTAATCCCTTTCTTTTATAAATGACTTCAAATCCACCACACCAATAATCCAGGATCATTCTTTTGTATTTTGTATTTCTATGAAAATGTTTAGTTTTCCAAACACTTTCACAGGCATTACCATAGAGCTTATAAACTTTCTGAATGTTCCAACTGGAAGAGATGTTGCCTCATCCAGGCAAACCTCCTTTTTCTACAGAGGACGAAACTAAAGTCCAGAGAAGGGAAGGGCCTTACTTAGAACTACAAAGTTGGTCAATGGCAGAGCTAAGGTTTTAACTTGAATCTCTAATTCCTTTTTTTTTCTTTTTGGTCAAACTTGGAGCCAAGAGATCTGGGTTTGAATCCTGGCTCTGTTAGTAGTTGAGTGAACCTGGTTAAGGGAAAAAGCTTCCCTTTTTCAACATGAACATTTGGTCAATGGCCTTTTTCATGGCCTTAGATGCCCAGGTTCTGGTCTTGGATCCATCCTTCCCCAAATCATGCTAGCCCTGAACCAGGGAGCCCACCCTAGAAGGTTCCAATATCTTCTCATGGCACTGGTTAATTGCAATCAAGCAAGTAGTTACTAACAGGACAGAGAGGGGAGAGAGAAAAACTAAGGTAGCTCCACATCACCCAAGATCTAGTAACCAAGTGCTTTGTACACAGTAAATCCTTAATAATGACTCTTAAAGAATGAATGACTCTAATGGTGGAACATTATTTTAGTTTCCTCTTCAGGATCTGAGGGAGGTTCAGGGGTGGTTCTAGCTACAGGACCAAACACTCAACTTTGTATCAGACACCCTGGATTTGTCATTTACTACAAGAGTGACCCTGAGCAAGTTTTTCCACCTTTCTCGGTCTCAGTCTTCCCATCTATAAAATGAGAGTCTGGACTTGATCTCTAGCCCCTTTAGCTCTGAATCCTGTGATAGTCCATAGTTCATGTAAGCTCTGGGACTACTTCCCTGACCACCATTTTTACAGTGAGATCATCAGATGCCCAGAGTATGGTTACTATTTCCCTTCAATGACACAATGATATTCCTCAGTGGTTGTGAATTTTCATTCTCATTCTGTAGCTCACAAGCCCCCATTAGTATGCTTCTTGATATCATTTTCAATTAATATAAATTAAGTCACCCAGAAAGGAGTATTTACCACGGTGGTATAGTAAGAACTGGGGTAAAACATTTCTCCCCGAAGATCTGTGACACACTATCCCACAAGTACATACACAGTCCAAGGGAAAGGGGGCTCAAGCTCAGAGCAAGTGTTGCAAAATCACTGGCTCCTGAAAAACATTTTGCTGGAGTCTTCCAGATACATCACCTTAGGGATGATTGAGTTGTTTTTTGCTGAGCTCTTTGTAGAGCCTTGAATCTACATCAAACCTCTCCTTGTCTATGGTTACAGAGGCCACCAGTCACTGCCATTCCAATGATGCTCCTGGATGCCCAAGGAGAAGTCTAATGCTCTAACCCTCCAATTCTTTCTCAGTTCATAGCTCACTCAGAATTCCTGATTCCTTCTAACTGGAGGATCTGATGCAGTATCCAGCTAGTGTGGCCTCATCCCTCAGCCAATCAAAAGAGACTTCCTGTGTCCAGGCCTCATTCACTTCTAGTAAACAATGTGATGTGTTCTTACCTGATAAATGTGGGAGGGGGAGGGATGATTTCCCCTTCCCCTCCACTGTGACCTATGACTGAATCCTAATAATAATTCCCATTTATGCAACATTTCAAGTTCTGCAAAATACTTTAACAACTTTATACTTATATATACTTATAAATACTTATAACAACTTTGGGATCTAATTGAGAGTTGCTATCCCTTTTTACAACTGAGGGAGCCAAGGCTTACAGAGATAACTCTTGAATCCAGGGGTGGGACAGAGTCAGGGGCTCCTTTATATATATGTATATATGTATACATATGCATATGTATATATGTATGTATGTGTGTATACATGTATGTATGTATGTATGAACATGCATACATGCACATATATATTTTGCAAATCAAGTTAAACAAAATTACACATTGCATCAATGTCTAAATTCAGGAATATTAAAAGGATCTGTTATTTAATCGACAGGGAAGGAATTTTCCTCCACCAAAGATCACAACTATTCTCTGACAATAATACATTCTAGGGATTTTCCTGAGTCACAGAGAGGTTGACAATATCACTGAGGATCATATGGGTACTCAACCTTCCCTGCTCCCCAGACCACCCACTTGTTGGCTATTTCTCTAACCAGTGTATCACCTTACCTTCTATGGTTAAATACCATAGAATTTTATGGTATGGTATGTATATGGTATCATAACTAGAATTTTAAGTCCTTAGCAACATGCTAAAAATTCTTCTGCAGCTCTCAATGTTGAGGAGCCTCTATGACTTCCTGAGGCAGAGCCAGTCACTCAAAGATTGCCCAGAAGCACCTTACAGATTGAAAAGTCCTAGAGAACCAATGCAGAGTTTAGCTAAAGACCCATTGGATTCCAAAGCACCCAGAAGCCCACCTCTTTGTTGTTAGTGTCTTTTGCCTCTTTTTGCACCCCTGGCACTTAGCACAGGGCCAGACACATAATAGAGGTTTAATAAATGTTGATTGATTAGTGTGAAATGATGCTGGCTTTAGAACTGAAAGACCGGTGTGGTCCATGGCAAATTCCTTCCCTTATCAGCCCCTCAGTGTCCTCAGCTATAATATACCACCTACTTGCCTGGGCTTTGGGAGCAAAATCTGTAAGCCTTAAAAGCCCAAGAGCTACCGTTATATGCACAAGCACTAACTAAACAACCTGCTATAATAATAGTCCCTAGTTCCATTGCATTTTGAGGTCAGCAAAGCCTTTTACATATGTTATCTCATTTGATCCTTATAACAATTCTGTAAGGTAGGTACTAATGTAATCCCGATTTTACAGATAGGGGAACTGAGAGGCTTAAGGAGATCTGTCTTACCCAGAGTTCTATAGCTTATGAGTAAGTATCTGAGGCAGGATTGGAACTCATGTATTTCTGACTCCTGTGTCTCTAGCATCTAGCAAAATGCCTACTACAAAGAGGCAGTATAGTAGTATAGTACATAGAGTGCCAGCCCTGGAGTCAGGAGGGCCTGAGTTCAAATCCAGATTCAAATGTATACTAGCTGTGTGACCCTGAGCAAGTCACCCTGTTTGCCTCAGTTCCTCATTTGTAAAATGCGTTGGAGAAGGAAAAGACAAATGGATTTAGTATCTTTACCCACCAGTTAGATATGACTGCAATGAGTCACCAACATTTCTAACCAGGTCCAGCACTCTATCTACTCTGCCACCTAGCTGCCTCTGTGTGTTAGGTATTTTGCTAGGTGCTGAAGATTACAGGAACAAAGAGGGAAATGATCGATCCCTACTGGCAAGAAACTTGCATTCTAACGGGGGAAACCACAATTACATACAAAAATATATGCAGCAAAAATAAAGTGAATCAATATAAGTAAATACAAAGTTATTAAATACAACATAGTCAGGGAGAGGGAGGGCACTAGCTGTTTGGGGCATCAGCAAAGGCTTCACACAGAAGATGGTGCTTAAGCTGTGGCTGTCCTAGGGAAGGGCTGGGAATTAGGAGGAACCCAATCATCCCCCTCAAAGATAAATGGTGGTCAAATTAAAAATAGGGAGCGGTCAGGAAGCAAAGGGTTCATATTTCTCCATCTTTTGGGCTAGACGAGACATTACAGATCATCTAGTCCTACCTTCTTCATTTTTCATAGGAGGAAACTGAGACCATAAGAGGTTATGTGAAAGTAAATGGGGAAAGATGATATTTCAGCTCAAGTCCTCTCACTCTAAATCCAATGCTCTTTCCCCCACCCCCACTTGAATGTCATTATTAGTCCTCTATTCCCATTGGCTCTCCAAATTGAATAATCCATCTCTTTCATATGATTTCCTGAGTTTCCTTTCTTTAGACACCATTTTTTTCTTTCTGGGATATGAGTCTCTTCCATTCTTCCTTAAAGAAAGCTTTCCAGGCCAACACATTATTTTCCGTAAGAGCCTAATCAGTTCCAAGAAAGGGTGAAGGATTCTCTAATGGATTTTTGTACCTAATATTCTTGTGAATACACCCAAGTATCATATTAGTTCTTTAAATAACAGCATATCATGGTTGAGTCCTTTCCAGCTTATATCTTTTGTTCACCTTCAAGTCCTTCAAGGTCATTCTTTCCACCCAACTACTCAGCCCCAGCATGAGCATGATGACCTCAGAGTATGTCAGAGTTGGGAGGAACCTTAGAACATATATTGCCATAACTGAAGACCTTAGAACATAGAAAGCCAGAGCAAGGAAGGAATTTATTTAAAACACAGACTATCAGATTGGAAAAGGGACCTCAACTCAATAGTCTTGTATTAAGCACCCTACCATCATCTGGTTGCTGTGTTTCATTCTCTAAGAGGACCAAAATGACATCGTTAAGTTAGAGTCAAGTTTCAGTGTGTCTGACTGGCTGATCAAACCAGTAGGAGCTTGGAATGTTTCTAACCACAGGCTGGGCACAAAGAGTCCATGTGAACATTTGGTGTGAATCCTCTAAATTTGCATCTCGAATTTCCTTTGATCTACTTCCACTCTGCTTTACTCATAGAGCACAGCACCCTCTGTGATGAGGTCATGCTATGCTTGATGGTCCTGTGCCAGTGTCTCCCAAGGAATTTGTACTACTGTTAATAGCGTTTATATAACACCTTTGTTGTAGTTTAGTGATTCCACTTGTGTCAGACTCTGTGTCCCCATTTGATGTTTTCTTGGCAAAGATACTGGAATTTACTATCTCCTGCTCCAGCTCATTTTATAGATGAGGAAACTGAGGCAAGTAAGAGTTAAGTGACTTGTCCAATGTCACACAGCTTGTAAGTATCTGAGACCAGATTTGAACTCAGGAAGATATCTTCCTGACTCCAGGCCCAGCACTCTGTGTATTATAGTGCCACCTAGCTGCCCTTACATAAGCACCCACTATGTGCCAAACACTTCACAAATATTACCTCATTTGATCCTCAAAACAACAGTGAAAAAGTAAACACTCTTATTATCCCCATTATAGTTTGAGGAAACTGAGGTTAAGGGATTTGCCCAAGGTCATCTAGCTACTAAGTGTCTCAGGCTATATTTGGACTAAGGTCTTTCTGATTCTGGGGCAATTAAGTGGCATAGTGCTGAGTGCAGAGTGCTGAGCCTGAAGTCAGGAAGATGATTCTTCTTGAGTTCAAATCAGGCCTTGGACACTTACTAGATGTTTGACCTCAGGCAAGTCACTAAACTTTGTTTGCAGTTTCCTAATCTGTAAAATGAGCTGGAGAAGAAAATGGCAAATCACTCCAGTATTTTTGCTCAGAAACCCCTAAATGGGATTATCATATGACTGAAAAATGGTTCAAAAACAACAAAACTTCCTGACTTCAGTTACTGAGTGCTATCCACTGCCTAGCTGCCTCTCTTATGTGCAAGACACTAAGCCTTTGTCCTGGGAATACAAGAACAAAAATGAAATTTCTGCCTTAAGGAGCTTACAGTGGGGGGAGGGGGGAAGGTCTATAAGATCAGGAAGATAAGTGTGTATGTGTACATACACTCACATCATACATACATATTGCCTTTATATGTATACCCACACACATATGGAGATAATACATACGTGTTTGCTTATATATGTATGTATGTGTGTATATAGATATAGATATATAGATATATGATAATTTGTGCCATCTTGCATTGGTGGAGGTAGTTTCTTCCCTAAACCAGTAAAATCACAGATCTGCTCCAAAACCCCAATTTTCTGAGAGAGGAGGAGACATTAACCATTGGGAGCAACAACAACAACTAACGTTTATATAGGGCTTTAAGGTTTGCAAACATCTCATCTGATCCTCACAATTTTGGGAGGTAGATGCCATTATTTTCCTCATTTTATAGTTGAAGAAACTGAGGCAAACCCAGGGTAAGGGACTTTCTCAGTGTCACCCAACTAGTTAAGTGCCTGTGGTTGGATTTGAACTCAAAGACTTGTTGGCACTAGAGCTTCACTTCAAAGAACTCTAAAATACTCAGAGGAGCCTGGGAGTACATTGTAGCTATGGGGTTTTGGGGGCAGTTTGTGCAAAATCACTGGGCTGGAGAGTGGAAAGCCAAGTCTGGCTAGGCTGATGTGTGCTTAAAACATAAAAACCTTAGAACATACAAAGTCAGAGCTAGAATCAGCCTTTCAATGGACTGGCAGAGCCAAAAACAGCTTTAGAAATCAATTAGCCCAGGGATTCTTAATCTTGTCTGTTAACTTGTTTTGTTGTTTGTTTGAATACATTTGATCTATTCCATCATACTTGGTTCCTTTGTGACCCTATATATTTTATTTTGTGCATTAAAAAATGTGATCTGAGAAGGGGCCCATAGATTTCACCAGACTCCCAAAGAGCTCCATGGTACACACAGGACAAAAAGGTTAAAAATGCCTCATGTGGAAAGACACAAGGTTTGCCTCAGGTCACCCAGCTAGCCAGCACCAGAGCCGGGACTCAAACCCAGGTCTTCTAGCTCCTGCCCAGGCAGGGCCCCTCCCACACTCATCGGCTGCCTCCCCAGCACTTGGCTTTTTTCTTCCTCTAACTGCCCCACAGCTGCACCTTCCTCCCATTGAACTTCATCCTATTTATTACGGGGCACCTCTTTAACTTGTCAAGGTCATTTCGAATTCTAATCCTATCCTCCAGGGTCCATCTTTATGTCAAGACCATTTGCTTCAGATGCCCCGAAAATAAGGCAGAGAGAGCAGTTGAAAGCTTCCTTTTCTCTCCCCACCTCCCATCCAGGAAATAGTCACTGTACTTAAGAGAGAAAAAGGACACAGGGGTTCAGAAAGGGCACCCCCTGACCAAAGGCAGCCTTTGGTACCTCGACAAACAACCTAACGTTTCATCTCCGCCAAAGGGGCCCCTATCACGGTCTTCATGAGCGTTTTGCCATGGTTTTAAATGTAAGTTGTCCTGAAAGGCATATTTAAGGAAGGAAGAAGTGAGGTCTCTGTCTCCAGTCTAATTCTTTGAAAATGCAGTGCTTTTGGTCGGGCCAGAGACTGTTTGAATCTGACCTCAGTCATTTCATCTCATCCACAGAAATATGTTTTAAATCATTGACTCCCTGTGGATCATAGCTGTTGGCCTTCCTCTCCATGGGGACCCTGCTGATTGTAGCCTTGTCTGCACTTTTCAGAAGCTGTCGAGTTCCAGTTGCTTCAAGACCCTCCAATTGCCCGGCAGAATAATAACACCATCCTTCATTATAACAAAGAACACTGAGCCATCGCAGCCGCTGGTGATCCCAGCCTTCAGACTGGTTTGCAAAATCCCAATATGCGGTATGATTTTAATGGGGGAAAAGATTTTTAAATACGTCAGCAGTTCACCTTCAAAAGACTTCTGCCACCGAAGAGCTGGGGACCTGTTTTTAAATAACACTGCAGTCTAAATCCTTCCCACGAGTTAGCATCTGACAATCTGCATAAGGCTTTCAAATGAATATCTGGGCGCTGGGAAACAGACTTGCTGTCATGACACTGGAAAGTCGGCGGAGGCATGTGTAATGGAATGATAAGAGTGGAAAGGACCTTCTGAGGTCTAGTCCATACTCCCCCATCTCAGGCAGAGGTATTCCTTCAAGCACGGGAGACAGATGGGAATCAATCCTACTTGGAAAAGGAGGGACACAAATGCAGTGTAGGAACATTTCAGCTCCACAAATGAGACAGGCCTGTCAGTCATTCCCATTACATGCCACTGCTGTGGTATGTTGTGGGTGGGATGAAATGCCTTCTAAACGTGCTCTATAATATATATGGCAGACAGACAGGATAGAAAGATGGCTGATTTCCATCTTGACTTTGAACAGCTCCTAAAACCATCTTCTTCTGACAGGGTAGGGGGTTTGGGCTTGTTGTCATTTTTTTTCTTTTTACATAAAGACTAAGAAATTACTTGACTGGCACTTAAAGGGAGTGACTTTATGTGAGCTTAGGACAACCCTGTTCTTTGAAGGGTATCATGCAGAGAAAAAGATTTGTTTATTTTCATTTATTTCACCTCTCCCACCCCTGAACATAGATAACATGCTGTTCACTTGGACCCAATTGTCTGACTTAAAATTGTTTATAAAACTGAGAAACTAAGAAAGGGGACATTTAAAGACAAATTTTCAGCCCTGTAACCAAAGTGAGATAAGGCAAGGATTGAAATGTTGCATTTTTTAAAAATGAGCCTTAATAATAGTATTAGAATATGTATATTAGTGCATTAATGCACTGAAAGTATTTTTATATATTATCTCGATTAATCCTTTATAAGGACCTAGTGAGGTAGGTGCTATTATTAACCCTAATTCCAGATGGAAGAACTGAGGCTGAGAAAAGGTTAGGCTATTGACTCTCCCAAAGTCACACAGCTAGGAAGTGTCTGAATCAGGTCTTCCTAACTCCAACTCTAGTACTCAATAGGCAAGATCACCAAGCTTCCTTGTGAACTAGAGTCAAGGGAGAAGTATGATGTTCCTTTTTTTATCTAAGTGCAGTATCTGCCAAAATGTCCAGAGGAAGATGGATTCAAATGCTAACTTTCCTACTCGATAGACAATAGGAGAATTATTTAACTCCTCTGAATTTGTTTTTTCTTCTCCACAAAATAGAGGCCACAATCCTTGCACTCTCTATCTCCCAGGAATGTTGCAAAGAAAAGGCCTACAGTAATTTGAGACCAAGAGCCCCCAATGATTACACATGTTCCATACCAGACCAGAAAGTCAGTATTAGTCAGAAACACTATGTTACTAGATGTTTGTTGAGGCAGGAGTCCATACAAACAGAAAGACAAAATCAGAGAATTTAATAACGAGTAGCTTCTGGAGTAGTGGAAGGAACACTGGACTGGATTCAGGGTCAGATGAGAGAGGCAGTGTGTATGTATAATGGATATAGCGCAGTACTTAAAGCCCAAAAGAACTGGATTTCAGTCAGTCAGTCAATCAATAAGCATTATTTATTAGGTACCTACTATGTGCCAGGCCCAGTGCTTCAGGCAATTACTATCTGTATGACAGTGAACAAGTCACTTAACTTCTTATTACTCAATTTCTTCTTCTATAAAATGAGTGGGTTGGATTCAATGACTGCTAAGGTTCTTCCCCAGTTCTAAACCTGTGATTCTATGGCCTAGGTTTGGCTCTTCCTTCTGCTTACTAGCTATGCCATCTAAACCTAATCTCTTCTCTCTGAACTGGTTTCCTTACCAGTCAAATGGAGGACTGGACTAGACAATGCATTCTTAATTTTTTGTGTGTGTGTCCTAGACCCATTTGGCAACCAGTCTGTTGAAACCTGTGGACCCTTTTTTAGAATATTTTAGGGGTAGCTAGGTAGCACAGTGAAGAGAATAATATTTTAAATGCATAAAAGAAAACACATTATATTGAAATCATATCAAAATATATCTTTTTAAAAATTTCACAGACTCCTTGAAATTTCTTCATAGACTTAATCAGTCCCCTTTATTAAGACCTAGACTAGAGTATTTCTAAGCTTCTTATCTGCTCTCAGTGTTCTGGTCTTATACTCAATTTACAAAAAACACACACACATATGTGTGTATGTGTGTGTGTGTGTATATATATATATACATACAGAACTACATATATATGTATATATATACATATATATATATATATATATAGTTCTGTAATTTCAATCAATGAGGATGAACTCCTGATGTAAAAACCCCTGCTTCTGATAAAGATCTCAAGTAATGCTCTATAATTCCTATAATTATTCTCCTTGCCTCCAATTTCTTTTCCAATCCATCCTCTCCACAATTGCCAAAATAGTGTTCCTACAGCATGATCCTGACCAATCGACACTCTGCTCATGAAACTCCAGTGGCTCCCTATTGCCTCAAGGATCAAATTCTAATTTTAAAACCTTTTACTATCTGGTTGCAGTTGACTGTTACAGGCTTATCCACATGCTTCCCCTTCATTCCCTCCCCTTCATATACTCTATGATCCAGCCAAATTAACCTTGCTATCCCTCCTCTTCCTTCATGTCCCACTTCTGTGCCTTTCCAAAGGCTATCCCCAATGCCTAGTCCCTTTACATCTGCCTCTTGAAATCCCTAGCCTCCTTCCAAATCAAATGCTACCTCCTACAGAAGATCTTTGCTGACTGCCACTCTGCCCCACCCCCCAACTAGGGCTTCCCACACCAAATTACTTTATATCTATGTAAAGCCAGTAGACAGATATACGATAAATTCCTTGAGAGTAGATTCTTTTGTTTATACTTCTGCCAAAGAGTTTAGTGCCTGGCACATAGCTGGGGCTTAATAAAGGTTTGGTGATTATTGATGATAGTTTGAGAGAATTGCCTGGGACACTGAGAGGTCAAATGATTCATTCAAGTTCATATAGTTACTATTATCAGAGATGGGATTTAAACCCAGACCGTTCTGATTCTGACTGCCAGTCCGCTATCCCTCTTTCCCCTAAAGTATCTATACCTTGCTATTTAGCACGAATTATGACCAAAATTAATATAAAATATTTTGATGTCACTGAGGTATTTAATAGAAACTAAAAATATGCTGTAGATTTTAATTCCTTTAACTAGCAATGGAAAGATGCTGAGTTTGGAGTCAAAGGCCCTGGATTTGAATCCTTGTTCTGTCATGCACTGTCTGTATGACCTTGGCTAAGTTAATTAACCTCTTTGGTGTATAAAAAATATATGGTTTAATCAAGTTATCAATAGTCACATGAAAATGCTCTAAATCACTAATAATTAGAGAAATGCAGATCAAAACAAGTCTGAGGTACCATTTCACACACATGAGATTGGCAAAGATGATGAAAAAAGGCAAATGACAAATGCTGGAGGAGATATGAGAAAATGAGTACACTAATATGCTATCGGTGGAGTTGTGAACCAGTCTAATCATTCTAGAAAGCAATTTTCAACTTTGCCCAAAAAGCTATTAAACTGTATATACCCTTTGACCTAGCAATAGTTACTAGGTCTATATCTCAAAGAAATCAGAGAAAAAACGGGTCCCTACATTAAAAAATATTTATAGCAGCTCTTTTTGTGGTAGGATTAGAAATTGAGGGGATACCCATCAATTTGGGAATGACTGAACAAGTTATAAGACTACAATGAAATATTATTTTGTTATAAGAAATGATAAAGGGGGGGCAAAGCGAAGATGGCGGAGTAGAAACAGAAATGATAAAGGGGATGGTTTCAGAGAAAACTGACAAGATATATATGAATTGATATAAAGTGAAGTGAGCAGAATCCAAAGAATGTCGTACACAGTAACAGCAATATTATAATCAACTATGAAACACTTAATAAAAACAAAACAAACAAAAGCCTACCCACCCCCAGAAAGACAACTGATGAACTAAGAGGAAAGAATAAAGGAATTTTCTTTTCTCTTTTTTTTTCTAGCCAAGGCTAACTCAGGAATTTGCTTTGCATGACAATACTTTTTTTTTTTTTTTTTTTTGCTTTTTGGAAGGCAATTGGGGTTAAGTAACTTGCCCAAGGTCACAAGGCTAGGTTTTTGTTTGTGTGTGTTAAGTGTCTGAGGCCGGATCTGAACTCAGGTCCTTCTGACTGCAGGGCCAGCACTCTACTCACTGTGCCACCTAGCCACCCCGACAATACATATTTTTTAATGGGTTTTGTTTTTCTTGCCTTCTTAGTAGGTGAAAAGTGAGGTGGAAAGGGAGATAATTTAGACCTAAAAATAAAGTAAAATTGAATTTAAAAATGAGAATTAACAAATATGAGGATTAAAAAATAAACTAAATGAAGTAAACTAACAAATGCATAACATGCAGGGGTTCAGACTAGAGTTCTAAGTTTCTTTCAATTCTAACCTTATGATCTGATATTCTATCCCACAAAGACAGACCTCTAGGGAAAGTATTTAAATGCAAAAGTTTCCATTGTAAGAGAATCAAATATGTTATCAGATCATATAGTTGAAGAGTCCTTAGGGGTCACTAAATCCAGCCCCCTCAATTTATAAATGAGGAAACTGAGGTACAAAACATTGAAGTGACTTTTCAGTGTTGCACAGATAATAAGCAACAGAACCAGGTCTTGAATTCAGATCTTCCTGACTCCAGGCCCAGTGTTTTATCTACTTTGACCCTTAGCCAAGCTGTTGTGGGTGGAAAATTCTTCTCTGTGAGTTTTCTCACAATTATGCATCTCAAGCAACTCATATGCCTTACCTGGACACTGGCCCTATACAGGTCAATTGGTTACTGCTTCCTTGTTCCTTTGATTGAATATACTTGGCAAGAAGGAGTGGGATACCTCTTCTGATTTTAGGGAATTACACCTATTTGCTGTCCCCTTTCTAGCTTGTAAAATCCCTAATCTTTATTCCAATTAGAAATCAGATGACCTAATCTTTTTATTTCCTGTTAATTATTTTCTTTTAATGCATAAAAATCTGTCTCCCCTGTACTTGGGACCTAGTGCCAAGCCAAGGAGGTCTAGTCCTGATTTGTTATGCAATTGGTATTGCTTATGCAATTAGCGATTATGCAATGTTATGGTATATCTATATGCTTAGAAGCTCTAAACCTTTGTTTCCTCAGCTACTCAGATTCTGCCCATCACACTCTCTAGTTAACTGTGCTGGTTCTCAGATGACAAACATCAATCACCAAGGCTGATTTCAAGGTAGTTCCAAATTGATAGGAGCTGCCTGTTAGCCTGTTCCACTCTATAGTCCATTGCATAGCCTTAAAGAATCCAGTGTTGCCCTATACCTCAATGAGCTATTGGAGGAGAATTTGAGAGGAATATATCTTACAGAAGGATTTACGATGGAATTAGGATTTTGCTGGACTCTAACTGATGGCCCTATAGATAAAAATCTTTCTAGGATCAGAGAATCTTAGAAGCATAAGTGAACATCTGAGGGCTCCTATCCACTCTCTACAACATATACAACAAATGGTTGTCCAACCTTGGAATGATGCTTGAACACCTGCAGTGAAGAACACCTACTACCTCCTAAGGCACATCATTCCATTTTGGGATAGCTCTAATTATTAGAAAGTTTTCTTCTACATCAAACTAAAACTCTTCTCTCAACAACTTCTACTCATTTTCCTAATTCTACCCTTACTGGGTAGACAGAACCCAGTGGATCTTCTCTTCCCTCCAAATATGTAAACACAACTGTAATATTCCTCCTCTGCTTTTTTAAATACATTTTATGGATATCTTTTGTTTTTCCATTGCCTAAATTACCTCTTGTACTCTTCCCCTTTGTCTCTCAGAAAGTCAGCCCATATAACAAATAATTTATTTTTAAAAGAAAAAAATTTAAATGAAGAGGAAAAAAATCAGCAAAACCCACCAATACATTGAAAAAACTCTGAAAATAAATGCAGTGCTGAACTGAACCCATGAACTTCCCACCTTGGTAAATGACTGAAGAGAAATATATTTTCATCTTTTCTTTGAGGCCAAGTTTTTTCTTTGTAATTCTGCAACATTTTCAATTGAGTTTATTTTTTGTTTTCCCTTCCATTTAAATTGTAATCATTGTGTACATCGTTTTCTTGACTCTCCTTATTTCACTCTGCATAAGTTCATGCTTTCCTATATTCATGTTATTTCTTATAACATAGTAATATTCTATTACATCCAGGTACCACAATTTGTTTAGCTATTCTCCAGTCAATGTTCATCTACCTTGTTTCCAATCCTTTACTACCATAAAACATGTTGTTAAAAGATATTTTGGCACATAGGGAGCCTTTTTATTTTTTTAATCAATGAACTCCTTAGAGTTCGTTCCTAGCATTGAAATCTCTGGGTCAAAGGATATAGACGTTTTAGTTTCTTTCTTCCCGTTATTCCAAACTGCTTTCCCAAATCCTTACACGAGTTCACAGCTACACCAACAACGAATTATTAGTGTGACTACCTTTCTACAACACCACCTTTCACTATTCCCATCTTCTGTTGCCTCTGTCCAGTTTTAGGGGGTGAGGTGAAGCCCCACAATTGATTTGACTGGCATTTCTCTTACCATTAGAGATCTGAAGCATTCTTTCATATGGTCCTATCTATTCTTACCCAGTCTGAACACCCCAGATTCCTTTAACCATTTTCACATAGCATGAACTTGAGGGTCTTAATAATGATAGCTGCCCTCCTCTGGAAGGTTTTGAAACCTATCAATGTCCTTTCTATAAAATGGAAATTAAGTTAATAGAAGAAACTAGTTAATCACAAAAAGAGGAGCACAGGATGGGGAGATACATTGAATTAATTTAGGGTTTTTTCCCCTACAATCCAGAAAAAAAATCAAACCTATTTGTGATCTCTGAACCCCCCACATGCCATTAATTTATATTACCTTTATATACACTGTGTGTTTACTTAGCTTGCACATATTATTTCCTCCTAGTAGAATGGAAGATCTTGGAAAGTGGAGACTCTTTTGTCTTCATATCACCAAATTCTCTTAGTTCACACGTGTGTACAAAGTATTGGTATAAAGTAATTCTGTGGATATTTTCAGGATGTTATTGGCTATGAGTTGAGCCCAAGGCATCTTGGGACTTAAAAAAAAAGCCAAAATCCATATTTGAACTTGCTGAGTCTTATGTCAAACAGAAACACGGTTAGGAATGATCCCAAGAGACTGGGTAGTGAACATTGCTAGGTAGAGAAATCATATCAACATTTCAGGGGAACTCAACTATGAAAAGGTGAGTGTATAGAAGTTTTGAGGAAACATCTCTGAGAGGACTAGTCTTAGGGAAAGTGAAAAGTTATTGTCGGAAACAATGCAAGAAACTCTGATATAGGACCTTGAAGAAAACTAACAAAACACAGTTGTAGATCACCTACATCTGGGAGAAGAACAAGGAACTCAGGGACGAGAGCAAAACAAATCCTTCCAGCAATTCTTTTTGAAATGCAGATAACAGTAGGCATTCTGCCCTGAAATGCCTAATAGTTAAAATGAAAGGCTTAAAAAAAAATCAAAGACAAAACAGGATGGAAACACTGTGGGGCCTAATCCTTTCCTCTTTGTGAAGGCAAAACTCTAGCTGATTCCAACTGGAGTTTGGCTGGTCTAAAGGACAGGGGGCTAGGTCCCCGTGGAGTGAAAGAGGATACCAAGCAGCCCACAACAATGAACAGATTCAAAGGGGGGAAACAAGCAAAAAAAAAAAATAGCATTGCTAGCTAGCTTGTCTTGTCAAAAACATTATTCTGTAAACTTGTGATCTTGGTAGAGAACATCAATCCCCTGAAACATACTGGGTGTGTATGGCCAGGATTTCAATGGTGTGTTTTTGAAATGTGCTCTAATCACTATTTATGCATGCAACCTAGTGTTAACATTTTCAATGTTATGGATATTTATACAGCTAGACTTTTAGAAAAATAAAATAAAAATAGAGATCATTATGTTGCCTGACTATTTTTCTTGATATTCAGCTGACAAACAATGTCATTTTTTGGCTGCATCTAGACTAATGAGTATTTGTCATACACCTTGCTTATTTTAACAAGTCCAAAGCATCTTAACAAACAAAGGTTTTATTAGGGGTGCATCCTAATAGCTCCAAACAGTTTGTTACAGCTGAGAATGGCAGCTTCATCAAGCAACCATTTCCAAAAGAGGAATGCCTATTTTAATGTTTGTGGTGAAACAAACATTGTTGAATTGCTATTTTTTTCCCTGAGGTTTAACAGACATATTTCCCCCACAGTTTCTGCAGATTAGCAATCAATCATAGAGGCTCCAGAAATCTTTCTTGTTGATCAGAAACTTTCTTTGCAAGATGTCCCTGGCTGCTTCATTCATTCATTCATTCCCCTTCCCTCCTCCCCATTGGTCTGCCAGCCACAGCGGGACACATTGTACCTCAACCCCAACATAGTGATATCATTTTAGTCCCCTTCAAGAACAAAAGACAACTACCAATCAACCAAAAAATGTAAGTTCTTTGGAAGTAACAATTATTTCATTAATTGTATCTGTATCACTGGTGCCTAACACAATGTCTGGCCCATAGATACTTGATAAATGCGTGTTGATTGACTCATTCATTCATACACACACTAAAGCCTAGAAGAAGTCTTAGGTCTAGTACAACAGGCTCTTTTTTTCAGATAAGGCAATGGAAGTCATAGAGAAATGCCTTTCCCCTAAAATGCATGCCAAAAGGCAGGTGAAACTAAAACACAAAATTTTAAAAATAAGTCCTATTGTCACTTTTTGGTTCTTTTCATCACATCATTTCTTTGGTTCTTTTCATCACATCATTTCCAGATATTGTCCCACTTCCCCATGGAAATCTCTCTTGTATAAAAGAAAAAGTTAAGGAAAACTAACCAACACAGAGACAGAGTCTGACCATATAGGTAACATCTTGCATTGGTATTCCCCCACCTCACTCCTGGAAGGAGGGAGAAGGCATATTTCATTATCTGTTCTCCAGGACAGAAATTGGTCATGTTGAAGAATCGACCCAGTACTTGCTTAAAGGCACATCTTTATTTCTCACAGTTAAAAGGGGAAGAGACATTCTAACATAGACACAGAGTAGCAGTGATGTGAATGAGAAGTTCTTCCCCAACCAAGTTAGAGCATGGAGGAAGTTTTTACAATCTTTGGAGAAGACAAAAATCAATGGAGGATAGTCCAAAGTTAGGAGATTAATGAAGGTATACAAGATGGAGAGCTTTTAAGAAAAAAAAATGTATTGATATCTTTTGTTTTCACATCACCTGCATTTTCATACGTATCCCTTCCCCCATCCCTTTCTCCATCCTTCCCCACAGAGCGATCCTCAGAAACAAAGAACATGAGAGGGGAGAGAAAAAAAAAAAGCAGTACGGCAAAACTAACCAATACATCAAACTGGACTGACAGTAAACACAATATTCTGCACCCATATTCCCCTGCCTCTGCAAAGAAGGACAAGAGATGGCTTTTCTTATCTCTTCTTTGGGACCAAGGTTGATCCAATTATACAATGTTTAGTTGTTTCTGTTTATTCCCCCCCCCCCCCTTGCATTGTTGTAGCCAATGTGTATGTTATTTTCCTGGTTCTGCTTACTATATTTTTATATTTTCACATAAGTCTTCCCATACTTCTCTGTAAATTTATGGGGTGTGAAGTAGAATCTCAGAGTTGTTTAGATTTTTATTTCAGTTCTTATTAGTTATTGGAACAATCTTTCACATGATTGTTAAGGGTTCTTTTGAAAATTAGGCACTGGGATACCAAGTGAAATAGACTCTGCCCTTAAGGAGCTTTATGTTGTAAAGGGATAGAAAATGGACATATTTAATTTCTTTGTATATAACTGTATATGTTAAATTTATATATGTATATATTTATATATAAGTACATATTTATATATAAATATATATATATTTATTATCTGAGGCAACTAGGTGGTACAGTGGATAGAGTGCTGGGCCCGAAGTCAGGAAGATCTGAGTTCAAATTCTGCCTTAAGACACTTACCAGCAGGTTACTTAATCTTTGTCTGCCTCAGTTTCCTCATCTGTAAAAAATAATAGTGCATACCTCCCAGGGTTGTTGTGAGAAATAAATGAGATAATAAGTATAAAGGGCTTAACACAATACTTTGCACATAATAAGAGTTCTATAAATGTTAGCTACCATTGTCATCATCATTACTATTAACATTATTAGCACATTACCTGGCACATCATGAAGTAGTTGCTTAATAAATGCTGATTCTCTCCCAATTAAAATGGAAGCTCCTTTCAAGTAGGGATTGTTTCATTGTAAAATATTTGTCGACTGATTGATATACATAGGAAAGTGCAAAGCTGATACAAGGTAACCTTGGGGGTACCTCATTAACAGATATGGGGATCAGAAAAGCCTCAGAAGATGGCGCTAGAGGTGAGTGTTCAGGCCATGAAGATTAATGAAGGGATACAAAACTCAGAGATTGATGAAAGGATACAAAGTAGAAGCAGTGAGGTTCAACAGATGAGTTGTAGAAGGAATGTTTGGAATATTCTGAGAAAAGGGTAAATTATTTTAAAATAATTGATTACAATGAGTTAAACAGGCCTTTCTCTATTGTTCTTCCTGAAGATGGCAAGGCTTCCCTCGGGATAGCAGTTTTCCCATGGTCCCTTCAGGGCAGTAATATCTAGTCTACCCATCACCAACTGCAATAACGTCAAGCCCTCTAAAAACATACAAAAAATAAGAAAGCTTAAACCCCTCACTCAATTGTAATTAAAATTACTCAGACTTGACACTATAATTCATTTCTATTTCTCAGAAAATCTGGCGACACAACAGAAATGTATTTTCAAAAACACTCACTCTATCTTTGAAGTTTTCCCTCTTTAGAGAAAAGACCCAAAGTCAAATTAGTGACTGCCTCTCACCTAAAATGTTGTTAACGAAAGAACTAAAGGTGATAGTAAAAAGGAACTTAGATAACGAACTATCATTGGGGGCTGAAACGAGGGCATGTACAACAAAAATTTTTTGCTCCTTTCTAGCAATTCCACTTAGGAATTGCTCTATGTATGTCAAGGTGCCATCTGTAGATGGTACAACATGATAAGCTAGAGAATGAACAAAGATGTATCTCGTTCTAGGCACATAGAAAAGTAAGCGACCCAGGGAAAGCGGGGGTTAGTGAAGTGTGCAGGAGAATGTCTGAAAATGAAGTCTGAAATAGAAAGGGTTTCCTACATTATTTATTTTGCTTCCCTTCCTTTTATTTTACTTTGCTTCACCATGAACCAAACCGAAAGCTTATTTTGTTTCAAAAAAGGTGCTTAAAGAAGCCATTAGATGGAGAACTAAAACTGTCTCTTCCAAAATGACTGAAATTGGAACATCAAAATATTCTCCAAATGGAACCTGGACCAGTATTTCATTGCACTGGAGTCCCTAATTAGGCCACAGGAGGATGCAACCTGAAACCTTGACCTCACCTTGGCCTTGTTAGCAACATGTTCTAACCAACTGATTTAACAGGTTCAGACAGCCAGTAATGTACTAGGTGTTGTACAAATGTAAAATTAAGATACAACTCTGCCTGGTGGCTTTAGCATCTATGTTCACCAGACAAAATTCAAAAGCATGGGAAAAGGTGATAACTCAACTATCTGGGTTCAGGAAAAATACAAGAATAGCATAATAGAAGAATGTAAAAAATTGCCCTCGGTGATGACACTAAGTCCCCCCCAAAATAGAAAAAGATTAAGTAGTGGGAAGCCCTTTCCCCTTTCTGGGCTGTAGTTTCCTCATCTACAAAATAGAATCAGAGAGTTTGAGAGTTGAAAGGGTTCTCAGCAAACATCTAGTTCAAGCTATTCACAAAAGCAATCCCCACTGTAACATACCCGACAAGTGGTCAGTCATCCATCCTCTGTTTGCAGACCTCCAAGGAAGGAGAGCCCATCACCTCTTAAACCGGCCCATTCCACTTTTGGACAGCTCCAACTGGTAGAGAGTTTTTTTCCTGATCTCAAGCCTAAATTGACCTCTTTACTGCTTTCACAGATTGCTCTGGATTCTGACCTCTGAGGCCAAACAGAACAAACCTAATCCCTTCTCCACATGACAGCCTTTCAAATACTTGAAGACAGATATCAAGTCTTCTCTTTGCCGTGCTAAACATCCCCAGTTCTTTAAACAAATCCTCATAAGATAGGAAGTCAAGGTCTTTCCCCACATCCTTCTTGTCCTCATCCCCCTGGACACCCCAGCTTATCTATTCTTTTTAAAACTGTGGTGCCCAGAACTAAACACAATACTTCATTTGAGGTCTGACTGAGGGCAAAATACAGTGGGTACTATGTAGAACATAAGAGGATTGGATGGGATAATTTCTAGGGTACCACCTCCAAATAATATGTTACTAAAGCTTCAAGGCTTCTACTGAATGTTAATCTAGCTGAAACAATCATCTAGGAATAGAGGAAAGGACTTGAAATCAAAAGACCTGGGTTCAAATTCACACTTACTACATGATCCTGGATCAGAACAGAGGAAAGGAAGATATCATTCCCTAGCCTAGTTCTCTTGCCATGAGTGAATTATGCATTCAGCAGGAGCTGAAAGCAGCTGAATTAGCAAAGTGAGTCTTGGACACAGCAGCCTATGATCATACGATTTTAAAGCAGAAGGCATCTTAGAGGCCATCTAATTTAACTTCCTCATTCATCGATGAGGAAATTGAGGTGCCTGAGGTTAAATCATTTAGACTGCAAGTTAGAATACCAGGATTCTAAGCTTGGCTGTTACCTTTTTGACTTCCCTTCTTCAAGACCTCTATTTTTTCATCTATAAAACGAGGGGGTTGGACCAAATGGTCTCTCAAGTCCAGGTTCAACATTAAATGCCTCCGATTTGAATGTGAAGATCTTTGATCGAGTTTTGCAGTTATAATGGAAGGAACTCTGGATTTGGAGTTAGGGGACTTTGGTTTGTATCCCAATTCTGACAACTGACTGTGTCCTTCCATCTCTCTGACAGTTTCCCATCTGTAAAATGAAGGCAACAGACTGATGGGCTTTTCAAAGTCCTTTCTTGCTCTAAATCCTATGATGACCTTTCAGAGGAGGATCGGATGAGTAGTCATTATAAAACAGCTGCTGGGCTTTTGTTATTGAAAAGGATGTTTTTTCAATGCAACATTCTAAATACAGCCTCCAGTGGCCCCAAATCCCAATGCCTCTTCCCTGTACTACCCAGGATATTTAGCTTGAGGACTGGTGGAGGGCAGGGTATGGAGGAAGGGGTCAAGTAGACGAAGGACTTGTAGAGAGGACTGAACTAGCAGAGACTGAGGAGAGAAATGTTTCTCTTACAAATTCAGAAAGGAATTCAAGTTACAAAAGGGCCTGGAACTCTTTCCAGAGCAGGAAAGTTACTCAGTCCCACCTACTCTACCTCAGGTATACTGCAGGGTCAGATTCCCACCCCCCACCCCCATCCTCCCTGATCTCTGGCCTGGGAGTCAGAACACTTGGGTTCAGTTCTCAGCTCTTCCCCTGATTTGTGGTCAGACAACCTGGGTCGTCTTCTTACTATATCTGTAAAATCTTCTTACCACATCTGTAAAAGTCGACTACAGATGGCTTTTGAATCCCTTCACATAAATCAATGGGAGGGAGGGGGCAGTATATGGAGAGAAATAAGGACTCCAGGGAAACTGAAGAAAAGGCCGCCAGGTCAGTCAACTGGCCCAGGTTCAAAACATTTGCTAAAAAAAAAAAAAAAACAAAACCAACAAACAAAAAGCAAAACATTTGCTAACAGAGAAAGGGAAGAGATGCAGATAGAGATAGACAAGAGACAATGACAGAGACAGAGGGAGAACCAGACAAAGAGGAAAGATGGGGAGAGGGGCTCCCCCAAAACTATGCAGGAGGGCAGCTTTGATCGAGTGCCTCATTCCTCCCCTAGAGCTAAGAAGGGGGAGGGAACAGGTCTCCAGCAGCCACTCCTGCATAACCCAGGTTCCTGCCCCCTCCTCCCTATTTAAAGGAGGGGGGAGTGGGAGGAAAGGGAGTGGGGGAAGGGGAAGGAAAGGGGAAGAAGGGGAGAGGAGAAAGAGGGGGAAGGGGGGAAGGAGAAGCGGGGAAATTGACAAAAGGGAAGGAGGAGGAGCAGGTAGGAAGAGGTGAGAAAGGATAGAGAAAGGGAAAAAGAAAGGAGAGAGAGAGGATAGAGAGGGAGGAAGGGAGAGAAGGAGAAAAAGAAGAAAGGGAGAAAGAGACTGGGAGGGAGGAGGGAGAGGGGTAGTGGCTGCCTCCAGCTCCACTTTGAGGCTGGCGGGAAACCTAGAGGGCCTGGTGGGCGGGGGCAGTTGGGCCCCGTCCTCCCGCGTGCAGGGGCTGCAAACGACGGGTGAGCGCGTGCGCGTGCCCGGGTGGGCAGGGACGCGCAGACCTCCGGACCCCTCAACCTTTTACTGGGAGGGTGTCATGGCGCCTAATTATGAACCTCGCTGACTCCCCTAACTCCTGGTACCGTCTGTGACGCTCCCGTAAGGCAAGGGCGACGCCTTTTCCCCGCAGTTGCTAGGGTAGTGGCAGAATCGGGGAGTTGGGTGCGGTTCGACCCGAGGCTGCCGGCGAGGGTGAGGGGTGGGGAGGAACGTGACCGCAAGCTCCGCTCTTCCCTTGTCCCGCCCCTCTGGGCTCGAGTTTCGCTCTTCCGGGGTCCCGCCCCTCTCTAGCCCTGCCCGTCTCAGGCCTAGCTCGTCGTCGGCCCCGCCCCTACGCCTTCCCGCGCACATGCGCCCTGGGGCCCCCGCGTTTGTGCGAGGCCCGGGAACGGGAGGAATCCCGCGTTGCGGCTCGGCCTGTCCACTCAGCCCGGTGCCGGGGGGCCCACTGCGGTAAGAGGCTCGAGGAATTAGGGCTGGCCTACTTGGACCCTCGCGCTGGGCTGAAGGAGAGGCCGAGGGCGGCCCCTTCCCCTCTGGGCAATCACGTGCAACCCTTTTCTACAAATGGGGAAACTGAGGCCCAGACTGGAGTGGGGGGTGGTCTGTCGGCCGGAACGTCCAGCGGATCCGGCCACCTCATTTTACAGATGAGAAAACTGAGGCCCAGAGAGGGGGAGCGGACCTGAGGTTGCTTTGTGTTAAATAGTTGAAGGAAGCAAGCAATTGTCAAAGTGGGAGGCCCCAACTTCCCTTCGGTTCGGAATAACCGATCTTAAAAGTTCCTGTTGTAGGAATTGGGGGTGGGGCGGAAACTCCTGTTCGTTCAAGCACCCGAAAAGCGGCTTGGTGAAAACATTTCTCTTCCCAGACTTTTGAACTGAAAGCTGTAAACATGTGTGTTTCCTACCCTGAAACCCCCCCCTTTTTTTTTTTAAAGAAAAAGCTTCGTTTCATTTCCAGGCCAAACATAAACACGATTTCACGCAGAGACAATGAACAGACCGCAGTTGTGAAAGCTTTGGTGAGATCCCAGTTAACGTACCTTATTTATATTTCCTGTTTATTACCCAGCCCCAAATCGTGGAACACTAAAACCTTCGTGGATTTATTGGGCGGTTTTGCAGTGCTAGCCCTCAAACCTCGGAGGTGTTTTATTCAGAAGCCAGATCTCACTTTTTTTTAATTAAGACAAAACCTACCTAGGTATCAAAAGCTAGTTAGCTTTTGTACTGAGTATCTCAGTATAATTATCACAGAACTGACTATCCAATTGAACCAACCTTTGCCCTTGGCTAGTATGTCATCATTAAACCAGTGGCAAAAAGACTTTACAGCTTTCCTGTCATTTCTGTTGCAGGTTGCATCCTCAGACCTTGAAGTAGTTCAACCCTACTTTCCACATGCATTTTCATCATGATGGATACTCAATATGTCCTCTGCAGATGGAAAGAGCGGTTATGGCCAGCAAAGGTGACAAGCTGTTACTGTTTTCATAATTTCAAGAATTAAAGATGACTTTTTGGTGACACTTAATGTCTCCATCAGGTGTTAAAAGGGGTACTTAAGATTCAGTTTAGCAAAATGATTGAGCTGTACAGTTTGTCTCCATGAAAACATTGGCATAAACTTCTTATTGGTAAAAACTTGTCCCAAAAAACTTCAGGGCACCATTCCAAAATCTTGCATTTTGCATACATTTTTAAGTGAACTGAGACAGCTGTGTGAAGGCTCAGTGAGTTAGGATTATAATTCATGAGGAAATAGCCTTAAAGAGTATCTCTGGGACAGGCAGATTTTTTTTCCTTCTTCCTGTGTTTTTTGTTTCACGTGACCTTACCATAATTTCTAGTTTTTGAGAACTTTTTATCTTTTCAGAAACAGACTGATAACAGTTGCCTTTTTTTTTTTAATTTAGGTTTTGCCCCAATCTGGAATCTCCAAAAGACAGCGTATTCAGAAAAGGAAAGAAGCCTTTGTAGAAGTTGAAATATTGAGTCTAGATAAAAAGTTAAGTATTGGTTTTCTACAGGTGTGGCTTTTGTTTAAAATCTGATATGCAAAAAAACCCCAAAAGAACCTGATATCTCTTTTGCTAAGAATCACTAGAGGAAATAGGTATGATCTGTACAGAAGGCCCTTTGTGTTATTCAGTGGAACAACGCTGGAGAAATCAAATAAAAATTATCCATAGATAAAGCTTACCTAAAATAAATGGTCTCATCAGTTTTGGAAGAAGTATGTTTATTTTCACAAATCTGTTTTGTTTGTCTACTCCTTTGAAAGGTTTGAATCTATTACAAAATGACAAACTGCAATTTAATGTTTATCAGAAATTTTAGCTTACAGGGCAGCTTTAAATCATCATTTGCTATTTTTGAATATCCGTTAATGGAAAAATGTAATACTGATAACTACATTTATATAGTGCTTTAAAGTTTATCAAGCACTTTACATCTATTCTCATTTAAGAAATTAAAATATCCATATTGTATTGGAATGTGGGATGCATTTTATATGTGTGCAAACTAGGTTCTAGTCTGATCTGATGGTTCACAAGACTTTAAAGAACAAAAATGAAGCCTCATTTTGTCTACGACTTGAGAGCAGTGGAAAACTGTATTACTTCATCCTGGGGATAAACAGTGTTGCTTCTTATGCTGTTTCTCTGTACTGGGCTAAGCTGGACTGCCTTTCCTACTCTGTAAGCTCCCTAGCTTTCAAGCTCAGATTTTCACGGAGGAGAGAGGGAGATAATTGAGTACTGTTAGATTTCACACAACAGTTGTTTCCCAGAAGCATTCTGATACATTGTGTATTGGGAAGAGCACTGGATTTGGAGTCAGAGAACCTAGGTTCACGTCCCAATTTTGTCTCTTGCTACCTGAGAGACTTTGGGTATGATTATTAACCTCTTGGGGACTTTATATCCTCCCTCATCTGTAAATGAACTATTTGTGAGTGTCCATGATCTTGCTATAAAGTGACAAACCCCTGATGAGCTTTAGCCAATTTCCCATTTATAACTTTATCCTTATGGAACCTTTAATTGTTTACTTCCCTCACCTCTAACCAATTAGTAACATTGAGTGGGGTATACCTGTATTTTATTTGAAAAGGAGGGAGTACCAATCTTTTTTTTGTAGCTCCTGCTGGGCTATAAACAGATAATTTCTTTGTTAGCATCCTTTTTGAAAAGGTGATGATATTATTCTATGTAAATAAGTTATAAATAAGATTTACCTCAGATAAATCAATTCGAATTTATTTGCCTGTGAAGTCAGGATACCTTTTCTTTTGTTAAAAGGTAGACCAGGAGTAAAGGTTTTTATAGCTCATTAAAGCCAGCTTCTGGCATTTAATGTAAATTTAAAGGGGGTATATGTGAATTTTGATTATACAGAGAATTTATGTTTTCATTTTCTCTCATCTCCCCCATACACACATATGTACCAGTTATTACTTGAAAATATTCTCGTGGTTATAGTGGATAACATGACTTTTTTTGTCTCGGCAGGATTAAAGTGAAGAAGACAGAAACCAAGATTCTAGAGAAGTCTCAGATAGAAGAAATTGCTGCAGAATTTAGTAAGAGGCTATGTTACTGTAAATGTGTAATTTTAATTAAATAAGAGATTCCTAATTGGAAGAATTCTAAAAATTTGGTGCTCCAAAACAAGTTAGTCAGTCTTAAATTTCCTGAGCTCAAAGGAGAAGAGCCAGGGTCCCTGTCCTAGCTCTTCCTTTCTCCCATGTTTTCTCTTAGGTTGTTAGGGGGTTGTTAGTGTAACCAGTGATCAACCTCTGGGATCTCTGGGGGTGTAGTCTTTTCTCTGCTCAGACTACAGGAATCTAGGGTAGCTTCTGTGAGCTGAATCTCTCCTGGTCATTGCTCTTCAGGCCAGAGAATCTACCAGTGTTTTTTAAGTATTATCAAAAAAATTCTTAGGTGAAAGAAACAGCAGTGTTAAAATAATATTCATAATGAAAGCATTTAAATGTTAACAGCATAGTTTATTAATTTGTTAAGGAAAAGCTTCCTCGTTTACAAAAATAAATCAATAATAGTTGGAAATTTCAACACCCCATTGAATTGTACATCAGACAAAAGAAAGAAGTTAGACTCCAGGTTCTTAGTGTCGAGACTGGATTTTATTACACATAGAATAATGAGCTAGCCATTAAAGAAAGGAAATACATGTTTTTCAAAATACCCATAGGACATTTGTAAAAATTGATCATGTGACTCCTGGTCACAAATCTTGCAGGTTAATTTGAGCAAAAAAAATTTAAGCTCTATTTATGGATCATAGTACAATAAGAAATGAGTCAAAATATGTTACAAAGAGAACAATATATGTAGTATAGTTGCTTAGTCACCAGTATTATTTATCAGCTATTTGCAGAAGATAGTATTAGACACTGAGGGTAGTTAAAGAGAAAACAAAGTGTTCCCCTCCCCCACCCTCATGAGGATTTAACAGTCTCGTGGGGTAGAAAGGTCAGATACACTGCTTGAGAACATATACAATAGCAACATGCTTACACAGATGTATCCTGCTTTAAGCAAATCCAGGTATGAAATCAGAATTTGCACACAGACAAATAAGGGATGATTATTCATTTTACAAAGGATGCTTTGCTTTGCCAGATTATTAAGCATTAGGCTTCTTTAAAAAGGAAACTGCCTAGAAAATGGAGTTGTCTACTAAGATTCTGTTTACACATTTTCTGTGGCGGAGATATACCTGTATATAATAGATAGTAATGTCCATTACCCCCAGAGTATGGTCTCTGAAAGGCTGCAGTGCCCAGCATATTATTGATAACTTGTATTTCTGGACAATTAAATATTAAAATGAGGGAAATGTTTTGATTGATGTTTGAATCATCTTGTTAGCATAAATAGCACTGTCCGGGCTTTAAAAAAAAAAAAATCGGTGGGACCACTTCCAAGATTATTATTCTGTTTTTTTAATGTTTCTAAAAATAGTCTTGGAATGAACAAAATATTTTTATCAGTTTGTACAAATATTGAGAATAAATTATCAGCATCCGTTTCTATTCAGTAGGCATTGAATATTTGAACACAATTTTGTGGTTATGGGTTGTAGTTTGAAGGAATGTATAGTTTTATCTAAGATTAGTAATTTGTTTATTTAAAAATAAGGTTTGGGTATGTTAGCTCTCTAAACACTTGTACTTTAATTTTTTAAAATCTGCATTCAACCTGTAGCTTAAATCACCAGTTTTCCTAGGCTTGTAAACCATCACTATGTGATGGGCATCATAGAAATGTTTATGTTTTCAGTAAAAAATTACAATATTGATTATTTTACATATTTTTAGCCACCCAGGTTGAAATAAATGCTCCCCCTACGGATGAACTGATTTATAGAAGATCGCTTAGAGTTGCACTGGATATTTTGAATCAGAAAGCAGATGCTAGTCAAGTAAACTCTTTGGGCAAAAGTCTAACTACTCCCATACTTCACAAAGTGAAACAAACAAGACCTGCACATGCTGTCTGTGAATCTGACTCGTCACCTTTTGTCTGTGAAGAAGTAGTAGGAGGGTCTGGGCCCTTTAAGAAAGAAAATGTATTACAGAGGCTGTCCAGTTCCCCTATTGAAGAAAATAAATGCAAAAAGGGTTTAAAGAGGTCTAGTAGAATTTATGGTAACATAACAGAGCACTTGGCTTCTCAAACTAGAAATATTTTTGAGACTCAAAAGCCGAAGCATCAGAATGGTGAGATTTCTAAGTCTCGGTCCAGAACTTGGAAAAACCAGAAACAAAAGAAAGCTGATTCATCACAAAACTCACAACTGATGCTTAAGAAGGAACTTGAAGTAAAGGATAGTAGGAAAAAAGGCAGGAAGAGACCAAGGACCTCAAATAAGAATTCGTCACCTTTTAAAGCCAGAGGAGATGATGGTACAAATACTGAACTTGGAGAACTCAGTCCAGTTTTGTCATCTAGTAATTCCGTCTACTTGGTGGCTTTGGAAGAAAAGGCAAGTAGTCCTGTCCAAAAAGCATTGGACTTTTCTACCAGTCGTTCCTTTGTGGAATCAGAGTGTGAAAATGAACATGGCAAAATGACTTTACAGAAGTACTGCAAAGTTTTAGATGGCATTAAACAGTCATCGGTTTCTGAATGCCATTGTGTGGAGCCAGAAGGAACAGGGCTGTGCACCAGTGGATTTGACCCAAGCTGTTTTGCACCTAAAACGAGAATTCTTAAGCTTCCAGATTTTGAGGAAGATGAAGAAGGTAAAAGCTTATGACTAGGGAAGTTTGACTTATATGTAATTTCAGATCGTAATTTCTTTAGGGAGATCTGTACCTGTACCGGGTGGGTGGGTACCAATTAAATCCAATCCCTATTGCTAATAGCTACTTCATTTTGCAAATTGGCACCATTCATTTTGGCCCCTAAGAGTGGCCCAGTGTCCATCCGACTGGTGGTAAAAGTGGGTTAGAGCTAAAATTCTTAATTCTTTATTATGTTCTTAGTTCAGTGGGGTATGGTGCTTCTGCTTTATAATAACAGTATTTTTCCAATACCCTTTTTGGGGGGGTGGGAATAGAGGAAATGTACATTGATAATGATTTAAAAGGGGAAAGATAACAGGTTTATTGATTATGTGCTCTGTGATTAGATGTTATAGTGAATAGTCATTATATTGCATTTATCTTATTTAGAATTGTTCCTTTCCCTTGCCATTGGTGAATGTGACTTTTTTTTTCTGTCAACTAAGCATAACAGGGACCTGAGGAATGATTTACCCACTTCTTAAAAGGTGATTATTTTTGAATAGTAGATTCGAAAAGCTTGTTCAGTACGGTACGGGTTGGATTCTGTGATACTGTGACTGCTTGGTTTGTTAAGCATCCTAGTCTTGAAGCTAATGATAACATCTGACTGTAGTTAAGTGCTTCAGGAAGAGAAAAAAAATCACATTTAATAGTTTTTATCTTTGTTGAACTATTTATAGATACACTAAGATGGGCCTCGTTTTTCTCATCTGAGAAATGAAGGGGTTAGATTAGGTGATTTCTAATTATGCTCCTTTCCTGCTCTTATCTTTTGAACCGAGGTTTCCCAACCCAGACTGTACTGTAGCCCTTTAAAGACATCTAAATTTTCTACTCTGGGCTGTTCTTCAACATAATGAGGCAGCACAGTCTCGTAGGGGCAGAGAGGGGAATTGGGAGTCATCGAATCTGAGTTTAAATCTTGCCTCTCCCAGTCCATTTGGGTGACTTTGGGCAAAAGCCCTCTGGGCTTCAATTTCCCCTCTTTAAAAATAAGGGGGTGGAACTAGGAGATCTAGGTACCTTCTGACTCTAAATCCCATGATCAAGGAAGAGTAGATCAGAGGGCTGTAAGAAAGCCAGTAGTGTAGAGGTTTTAAGAAGTAGAGATTTTTCATAGTAACTTGAGGACTGGGAAACATTGGCCTGATACTGGCATTTGGGAGATGTTGATCCTGGGTCATTGGTGTCAAGTTCAAATAGAAATGGGGGCCATGAATCCCTCCATAAGGATCCCTGCAAGCTGCATACTGACTTTTTAAAATGCAATGTTATCTATATTTTATTGCATTTTTGTTTATTTTGTTAGATTTTTCCCAGTTATATTTTAACCTAGTTGGGGCAGCACTCAGGGCCTTGTGTTTGACATCTCTGAACTAGGTAAATTCATTTCCAAATTGGAGGGATTCTATTATCATTCATTGCACCATTTTCTGAAGAACAGAGCCACAGTATCATGGCCCTACAGTTGAATATTGCTTTATAGGTAAGCCCTTTAGAACATGATATATCACACCTGGAACCATGAGATCATAGATTTAAAGGTAGAAGGGACATCATAGGCCCTCTAGCCCATTTCTCATGTTATACAGGGGAAAAAAATGAAGCCCAGGGCACTTGTGACTTACCCAAGGTCATACAGGTTGAAAGTATCAAAGGTGGAATTTGAACCTAAGTCCTCTGACTTCAGTGTCATGTCCTTTTCACTACAGCAAAGAATGCCAGAGATAGTACATAGATAAAGCACAGCTAGACCAAAGTAATTTTTTTACATAAATTACTACAGGCCTATCATCCTACCTAAAGGTCACGCATTGATTCCTGGAAAATAGGACTTTAAGCAAAACAAACTCAGCGGACGGTTTTATAACATAGTGATACTTTCCTGGACTAGACCGCTGAGGGCCATGTGGGTTGGGCATACATTAAATAGACCTGACGAGAGAAGATCTGATATATGAAGTTATCAGAGGCACCCATCAGATTTATGGCTAGCAGCCAACAGAATTCAGTGGGGGTGACTGACTCAAGGATAAGCAACAAATAATTAGCACCATCTTGAAAAGGGGTATGTCTCTTCCCCCCAGAAATTTCCTCACCTCTATTTTAAGATTAGATAGGGTAAAAATTGTCAGATGAGTTGGACATTGTTTTAGTCAGTCCCCCTTCTCAGAAAAACTTCCCCACATCTGGGGAAGGAGAGAACAATAGGAAAAGGGGTGTATCACAGTTGAGTGGAAAGGGTGCTGACTCTGGAGCCAGGGGACTTGGGTAGAGATACTGCCTCTGACCTTACCTGTCACCTCCCAGGCATCAGTTTCTTCATTAGCTAAATGAGGTGCTTGAACTTGATGTTCTTTGAGGTCCCTTCCATGTCGATGTCTGTGGTCCTTTGAAAAGTACTGAACCCTTGGGTCTTGTGTTAAAGGGAGTGGGTTATTGATTAGAGCTTAATCCTGAGGAGTTCAGAAACCCAATTCCCCTTTCCCTCTACTTTGAGACTTGGAGTGGCCAGTGACTTCAGATTTGTAGGTATGGGACTACTAGAGTTTTTAAAACCTCAAGAAGTTTTTCCTTTTCACCTAAACTTGGTGAAACAGCTCATCTGATAATCCTTTTTGTTGTGAATGGGGCTACTCCTGATAAAAACCTGGCTAAGTGGCTAAAATACTGAACAGCTCTCTGTTATGCTTAGCAATGCAAATAGAGAACAAAGGCTTAAATTGGGTCCGCAGACTGAGCTAGATTTGTCTCTAGGTGTCAGCTGACTAAGGCCCTCAGGAAGGGCACTAGGGATGAATATACCTAGAAGTGGGAGTCCCATTCTTAGGGTTAGGGTTCGGGGTGTGGATTGCACTTGTGGTTAGGGTAGGGCTCAGGATGTATGCCTGTGAAAGAGTAGTGGCAGAGGCCTTTGTGTCAGGGGTGTTTCTCTAGCCTCTTACTGACTGTTGATTTACATTACTGCTGCTTTATCATGAATAGAGCATGCCAGACTTTGGTGATGGTGGTCATGTTGTCTAAACACTCCAAGCCCTCAGTTTCCTCTGTTGACTTTTTGACATTTTGAACTGGATATCTTGTAGACAACTCATGTCCAAAAGGGAGCTCAGTATCCTTTCCCCTATTTCCACCCCACTTCTAAGCATCTATGTCACTGCTTGCCTTTACAACCTCAGTGTCATCCTCAGCTCCTTCCTCCCACTCACCTCACAGAACCAGTGAGTTCCTGAATCTTGCCAGTCCTTTCTTCACAACATTTCTTGTATACTGCCCTTTTTTCCAGTTATCTGACCACAATCCTAATTAAAGCCCTCCTCACCTCTCTCCTGGACTGTTAAATAGCCTCCTTTTGATTTGACAGGTATAGGGAACTTCAAGGTGAGAAAACTCCTTCCAGGGTGCAGGGTCAGTGCCTTCATTGCAACTTAGAGTCTTAGAGAATTGCTTAGAACACTGAAAAATCAAGTGACTTGCTTAAGGTCTTGCCAGGATCTGCCAGAGGAGGAATAGGTACTCAGGTTTTCCTGGCCCTGGGGTCAAATATATACTGTCTTTAGTATTTAAGCATTGCCCATTATTGTTGTTTAATAGATGATTGTTGATGCATAACCTGGTCCTTTATTACCTTTCCATGTTGCTTAACCCATTATTCCTCTATGTATACTGTTTGAGGGCCTTACACAATTCAGTTCTTCACCTCCTGTCTCTGTACTAGCAGTACCTTCTGCCTAGAATGCCATCCTTCCTCACTCTGCTCTACCTCCTGCCTTGCTTTCCTTCAGAGCTTAGCCCAAATGCTGCCTCTACAACTCTCCTCCTTCCCCCAGCTGCTAGTGGGCTCCCTTCCAAGGCTCCCTTCTGTTAGATTTGTATGTGTCTGGTGTTTGTGTGTGCGTATGTACAGACACACTCAATGTAGATTTGTCTGTGTGCATGTTGTCTCCCCCATTAGAAAGGAAGCTCGTGAACAGTAGAGACTTTTTCTCTGATGTCTTTGTCTTAACTCCTTAGCATAGTTCCTGGCACATAGTTGCTGTATTCATTGAGTGAGTGGAGTGATGACTCCTGTAGTACATATCTTGGCCTCTAACATACTGGCTGTGGAATCTTAGACAATTCTCAAAGATTATTCGCTGTAAGAGATTTTCCTTAATGGGAGTTTCCCTCACAATCAATAAGCAAGTGTCTACTATGCGCTGGACATTAGGGACCCAGAGAAAGCAAGGCCCCAGCCTGTAGGAGGAGAGGCCCTTTGAATGGTTTTCTACAAATCAAGAATAAGATAACACTTGGCAGGACCAGGAGAGATCTCATATAGAGAAGTTGGAGCTTGAGTGTTGTTCTGAGAGACAGAGGTAAAGAAGGAGGGGGTCTGTTTTAGGCATGGAGATGGGATGGGCAGGAATAAGCATTTATTAAGCACCTACTTTGTGCTAGGCACTGTGCTTTTACAAATATTATCTCACTGGGTCCTCACTACAACCCTGGGAAGTGGGTACTGTTATTATTCCCATTGTATAGATGAGGAACCTGGGTCAGACAAAGATTAAGTGACTTCCCCAGGGTCACACAGCTACTAAGTGTCTAAGGCTGGATTTTAACTAGGGTCTTTGGAGGTCCAGGTACAGTGCTCTATCACTTTCCCTACCTGGCTACCTTTGGATGGGAGGTGAAGTGTCCTTTATGTGAGGAGTGGCAAGAAGAGCAGTTTGACTGCACATTGGAATGTATGGAGTGGGGCAGTAATGTGTAATAAGGCCTGAAAGGGTAGGCCTGGGAGATTATATGTAGGGAAGCACTAGAGTTTGAGTATGTGTGCACGACTGGGCCAGGATGGGGGTCACGTGGTCAGACCTGTGCCTTAGAAAAATCATTTGGTCCCCTTTCTGGTGGGGTGGGCTGAATTGGGAATAAACTTTAGACAGGGAGGCCTCCTTCAATAAAGAGGTGATGAACTACTAGGAGTGAAGAGAAGGAAGCATGACAACATTTGGCAAATGACTCAATATGTGGGCTGATCAAGCAGAGAGAGTTGATAGCACCACGGTTATGAACTTGGGTGACTGAAAGGATAGTGGTGCCCTTGATAGCAATAAGAAAGTTTGGAAGAGAGAAAAATAGGGATTCCATTTTGGATGTGTTGAGTTTAAGATGCTTAGGAGACATCCAGTTCTAAATATGCACTAGGTGGTTGGTAACTCGGGACTAGCTAGATCTAGTACAGGAAGTCACCTGCATAGTTGCACGTATAGTACAGATCCAACAATACCAATGCAATTACACCCATCAGCACAGAAATGCACAGCTCCCAGGTCTGTTGGGAGGCTCGGTATCACGTTTAGAAAATACTTTGCAAATACAAATTTCATTTATGATTGTTAGCATTTCAATACCCAAAACTACCTTTTGATAGGGATGGGAGTAAGCCATAGTATGTTGACTTTTTTTTTTTACTATTGTTCACCTTTGAGAGTAAACCTGAGAGTAAAAGTTAACAATATATGTAGTAATTTAAGGTTCAGAAAACATTTTCCCTACAAGATGCGTGAGATAGATAATGGAAGTATGATTTTCCTGTCTGAGATGAAAAAATGAAGCTCAGAGGGAGTAAAGTAACTTGCCAATGGTCATTTGGCTTAAAGTTTAAGGTAGAAGTCTTCTGATTCTCTGTTCAGCACATTCCCACAATGTATTGCTGCTGATCCTCCAGTGGAGAACCTTTCCTTTTTCTTGGACAGTTGTGGGTCAGCAAAGATTTTCTTAGGTGTCAAAGTAGATAGTGTCGAACCTGGAAACAGGAAGGCTCATCTTCCTGAGTGCAAATCTAACCTCAGACACAAACTTTGTGACCCTGGGCAAGTCACTTCACCCTCTTTGCTTTAGTTTCCTCTTCTATAAAATGAGCTGTAAGGAAATGGAAAACCCCTCTAGTACCTATGCCAAGAAAATCCCACGTGGGGTCATAAAGAGTTGGACTTTATTGAAAGGACTCAACAACAACTGATTAGGATAGCAAAATGAAATCGTAATTTAACTTTATTTGTAGAACTTCAGTCTTCTGAACAGTCGTTGGAGTTTAGTACTGTTAATACCAGTGTGGTAGACGACGAGGAGGAAGATGAAGAACTTCCAAGTATACTTTCACACCCTGGTAAGAAATAATTAGTTAAAAGTGAAAGCATTAGAACATTAAAGTGGGTTGGGTGATGGCATAAAACTGTTTCTAACACCTTGAACTAAAGGCAGGTGCCTGTTCCTTGTTAGCAGCATCCTGGAATTGTAAAGGATCTTGAAAACTCGTCTAGTTGTTCATTAAATTTCATACAGATGTGTACTTGGGTTTTCATCTAATAACTGCTCATTTTATTTCTAAGAGTCTCTAAGGAAGAAATTCCCCAGTTACCACTGGTAATTCATTCAGCCCTTGCTCTTAGGATTTTGTTCTTTTTATGTAACCTAAGTCCATTATGTTCCAGCTTACACCCAGAAGAAATCTATCTTGAGTGGGAGAGAAAGGGGCTAAAAGAAGCCAGATAGCCAGAGAGACAAGCCCATGAATCCAAGAGGGAATTAGGCAGTTGAGGGTATAATCCAGGTCACCAAGCGCAAGAAGCAAACAGAACCTAGTTCTCCGAACCATTTATTGGTAGTTTCTTGGCTTCATTTACTGACAATAGTTTAATAATTAATTTCATATTTGATTTTTTTAATTTAAAAATTTTATTGGCATCATTTGTTTTTATAGCACCTTTATTTCTGAATATATCCCTCTTTTTTTTCATCCAGTGAACCATCCTTTCTAACAAAGAATTTTAAGAGAGGGAGAAAAAAGCAGTTCAACAAAGCTAGCCAGCCTGTCACCTGAGTGGCCTTCATAGGGCTTCTCCCATCTCTGCAAAAGGTGGCAGGTGCATTTCTTAATCTCTTCCCTGGGGCAGCTTAGTCATTTTCATTACAGTGTTCAGTTGAATTTTTTTTGTTCTTACCATTTACATAGTAGTTTTACCTACTACATTTTAAATGACCTAGAGGAATACTATGTGATACTGACCACTTTAGCTTCCAGTTAAAAAATACATTTTTTTTTATCATACTCTTGCCCACTTGCACTTGTCTGTTACTTTTAGACCAATATCTGACGATTTTTCTTGTGTTTCTTTATTCTTCAGAGCCATGTTCCATAGAAGCTGGAATGTTAGTCTGGTGTAAATATCAAAAATATCCCTATTGGCCAGCAGTGGTAAGAATGACCATATCTATCTTTTGAATGTAAATTATGATAAAACTTAATTTGGGCTCCATTCTTCTGAAAATTATGCTAACCTGACCTGGCTTGTGTAAAGTTTACTTTTGTAGTATCTCTATTGATAATTTCATAAGCAAATTGTAAATAGGATTACAGTCATTTAACTGGTGGAATCTCATCCCACATTCTTTGTTTATATCGATTAAAGCAAGCCTAGCAGAATCTTGCTTGCCTTGGAAAAACTTGAACAAAATTGAACCTTATTTAATAGTGCAGAATTTCAACTGGATTTTCTCCCATTTGATCCCAGTTAGCTTTTATATAACATGAGTTGAGTTAAAGTGCTTGTCAGTTAATTCATCATTGATCCTAGTTGAATTAAGTGTAGAATTAGTATCTTTTACTGTATATTTGAACTTCTGCCATTTATCCCCTTTCTTCCTCCTTTCCTCGGTTGTTTTAGGCTCATAGTGATTTCCACTGTCTTCACATGGTTTTAAAATTTTGAAGAGCTGGTTTCAAAAGTTTCTTTCTCTGATCTGTAATCGTTCTTTGGAATGATTAAAGGAACTCAGTAGTAAAAATAATTGTGGAATCAGGATTTTAGACTTGCTATTTTGTTCCGCTCCTGGATTTCAACATTACTGCAAAGAGCTATGGATAGGTGAAATATTTAAACTCGGGAACTAGACTTCTTGCCCTTCTAGACCAGCAAGGTAAAGCACTTGCTATGATCCATTTTCCTGTTAAAATGTTACTCTTTTCCTAAGAGTGTTCCGGACCACGTCTTGGTCAATGAACCCTACTCACTCAGCTTTGTTTATTTACCACTACCTCCCCCTTTTTTTCCCTCTGTTCATGTATCTCCTTCATTTGTATCACCCTCATTTGATTTTTGTCTTCTCAGAGAGATTTAGTTTAGCCTTGCTCACTTTAAGGAGAAGCTTCTTCACAGCACAAGACGCTGTCTCTGCTGAAGGCTGCTTACTGCCTTGTTGCTTTAAAAATACAGCAGTGCCTTGATTAAGCAAAAACTCACAGAGTAGCAGGTTAATTCTTCAAAATAATAAAAATTTATTCCTTAGGAAATTTAGCTATGTCGGGTGCCAAGAAAGTACTTTCCTTGAGACTTTTTGTTCCCTGTGGCCAAAAGGACTAAGGGAAAACAGAGAAGGGAGAAACCCAAAGTAGCTATTAAGATAGATTATTAAGATTATAACTGATTAATATGGCATGACATCAGGAGGATTTCAGGGTGTTGAGGCAGTTGTGAAGTTTGTTTTTGGCACTAGGCTCCTTCTTCTCTTCTAGCCTTATTTCAGCACCCTCCCTTCACCAGGCATCTTACTTTGATCCTTTTTCAGTTTCCCTTGTATATATCTTTGTTTGTACTTGGTTATTTTTGTGTTGTCTACCCCCCATTAGACTGTGAGGGTAGGGACTACCTTTTACTTTCCTTTGTGTCATCATTGCTTATTACAGTAGCTAGTGCATAGTAGGTATTTAATGTTTATTGACTATTGAACTTGAAAGATTGTGACCTTGTTTGATGCGAGCCCTTTCTCCACTGGTTTGAATTCATTCAAACCTCATCCTGTGTGATTTTTGTCCAAAAATCCTACATGGTGTAGATTCTGAAGGCTTTCCTCTGGCTCTTTGATTATGTGGGGATATTGATGCAAAACTCAGACTTTCCATATATGATCCCTTGGCTTTTGCTACAGACCAGATCTTTCGTTGTTCTTAGAAGTTGCTAAGAATACCAGGCACCTAGTCTTGGCTTATAGTGTGAAGGACAGAGAGGCCTGTGCTCCTGGACAGGTTTCAGGCCTTTTAAGCTTCTTCTTCTAACCAGAACTTAACTGTATGCCATCTCATTCCCACAAAGTCCTGCTTAAAGACTGGACATCTGATGTAACTGAAATGCTTGTGTTAATGGCTAATGTGTTACCTCCAACATTTGCATTAATCAACCTTTAGTATGTTAGCCTGAGGGAATGAGTAATATGGGAACTTCAGAAAAGGGAAGCTAGTTGAAGAAGATATTTTAGAAGGTTAGGGAGCTGTGTTTAGTGATACATGAGGTCAGCCTTATACTAAGGAGTTATACTTACTTAGTATAACTTCTTTTAATTAGGAGAAAAGCACGTAAAACTCTCTTCTATTTCAGATGTGTTATTTTTACTAAATATGTGGATGAGATTATTCTTAATGTAGATAGTGCATCTTGTCATATTTTCTTTATGTCACATTGTCTTCCGTGAAGTTCAGTGGGATAATATAGAAAATGCTTATAAAATTTTCTAAAAATAAAAACATCTTATTTTCTTGAATTTGTCTACAGGTAAAACGTATAAAGAGGAAGGATAAGAAAGCAAGCATATTGTATATTGAAGAAAATATGAATCCAGAAAAAAGAGGGTAAAAATAATAATGACTTTTGGAAGCTGTCACCTGAGGGGACATCTTTTGAAAAATCTTGGAATCTTAAATGCTTTCTGTGTGCATGTTGCTGCAGGGATTATATTACTGACTAATAAGAATGAGGTTTGGCCTATGTGTAAAAATCTGGTCATTTGAAGATAAGACTGCAAATGACCCAATTTTTTTAATTTTACAATGGCCAAATGCTCCCTGCCTAGGTGTGAAAAACCATTTTGAGCTCTCAGAACCAACTAAAGTGCCAACATATTTCGAAAAGTATTTGTGATGTGGTAGAGCTGAGCATTGAGTTTGGAGGCAGAAACTCTAGCTTGTGCTTGGGCACTGTCATCTGACCTCCAGGAGCCGCCTCTTTTCAAATGATCCTTATGCTACTGATCATGGTTCACATTTAAGGTTGGTGAAACCCTTTTCTCACAAGAGCCAGAGATCACCCAGCTGGTAGTTATCCAAACTGGACTTCAGACTGGTCCTGTGCTCGTTCCATCATATTAACTTGCTCCTTTCATAATGTGGCTAGAGTAAAAACTTTGTAAAACTTTACATCTGTATAAATGTGAGTCCTTGTTGAAAATGAGATGATAGATGTAAAGTGCTTTGTAAACTTGGCTATCTCAGTGTCACTTTTGATTATTGTTACTCTTAATACTGTGGGTATTTTAACTAGACAACTAAGAAAATAAAGAAAACAGGGATGCTGTTATAAGTAATTTGTGGGCCATCGGGGCTTTAAAAACTTTGCTTTGATGACTCTATAAGACGGAAAACCCAGGCTTACTCTACTGAGCCCCTCAGCTATCCCACAATATAGCTCATCTTCTCGGAAGGGAATGTTCTTGCACTGACTTCAGTAGTAACAGTTCAGTAAATACTAAAGCCAGAAGTGCTTTCTATTGGAAGAGATAAAGCAAAAGGGTAGGTATGTTTTTTTTAAAGCCACAATATAAACGATGTGGAATTTTTATGATCTACTGTTGACTGAGTAATTATGTTGACTACATTTGAGAGAACTTGGTGTTGAGGACCTGGAACCGGTTGCTGCTGCCATTAGAGGCTCCTGCCTCTTAATAGTGACTTGTGCTGGTTTGAAAACAAGGTTCTTATTCCAAAGACAATCTCAATTAAGACCACCAGGTTGAGGGGAAGGGACTTTGGGGTGGAGAAAGAAAGAAAATAGATTTTGTGAAATAAACTGAATGTTATTATAAAGGACTTCAGACTGTCATGTTAATAGAAGGAGAAAAATACCATTCTGCTTACCTAGTTTGCCTGACTATTCATTCCTGTGATGCTCTCATGCCTTTTTTTCTCAAGGTTTTTAGTGTGTCTTAGAAGATTAAAACCCTTTGATTGTGAAGAAAAGCAGGAGTTTATGGTAGGTGGAATAAAGCTTTTACTGTTGATTCCTTAAAATCCTATTCCTTGTAGACATATTGTCTTAAAGATGCAAGTCTAGAAATTAGTCTCTCCATAGAGGGGCTGGAACAGTTTCTAAAGTAGATGTGAAACCCCAAAGGCTTGCTTTGATGAATTGGGAAGACTGGCAAGATCCTTCTCCTGGGTTAGTGAGGTAAGTCTTTATTCTTTTAGATCTAGTCAGAGTGAACCTGGTCGGCCTTGTCTTTTAGATGAGGAGACAGGCTCAGGGATAATAGACAAGCCTAGGGTCCCACACCTGAGCAGGTCAGAGAACTCAGGTGTCTGGACTCTAATGATTTTTCCAGTGTACCACTCAGTTTTCCCTTAGCCAGGCTAGAGATATTAATTTTTCTTATGACTAGCCTTCAGCCCGTAGTGGTCCACAGTCTCTGTTAATTGATGTCAGTTTTGTCATTTTCATCCTTGAACCCCTTTCAAATTTAGTAACTTCATTCACAGACTCCTCTTTCTGTTTTAACTGCCAGATCTCTTTTAAAGGGGCCTGTGTCCATACACTTGGCAATATAACTTCATGTACTAAGTACAAGTTCAGTTATCAAATGCTAGTGATTCTTGATTTAAGAATTTATTAATTTCTTGCTTTGAGCTCTATTTACGATTGAAATTCCCTCCCCGCTCCATCCTTATTTCTCAATAGACTTGAAGATAGATAATTGTGTAGAATGGTCTTCAGTGACTCTCCAGGTGGGGGAGTGGGGAAGGAATTAATATTTTTTTCAGTTCTGGACTTTTAATAGGTATATCGAAGAGGCCATTCATTTCTTTTAACATAAAAGTGATTTCTAAGATGAAGGAGTGGTCCTTTGTATGCCTGTTTCTTTGTGGCACTGAGGCAACTCTGGGCTATAGTGGGTCCTACCAATCCAGAAAGACTTTTTTGAATTTAGTATTTTTTTATAAGACTGGCCCAGCTAAGTGCAGAGAAGCTTGGTTTGACCACCAAAGGTTAACTAAATGTGTTTGGCCAGAGCAACTTGAGAAGCCATTTACTAAAGTAGGAAGGGGTCTTTGATATGTGTTTCTAGAGAGAGTGCCCACACTAGTAAAAATCTCAGCTCTTGAATATATAAGTATTGACTTTATTACTTAAAAATACATCTGCCCCCCACAGGTATAACAGTTTTTCTTTCTATTCCTTTATCCTCCCACTGATCACCCTTTAAGGGAGCACAGCTCCAATTGTTGAATAAAGATTCTAGGCCTGTCTTACTTTGTTGTACTTCTGGAGAACTTGACCTTAACTGGAAACAGCTAGGGGTAAAGATTGCTACCCTAAAGGACTATGGGAAAATGTTTTCTCATGGGAAACCTTTGCCATGTCTAAGTAGAATGATGGAAATCACCTGCTTAATTTGTTAGAATCAATTATCCATTAACATGTAACCTTTTTCTTAGAATATTCCCTTCCACCTCCACTTGGCTGCTGAGTCTCACTAGCTGTACTTTGTGTGCCTTCATTAATCTAACTGTACCATTCTTATTTGACTTTCTTTGTCTTATCAAAATATTGCCCTTGTAGGGGCGTCTAGGTGGCACAGTGAGTAAGAGCGCCAACCTCGGAGTTGGGATGACCCGAGATCGAATCCGGCCTCAGAAAATGAGCGCCCACACACAAATAATGACTAGCCGTGTAACCTTGAGCAAGTTACTTAACCCCAATTGCTTAAAAAAAAAGAAAAAAAGAAAAAATTATAACACTCAGTATGTTGGGGTGGTATTTTCTTACACTATGTCCTGGAACAAACACTATTTATTTACAATAAATATTTATTTTCTGTTAAAAAAAAAATATTGCCCTTGTTCCAACTCAGAGGTTCTGGACAGCAATACATATGACACTCTACATCTATATTTGAATGCTTCTCCCCTTCAGAGCTCTAAGAATAAAGCAGCATCTTAACCCAGCAAGAAATACAGCACGCTCAACCAATACTTCAGCATAATCAACTATGATATTAAATGGGGGCAAATATTTGGCCATGTGGGTATGCTTAGTAACAGTATTAAACACAGTGTGAAAATGATGGTGTAAAGGATACAGTTACTTCACACCATCCTTCCATATTTATGATGAAGTGTTTCTTTGTTAAATTAATAGGAAGTAAATATTATTGAAGATGGTCTTCTTAATCAGTTGCCACTGTTTTACCCTGGGTGCTTAAGATATGTAACGTGGAAATGAATTCTTCAAAGTTCCATCCACTAATTTTTCTGGGTCTTTGTGTCTCTTCAATGTACAGTACACTATTCTTCCTCCACACTAAATTCAGTAGGCATTGAGCCTCAGTAGGAACAGACTGTGGCAAATGCTTCTAGAAATCCATACCGTAACGGGTCCCTTTTCTTCAGCCTTTGTGAATTGTCTGCAGCCTAGCTCTTCTCTCTGTGGCTCTGGTGTTTGCTGCTTAACGTGCCAAAGCTTAAATGATTAACCCCTTTTTCTTGAGGCTGCAAGCTCTGCTTTTATCTAGCAACAGCTGCTCGGAAAGATGAGCTTTAATTGCATATAACCTTAAAGAAAGCTGTCTGAAGTTAGGTGAATTGTGAAAGGAGGGCTGTTGATGGAAACGGAAGCTTGCAGAGCAGCTGGGTCAGGCTGGTAATTGATCTCAGTGCACAGGGTTGTTACCAAGTTGGGACAATCAGGGCTGCTGGAGGAGTGTGGGAGGGGGTTAGCATGCCCTTGCAGAGGACTTCTTTCCTTAAAGTCTAGAAAAAGCCATCATTTACTGAAGTGGCCCTTACGAGGCATAAGGCTGTGTTTCTCTGTTGGAAGATGAAATTGGAAAGGAACTCCCCACTTGCTGAATAAGCTTTTCCAGCTTTTCTTCCACTTTTCCCTTCATACATACCAAATGTTTATTGTGTTTTATTCAGACACTCAGCCACTTGTGGACTTTATTAATACTGAGCTGATGGATTTTGATTACAGGATAAAGCCAAGGAGGATTACAGTCAGGCTGTTGACTGGTGTATCATGCTGATTTCTGACTACAGAATTCGAATCGGTAAGCGAGGGAACCCAGTGCAGTTAGTAAAATTAAAGAGTATCAAGGCCTTTAAAATTTGTTAATATTAACCCACAAAGAGTAGAACAGAAGAAGTAAGCTCTGAGGTGTGTTTAAGTTCCTTTAGTTTAGAGAATTGAGGGTTATTTAGGAAGGGGGAGACTGTAGAATTCCTTTTCTTAAAACTGATTAAGAACAAAGTAGGTCTTCCTCTCTCTTCTCTTGGCTGAAGCTGCCTAAAGGCAGGGAATTAAACTCTATGATCCTTCCAGGTTCTGTTTTTCTTATCTGAGCAATTCTTCATTATCCAAAGTCTTGGTAGAGCTATGGGGTCCAACCTCCTGTATCTCCAGGGTAACTGTAATTTTACTATGTGGTATATACTATACACCTATTATATATGTCCATGACTTGAGGTAAATGGACAGGGATGTGCATTAGTAGCATAAACTCCCATCTGAAAAAGGGAAGAGTAGTTTAAACAAAAGGCTAGTTTCTCCTTGAAGTCTCCACAAGGAGGACGTTTGAATCCAAGCTTTGCTCTATCCGTTCACCTCTAGGGAGGTTTACACTTGGAAAAAATACTAAATATTGCTTTGACTAGACAAGATCCAAAATAATCAGCGTTTTCCATTGCAGTCTTCTCATTTAAGGCTGGGCAAAAGGCTGTCTGGGTCAGTCTTAGAATAGCAAACACCCAAATATCAGGTATTTTGATCTAGAAAAAATGCTTCCTAAGTGGCTAGCTATTTGTGTAAACATCCCCTTTTTACATTTCTTTTTTACAGGTTGTGGTTCTTTTGCAGGATCTTTCCTGGAATATTACTCTGCTGATATTAGTAAGTACAACTATACTTTCTTTTCTAATTTTGTCTTCCTTTATCCTTCAGAAACACAGAAGTATTTAATGCCATCCAGTGGACTCTGTTAGAGAGGAAGAAGTCAGCACAGCAGGGTTTCTTGCTGGCTCTCCTGTAGTCTACTCTGGGTAAATTGGCCTCTGGGACTGAGTTTGAATTTGGTGCCCTCAGGGCAGTTTCAGATTCTGCTCAAGTTGGGAGCTCCCCCTCAATTCCCACAGAAGGCAGCACACCCCACCAGCTTGCAGCTGCTCAGGGCTGAGGCAGGATTGCCACCCCCACCATGACTATTTCTGTGTCCCTTGCTCATGGGCCTGAGGCAGGAAGAAAGCACTCGGTGCACCCCAGTGGTCAGTGCCAATACTGTTTAGGGAAAAATCTCTGCTGATAACAAAGTTAATGAAATGGGCTATAAAAAGCATAATTCAGTTGCATAAATTTTGTCACTCTAACATGCTGATTTGTTGACATCCATTCTTCCTGCCATGAAAGGAGTTAAAATTAATTTACTTATCTGGAAAGTTGGGACTGCTCCCCTGAAGTTAATCTGGCAATGTGAAAAGTGGATGGATCCTTCTCATGAAGGATCAGGAATTCTGTCAGAAGAAGAGTTCTTCATTAGATGCAGTGCTTTGCTCTGTTAATTGCCTCACTGAAGTTAGCCAGACTCTCTGGGGGCATGACTCTCCTACTGCCGAGAGAATATTTGTTGGACCAGGGCCAGTTGGCTCCAGTTCCCTAAATGCCCAGCCCCATCTCTGGAGCAAACCACAGGCTGGTACAAGCTGATTTTGGACTCGTGTTCATGGGCAAAGAGAAATCAGTCTCTTTGGTAATTATTCATCCAGAGCTGAATTCACAAAAAAAAAAATTGGACATCCTTGGGCAGGGAGGGAATGGGAGATGGGAATGGGGGGAAAGCTCTAGATTATATAAAGCAGAGCTTGTAGGAGGTAGCCCCTTGACTGATTAGCCAAGAAACCAAGTTCTTGCTGGTGTTCAGAGGTCTGGACTCAAGTTCAGCAGCTTTGTATAATCAGTTTTGCTTTGTCCCTTGGCGGTGATCCAGCATTTATTAGCTAGCTATAGGATCATGGGCAAGTCACTTAATCTGTAAGCCTTAGTTTCCTCATCAAAATAATGAGATACTCCCTGTATTCTACCTCATGACATAGTTATAAGGAAAGTCTTGCCTAACCCAAAAGCAGGGATAGGAATGTGAGTAGTTAGTATGGAGGGACCACCCAACTTCCAGTGCCCTGCATATAGGAGGAGCAGAATTGGATATTTGGGAGAATCTAGTCATGTATCCAGACCTTTCTGAGAGTCCAGAGAGTAAAAGCTTGTTGAAACAGCCTGCCTGTCTTATATAAAGTCTTTCCCTTCTCTGTGAAAATCTAGACTCTTGGTATGTTTACAAAATCTTACTTATTCCCCAGAGGAAAAAACTAGAGTTTATCTACTGAATGTGTCTTTGTGTTCAGTTGTTTGTCTGAATGGTAAATTATTTTACTTTTAAAGCTGGTATACCTTTTAGGTTGTCCTGTGAGGAAACTAATCCAGCAAGCTACTGTCAAAACAGTGTTTCCCATCCTGAACAAGGAAGAGCCTGAAGATGGTCTGCCTGATACCTCCTTCACCAAGAGGCAGCTCATCAAGAAAGTCCTTCCTGACCGGAGGAAGGCTGCCAGAAACAAGGCCAATGAGAAGTTAGTGGAATACATAGTGAATGAAAAGGGGGCAGAGAACCATCTCTTGGCTATTTTAAAAAGCAAAAAGAAATCCAGGTGGCTGAAAGAATTTTTGAATTCACGTCAGTACGTGACGCGTATTGAAACATACCTTGAGGATGACGAGCAGTTGTACCTTGTGGTGAAATATTTACAAGGAGTCTATCAAGAAATAGACAGCGAAATGCTGACGCTCATAAGTGGCGATGGAATCAAATTTATTCTGGCTGTTCTTTTGCCTGAAGTAAGTTGCTGACTTTATCAGATTCTGATTTTTTGGCTTGGGGTTCTCCTGCCTGTTGGCCCAGCAAGATCCCCACTCCAAGGATTAAGTGATGATTGAGCTGAAGAGTTTAAGTGCTGTAACATTCTGCTCAGCACAGCAGTCTGAAGGTTCTTTATGTAGAAACTGAAATATGTTTGAAAATACATTTTAATTAAGTAGGCACTGCTGAGCTGTCCCTGCAGTCTTACCCAAAAAGCTTATACATGTAACTTAGAATGCTGGCAGCATGGAACATCTATTTTGGAGATTGTAAATCAGTTTTCTAATGATTAGAACCTGTTTTCTCTCTAGTGCCATCAGAAGTCTTCACTGTGTAAGCGGGATTTCACCATTATATCACATCTCTTGACCATTTTACAGCTAAAGACTGAATAGGTGTCCAATTATGTATTTGAAATTTTTTCTTTAATGACATGGTAAAGTGAGCCAGGTGTATCTTGTGTATGTTCTTACTGCCCTTTGGATGGGGTAACATAGGAGTCATACTGTCCAGCATGAGGGAGATGATATTCCATCTGTCTTCATGCCTAGTGGGACCTCATCTCGAATATACCCAGTTCTGGAGGGAACTGGGAACCATGTCATACAAAAATTGGTTGGAAAAGACTAAGAAATTTGACCTGGAGAAGAGAATAACTGTATTTTTCTAGAATTTTTTACACCTTTTTACACCATTATGTAAAAAAAAAAATAGCTTAGACTTGTTCCACTTGGCTTTGTATGGCAGAACCAGGAGCAATATGTGGGAATCACAGAAGATCTCAGTTCAATATTGGGGAAAACTTACTAAAAATTAGAGTGGTCTAAATAGGAATCACCTGCCTTGGTGTAGTTCCTTGTCAGTGGTATTGTTCAGGCAAAGACCAGATGAGCAGACTTCATCAAAATAACATTCGGGGCAATTCAGGCTGTGGTGTTTTCCCTTTTACCATTAAGTGTGATGAAGTGTTGTGGCATTATCTTTTACAGGCACTCATTTATGCAATAGCTGCGATTGATGAAATAGACTACCAGACAGCCGAAGAGAAGTATATAAAAGGACCATCTGTGAGCAGAAGGTATGATGCTGGCAACTCTTCCACACCATTTAAAAAATCAATTTCCAAATTCTTTGCTTCCATCAGTTATTATAATTTTGTTTTAAATGATCTCTATTTACCTACTTTCTAAAAGGTGTGCCCCGACAAATATTTCACTTAAGATCCTTAATCCATTGTAACAACCATTTGCCCAGTCACCCTGAGCTAGTGCCTGAAATTTGGTGGCCTCAACTTCCCTCATTGTTGGTTTGCTTTCTGTGTAGTTTATGATATTGTTGCAAATTATTTCTTCCTGTGATATTTTGAGGCAGTTTATTTTGTTTGAGGCAATTTATTTTGTGAATTTCACCAATTAAGAGCTCAGTGTGGAGTAGTAAAGAGAAAACTGGCCTTTGGAATAAGGAAGACCTGATTTCAAGTTAACATTAGGTGGTGGTGTTACTGTAGTCCAAATGTCTGATTCATAGAATAACCATTCTTTGTGACTTTGAAAATAAGGATTAGTTCAGGTTGGGGACCTAAAAGAAAATGTCAGGACTAGTAAATACTTGAATCTCTTACCTCTTCAGTTTTGTTTTGTTTTGTTTTGTTTTGTTTTGTTTTGTTTTGTTGGGGGGGGTGGCCTTCATTTTTCTTCAGGAATCACAAGGTTGAGATTGGAATGGTCCCATTGAGGGTGTGCTGGAGCCAGCTCATACCAGCTCCTGAGAGCCCCTTGTTCAGTGTGAGCATTCATGCTTCAGAAATCAGCAAACTCTAAAATCAGGGTTTGGTTTGTTGTGTTAATTGTCTAGGCTTAATATTAATGATGAGAGAGAATATTAATAATGCAGATTAAACTTTAAAATGTTGTGCATATATTCCCCTAACCCAAGCCCTCCCCCCCCAATCTTCACCCTAAAAGCCAGTTAAGCATTTACCAGCCCACTCTGACCCCATTGTACATTGGCTTATAACAAGCAAACCTTTTGGAACTAGTTCAGATAATGCTCTTATTAAGTTTCTAATGGTCCAGATCAGCCACACAGAATGTTTATTCAAAACATTATAGAAAATTGGGGTGTTTAGTCTTGAATTTAAGGTCCAGCTAGTTAATTAGGAGCTAATGGACACAATCCCTAATTGAGTCTTTGGGCCCCTCTCCAATGCCTGTCAAGTGACCTGTATATAAATACAAGCCAAATGACAGACTGAAGACTAAAACCTAATTTGGTCAGTCTTAAGTAGAGGATTTTTAATTCATTGAATAGGTTGGTCAGAATCATAGATAATTAGGTTATTGGTTATTTCACAGAACAGATGGCTAGGAAAGAAATGAGTTTGAAATTCTTAAATCATATAGTCATAGCCTCATTGTGTAATTTCTGAAAATGGATGCCTACTTACCCATTATGGATGTTAATCAGCTAAGGAGTCTCGTTGCCAAAAACATTTAGCCATTGCAGAGCTTTTAGGCCACCTTGAATTTAGGCAGGCTGAAAAATTCTGGGAAACTCTTTTCTTTAAGTTAAGAAGAACTGGATGTCAGACTGTCCCCACGGACCTAAATTTGACTTCTTTATGAGACGATTGTTAATCTTAGTGAAGAATAACAAAACATTGGAAGGGAATCTTATCTGAACCCCTCATATTACAGATGAAATTCTTGTCCTAAGATCCTATATCTCAATATGGAAGGGACCTCAGGGGCAATCTAGTCTTTACTCCTACCCATTTGATAGAAGATAGAACTGAGGCCTAGGGAGGTTAAGAAACTTAGCCCAGGGCACACTGGGAGTAAGCATTAAGATGACAGTTGCACAGCCAAGACTTGACCTAGGTCTCTCCCCTCCTCCTGAAGACTGGGCTTGTTGGAAAAGTATTGATGCTAAAGCTGTTCTTCTGTTCCAGCTCTAGGTCTGTGTAATCTGGGTAACTTCGGGCTCCAGCCCCTCACTTCTTGAGCCTTCGTTTTCCATATCTATAAAATGAGACGGTTGGGCTGGGAACCTCCTAGGTCTATTGCACTGCTGAAATCCTGAGGCCCTCTTAGCTACACTCCGCTGCTAGCCTTAGCATTACCTTGGTCATTTTGTTCCCTTCTTTCTCTTGGAATGTGTCCCTGAACTGCTTCATCCAGACAATTTAAAAAAAATTTCAGAGATTGTCGCCTCACCATTCTCAGGAGTGAGGGAGGCAGCTTAACATCATGGATAAAGCAGCGGGACTTGATGTTCGTGTGAATCCTACTCTGCTACTTCGTAGCTTTGGGACTCTGAGTAAAACTGGTGGATTCAGGGCTCCTTTCAGATGATGGATTGTTTGGTTTTTACCTTGAGAGCCTATCTCCCCCAGCACCAAGCACAGGGCTGTGTATCCAAGTGGTTATTGGCTTGAAAGTTGATACCCCTGTGCTGCTCCTGTTTCCTCTTTCATAAAATGGGGATAATAATATTTGCGGTACTTATGTGAACCTTAAAAAGTGAGCTAGCTGGAAGTAGTAGTGATTCTTTATAGGTAACACTTTTTTTAAAAAGTTAAACTTTAAATTAATTATGTCTGAAGTAACTATAATGAGCTGTTAAAGAAAAGAAATAGTCAAGAGAATTATGTTTGATACTCAGGTGATGGTTTTATGCCATACATTTGTGATATGTATTAATCTAAGGGTGCCATGGAATGAATATACAATGTATTGGTTGTGTTGTATATTGTATCATTTTATTTTATTTCATTTTATTTTTGCTTTTTGGAGGGAGGAAGACAGGGCAATTGGGGTTAAGTGACTTGGCCAAGGTCACACAGCTGGCTAGTTTTTGTATTAAGTATCCAAGGCTAGGGGCCGATAGGTGGCGGAATGAGTAAGAGCACCAGCCCTAGAGTCAGGAGGACCTGTGTTCAAATCCAGCCTCAGACACTTAACACAAAAACTAGCTGTGTTACCTTGGGCAAATCACGTAACCCCAATTGCCCTCCAAAAAGCAAAAAATAAATAAATTCTGAGGCTGAATTTGAACTCATGTCTTCCTGAGTCCAGGGCTGGTGCTCTATTCACTGTGCCACCTAGCTGCCCCCATAGTATCATTTTATAGATAGATAGATTGATAGATTGGCAACCAAATTTGGTCATTGATCCTACAATCTGAAATGCACATAGAGCTTTATGGTTCCAAAGTACTTTTCATATTTTAAAACCTATCCTTGCTACCATTCTGTGAGGTAGCTTACTCTTTATTTTGCAAACAAGAAAGTGATATTGTGAATGCCACACAGCTGGGAAGTGACAGAGGGAGAGCTCGGGTCCCTCTTTTCTGTTTCTGATTCCAAGCCCTATTTTTTTCCTTTGGAGAATGCACTTCATTTCCAAGGTATATGTACCTTGTTTGTGTAATCATATTATTTCAAGGTCATTATTTTTAATGAATCATGAGCAAATATTTTAGTGGTTTATAATTATTTTATTGAAGAGTTTAATGATTTTAAAGATGACACAATTCATAGAAGAGTTTTAAAATAAAATATCCTTTGATATAAAAGAATCCTGACTCAATGTTTGTTTCCTTCAGGGAAAGAGAAATGTTTGATAAAGAACTTTTAGAGAAAAAACAAGGAATTGTTGAAGACTGAACCAGCTTTTCCAGCAATGTCTCCAGATGTGTCAAAACCATAACAGGAAACCTTTGTATTCTAAGTTGATTCATAGTTATAGTTAGTAAGAGATCTTTCTGTGTAAAATTCTCCTTTTACTATAAATATGTTTTGTGGAAATGGGAGCTTTCAAAGTGTTTTTAGTTCTTACTGATTTTGGATATGTCTGTTGTTGGTTTGGGGGTATATATCTCTTGGATGTATTCTGTGGCACTGCTTCTGAATTTTCAGGGATTCTTTCCTCAGAAAGGCCATTTACAAAAGTAGTCAGTAGTGTGCATTTCTATTTTTATAACATACTGCAGGCCAGTTTCCTACCCCTATCCCTTTTTAAAATTTGTTATTGCTGGGTAATTAATGTCTAAAAAGACCGATACGTTTTGTAACATTTCTGGTTACTGTTGTGCTGTCCTATTTAGTGTAAATTACACATTGATTTTTTGATATTGAAAGAAATCATGGGTATCAGTCTTTAAAGAGTATTGTTGTTTTAGTCCAGGTTTTGGATATGTAATTCCATAAACATCAATCTTTTTGAAATACTGCTTCATTGATATTCAATATGTTGGACTTCCTCTTGATTGTTCTCCCTGCCCCCTACTCTCTTTATATTCATTTTGGGAAGAAATTACCTCCAAGAGGTGAAACCTGAGTCAGAGAAGTTTTCTTATTACTAACAGAATAACCACAGTTGTGTGTGCAAGAAAGTGTAAGTTGCAATATTATCATAACTATTTTAAATGGAGCTTTTCCAAGTAATCCATAGTGAGAATAGATCTATGAATGCTTACAAATCATGCATTTTTCAAGAATGTGTGACTGAATGAAATTACATTGTATTGTCAACCATTTTGATAGCCCCGGGCCAGATTCTCTCACTACTTATCTCACCTTCCCATGTGCATCTCCATTTTTTGGCTGTGACTGAATCTTAACCTGGCAAGCCTTGGTCTCAGGCATTGTGACAGCTAGATTTCATTGTATCAGCACACTGGTTCATTTGACCGGATCATCTTAGTTTGATCCCCACTGGCTTTCTGGGTAATGCATTATAGGAAAGTCAAACACTCCTCTTTAAGGCTTATCTAGATCATTTGTTTGGGGATAAGTTAGCATTAGAAACAATTGTATTCTCTGTTCTGCATTCTTACTGAGAACAGCCAATGATATCTAGACCCTAGAAATAAGCGGTAGAATCTTCAGATTCTAATAGATCTTGGGCCATTCAGATTTAGGAAGGACCATCTCGGTAACAAAAGACTCAAACCGAGGAGTGATTCAGTCCCAGATAGAGATGAAAGTTTGATTTCTGTGAACTTGAAATGTGCAGAAGTTAAATTTATCTTTCAGATTCTTGGCAAATATGAATGCTAAAATGTGGTATAAACATGAACTTAGTATAATTTTATATCCTAGTATGAATGAATTGCACCATAGTCTTGGTATATGTTTGCATGTACATAGATTTATTCATATATAAACACATTTATTTGTTATAGAGTGTGTATGAAATTCCTATGTGTATCTTTTTTCCCCCTTACCAGTGACTAGGGAATCAAAAGATTGTATTTTTGAATTTGGGAGTGGGATAGAGAGCAGAGAAGACATATCTATTTTCTTAGTCTCGGTGTACTTTAGAGTCTTGTATCAATAAGCATATGTGAATATAATTCTAAGTGGGCAATTGCACTAAAAATTTGTCACTAAGTTACCGTTTCTTTTTGGGGAGAGGACATAGTTTGCACATGCCTGAGTCACACCAAGATCATTATAAGCCAGTGATAACTCATAATGGGCTGTAACCATTTTCAAAGTGAATATTTAAGTATACAAAGTAGAAAGAGAAATGGGAGTTAATGTCAATGCTGTTCTCTTTGCACATCCTAGGGAATATTTGTGCTTGTAAATAGCCTCCTTCCTTAATACCCTTGAGTAAAATCAAAGAAGTCTAAAAAGAAATACCATTTTTTCAAGCAATAGAGGCTTTTTCTTTTATTATTTCACCTTCCTTTAACATTTAATTCAAATGAATTGCTTTAGATATTTTCAGTGTTGATGGTCCTGGAATTGGCATATTCAGAGGTCTGAGAGTCAGCAGCCACTGTCCTTCATCTGTTTGACTTTCCTTCATATCCTCTCATCAGTCTCTTCCTCAAGCATAAAGAAATACATTTTCTCCTCAGTCTCCATCTTAATATTCTCAGGGAATGTGCATCAGTAACTAGTCTGGATACACAGCTGCAGAGCCATTTACAGATCAGAAAGGATCTTGCCGTGCTGCTCTCACCAGTGTTTGAAATTGTGTGGACAAATAAAAAAAGAGCCCTCTTCATCTCAAAGCCAAACATGGGGAGAAGTGGGACAAGGGGAGGTAGCGATTTCTTGTATCAGGAGAATAAGCTTTCCATATTTCCCATAGTGGTTTTACAGCAGGGGCACTAGTCTTTATAACAAAGCTATCATCTCTCCTTATGGAAGAAGCCTAGACAATTTAACTAATTATTTCTAGTTGAAATTGGTTAGTTCAAAAGCATTTACCTTTTACTGATAAAAACACTGACTTTGGAGGTGGTGCCATAACCATTTTAATGCTGTGCTAAAATCATACTGCTTTAGATAACAAGGTCAGATTGTGTATGTGTCTGTGGGTGTGTGTGTGTGTGTAAGAAATCTATCAGAATGCAAAAAAAATTCTGGTCATTTCCAAGTATTTTGATGTGTGACATTTTAAAAATGCAAACTAATTGTCTCTGCTGTTCCCAAGTATAAGAGTTTTTATTCTCCCCGTGTAAAATTAAAAGATAATTGATACAATTTGTTATGGGCTTTTTTTGTTGGGGATTTCAGGGAGGGATCCTAGGGGTGAGGGGGGGCCAACTCTTTTGGAGTTTTTAATGGGAAGAATGTGTGAGAGATTATTGGTAATAGATGGCATTTATGTGGCAATAACTTCACCTACATTATCTTCACTTGAAGCTCATGATAACTTCAGATCTATATTCTGTGTCTGTATATTTATGTCCATATATATTCTGGATTCCCATTTTATAGGTGAGAGGCCAGTAGATGCTTTGAGTAAGAAATAATGTTTTCAAGTTGAAGCACATCTGGGTATGTTTAATGTTTTATATCTTTTGTAAGCTGGAAGGGGTCTCAGAGGCCCTTTAGCCCAAACTCTCATTTTAGAGATGAGGAAATAAGAGGCCAGTGACTTGGCCACGGTTACTACATAGGTAGCAGGGACGAAATGTCATTGAAGCCCAAACCCACCAATTCCCAATCCTGGGCCTTGGCCCCCGCTAAGATGCCAATGACACTGGCGCTGGCACGGAGGAGCTTCTGTTTTAGGGGGAGGAGTACATGGAAAAATAAATTAAAAATAAGTGGCGAGGTGGGGACACTTGGGGCAAAGCCAGGGCCATGCGCCGGCCCAGCCCGAGCTGCACGAGCTGGCTGCATGTCAGAGTCACAGGCGGCAAGGCCAGAAGGTTCATCGGGCCAGAGCCCGATTGGGAAGGACTGGACGTTCCGCCGAGGCCTGAGGGAGCCTGTCCACAGGGGCAGCTTTACGATGGTCTAGAAGCCGCCGGATGCAGGACTGGAGGCGGTCAGGGAAGGCTTCTTAGAGGAGGGATTTTAAATGCTTGTGTGGCCATCTATATAAAGCCTGCTCAAAAAGGCAAGCCGTTCCTCTTAGCAGCCCCATCGGGCAGACGGTGCAACCATTCCTGTTCACACTGCCCACAGGCCAGACACACCCCGGGAGGGCAGCGGTCCTGCGGCCATTCTTCCGATGGTTGCTTAGGAGTGGACACTGCTCCTCGTTGGTCTTTCCACTGGCTTAATAAACGTTTATTGGATCTGTCGGATTGCTGCCCTTCCCGGGACCTTGCCTCTCTCTCGGAGATCCCCCCCGAGGCCCCCCGCTGGACCGCGCGAAACCTCGGTCCGGACTGCTGATCGCTTGGAAGGAGAGAAGCAGGTTCGGGGGAGGGGCGGCTGGACTTCCCCTTTGAGAAGCCAGTAGTGATGAATAAAGCTGAGCACTCCCAAGCCTGGAGGTAGCGGTCTAAGCGTGTCTTCCTTATTAGTAAAAGGAGGGCAGTCTAAACTTTGCGCGCAACGGAAGTGCCTCCCACACCAAAACTTCTGCCGAAACCCGGGATCGAACCAGGGACCTTTAGATCTTCAGTCTAACGCTCTCCCAACTGAGCTATTTCGGCTGCGTAAAATACCTTCTTCACTATCCTCATTCAGTGAAAACTGACACTTCTGGGCTGCTCCATTCGGGACCAAGTGCGTTGCCAGAAGTTCTAAAAGGATTCTCCCACCCCCCCCCATTTACTTGAGACTACTAGAGACTCAGTCCAGGTCCTTACCGACTGGGACATCCCCTTATCTCTGACATTCCGTGTTCTAAGGGCCCTCCCAGCTCTGGCACCCCATGTTCTGAGCCCTTGCCATTTAGATATCCCAGCTTCCAAGCTTCCCTTGCAGCTGACATTCTTTCTGAGCCTTAAAGGCCTGCCAGGCCCTCCGGGTCGGCTCTCCTCTGAGATGCTAACTATGCTCCCGCCCCCAGATTCCCCTCTGGGCCCCGCCATTCTACGGCTTCAGCAGCGGCTGCTCAGACTTCCCGGGCAGGCCCAGGAACAGCAAGCATGACTAGGGGCTGCGGAAGCTCTCTCTTCAGTTCCGTCTCTGTGGCGCAATCGGTTAGCGCGTTCGGCTGTTAACCGAAAGGTTGGTGGTTCGAGCCCACCCAGGGACGTAGGGTCTCTTTTTAGATTTCCTAACAAGGAAAGGCCTTCGGCTACGAACGGAGGACCCCAGGACTGGCTTCTTTTGGGGCAGGGTGAGGATTTAAAGGATGATGGAGGGACGGAGCGAGGGCCCGGCCCGGGATACGAGAGGAAGACGAAGAGCTGTCACATTTGGCCCGTTCTCTCAGATTGGCTGAGCCGCCCGCAGCACCAGGAGCCCTCCCTGGGCCACTCCTGGCAGACAGGGTCGGGGTCCGCCAGGAGGCCGCCGGGGAGAAGCGCAGGCGGCGGCGGAACTCGGAGTCGCGCGGCTCCCCAACCACCTCGAGGCGCCGGGCCTCTTTGGGAAGTGCACTCCCCTCCCCTCCCCCTCCGCCTCCTTTCCACACTCACGGAACATACACGCAGACACACTTCCGCCGCCCGTCCCCTCCAACCCGGAACGGTTAGAGCGGAGGACCCGGGGAGGTCGTCTGAAGGCTGTGTACAAGATGGCCGCGGCGCTAGCGGGTGAGCGGAGTGAGAACCCGGGGCTGGGGCATCGCGGGGCGGGAGAGGCGGCGAGGACCCCTTCCCGATAGCGTTCGCTACGACTGGGCGGACAACCGTAGAGAGCCCCCTACCCCACCCCAGCCTGGTGGGTTGGCTGATTTCAGCCCTCAGGGCTCCCGGGGGAGGGAAGCGCCGCGGGTGGGCGGGCCCCGGGGAGCCAGCGGCGCATGCGCGCGCCCCTGCTGCGCGTGGGCACCTGCCGACCTTGGGGGGCGTCTTTCTCCATGTAGTGCTGGGTCTGTGTATATTACGCTGCATCCGAAAGCGTAGACAGAATTAAATTGCTCTTGAGAATTCCGGTTGACGCCGGGAACTCCAGTGCACAAACCCTTGACCTTGATCGCTGGTGACCTGGCCCTAACTTGTGAGCCGGGTGCGCCTGCATCTGCCCAAAGCGCACCCTTTGCTTGGGGCGGCCTGACCCTGCTGACCCGCCGTGCTGACTCTTTTTAAAGGGAGAGCCTCGCCTGGAGCTTTGCTGCTCATTCCTTGATGAGGGGGACTTTGAGCGAGGTGGCCGGGAGTAACGGCCGTAAAGAACTATATAAACTGTGAAGGGCTGTCATTGCTGTCATTGCCATTCGCAGCAGCACGGGCCCGGAGTTAGGGCACAGATACTAGCTGTATGGCCCCGGGGAAATTCACGTAACGCTCCCTGCCTCGGTTTCCCCCTCGGTAAAATGGGGAGGATAATGGCCCTTACCCCCCAGGGTGGTCCTGAGGATAAAACAGTAGTTGTAAAACTGTTTCCAGATTTTAAAGAGCCCTAGAATGCCAGCTGAAACAAAGGCAATGATTTGTCCACAGCCAGACATCCCTGTCTCATCCAGAAAGACTTAGTGCCCTTATCCAAACCTGTGCAGTCAATTTGCTCTCCCACATTATGCCCCCACTTTGCTTTTCTTGTTGCCCATACATTTCTGCCCTTGAAATCCTACCCAGACCATCCCATATCTCATTTCTCTTACTTCTTCCCACCTCTTCCAGGAATCTGAACATGGCATTTCTTTTTCAAACTTTTGCTTGGGGAACCAGAGTTCAACCTTATGTCACTTAGTTTTACTTTAAATCAGCAGTCTTTTTTTTTTTTTAATAACTGCTGTATATGAATTACTTTGCTGTGTTCTAGATACAAATAGGCAGGCAACCTCTGTCCCCGGAGTTTGTATTGTATTGGGGAAGACAGTGTGTATAAATCAGAACTTAGGAGATAAATACTGAGGAAAAGGAGGAAGGTACCATTATGAGGGGATCAGGAGAGGCAGTCCCTTTGCAATTCTGTCCCTGTCCTGGTCTTCCCAAAAATCTTCCATAGATCTTCTACCTGTGTGCCCAAGGCCTTTCTCTCTAGATCTTTTAACAGTTCGGAAATGATGATAATTATAATATTGTAATTGGTTTTTGCCCCACTTGCAGTAATTAAATTGGCATGCTAGTAAAGTTCTTTTTTTTCCTGTGGTTTCTTCCTTCAGTTCCTCGCCTGGCCTGGTATGGATTGTTTAATTTTCGGTGAGTACTGTGATTTCTGATATTTTGCCAACCAGAAAAATACGGTACTTTTATGGGAGCAGAAAAAGAATCAGAATTTTAGATATCAGAGAGAATCTGGCAGTCCTGTAGTCCAAACTCTTCATTTACAGTTGAGAAGACTTAAGGTCCTGAGGGAAATTACTGACTTGCCCAGTATTACATCAGAAGTGAGTGGCAGTTATCCTGGCACCTGGAAACATAGAGGCAAGAGTGCCCACGGCACGTTGAGGGGCTAGACAAGAAGTTCCTTTTGACTGAGACTAATGATGGCTCTGGGGGGGGATAGGAAATCAGGCCAGAAAGATAAGTCAGGACCATAACTATAAAGCTCAGGGTTTGTTTTCTAGGCAGTGGGAAGCCATTGAAGGTTTCTGAGCAGGACAGTGAACTTTATCAGAGCTAGGCTTTAGGAAGATGTGAACTCAGGCTAGTCATTCCCTCTTCAGTGCCTCAGTTTCCTGTCTGCATCATAAGGGAGTTAGACTAGTTCAAAGAAAGACCCCTTTTCATTTTAAATCTACAATCCCATGACAGCCTTTGAAAAGTGAATCAGACCATCTCTACAGCTTGGACTAGATGTAGGGAGATGAGCTGAGAGGACAATGAACTCAACTGTTCCTGTGTTCCTTGGTGGGGTATGATGTCAAATTCACTGCTAATTCTGGGCCTTTCCTTTGAACAGACCCAGCACAGCCCTTCAGGTTCAACTGCTCCATCAGAGTTCAGTGACAGATGCAAGCAGGTAAAAGGTAGCTTCTTAGGAGAGGTCTGTTCGTTCTTTCTCTTCTTTTCCAAGTTTCCCATGAGCATCAGAGGCGCTCTTTCTGGTGTAATGCCCCAGGACTGTTAAGGACTGACTCAGTGGGGATTGGGTAGGGGAAGGGAAGGGAATGACATAAATTTGAATTGAACCATTCATCTCTCCTAGTTCCCCTTATGACCAGAATTACTTATTCTCAGGTTCGCTGCCTGTAGTCAGTTCTCTGTCAGAGATCCATATTGGGATACTTCATCTAGGATTGGAGGACTCTCAGAGTACAGCCAAAATTGCCCCTCAAACTGGGTTGGGGGCTTGGTAGGCCAAGGATGAAACAAGTGACCTCCGCTGGTCCCCCTCTTGATAGTCTGGCTCATGTCACATGCTGGCTCCAGGTGTTCCCCTTTTCTGCAGTGTCTTGATGTAGGATTTTTCCCATTGCTGTAGTACATCTCACTTTGTGTTTGTGTCCCCCTTTCTCAGCCCTGTCCCAGAGGGAAAGAAGAGTGGGGCAGTAGTCCCCAAATCCTCCTCACTCCCAAGCAGCAGGGGCGAGTACGTGATCACCAAGCTAGACGACCTGATCAACTGGGCCCGGCGGGTAAGTCACCATCAGACCAGTCTTTCTTCCCCAAAGGCCTGAATCTCTACTGCAAGCTAGACATATGAAAACCTGGAGGGGGGAATCTCCACCTAGACCAGACTGCCAAAGGACCAACTTCCCCTTGTTTCATCCTTAGCCTACCAAGAACACAGTAAGAAGATTTTCTTTGTTTTGGGGGGACAGGGTTACTAGTCTGACAGATCAAAGGCTAGTGCAGTGGATAGAGTGAAGGACTTATGTCAGAAAGACTTGAGTTCCAGTCCTGCCTCTGATGCTTACCAGCTGTATGCCTGTGGCAAGTCCCTTATTTGTAACCTCTCTGTCTCAATTCCTTGTCTGTAAAATGGGTATGATAATCATACAGGATTATTTTACAAATGAGATTTTATATATAGTACTGTGCAAGTCAATATGGGTGCAGCAGTTTTTATATATCAAATGGAACATGTGCCCATATTCAGCATGGAGTCCCTGCGTCTTCCATGGGGACAAGTGTGAGAAGCAAACCATCGATGTCTTTATCTAATTCATTGAGGAAAATGCACCAGGCCAGACATAGTTCCCTAGCACAGGTCACAGGAGACCACCGGCAATCAAACCATTGGTTTGCCTCTGGGGCTCTCACCATTCAGACCCTTTGAATATAATTAGAATAGAGCCCACATCTCTCCGTTTTGTCTTTGAGAAGAGTGTAGAAGACTTTGTGGAATGTTAGCTACTGGATGCCTTTGATCTGTCAGACTAGTAACCCTGTCCCCCCAAAACAAAGAAAATCTTGTTACTGTGTTCTTGCTGAAGCCATGCTGACTCATGTGGTCACTGCTTCCCTTTCTAAATGTTCACTGACCTTCTAATACTAGAATGTTTCCAGGTATTGTAGTCAAGCTTCTTGTCCTAGAGTTTGCAGCATCTATTCTCTTCCCTTTTTGGAAAATCAGGATATTGATTCTCTCTAGGCCTGTGCTGTTTCTCTTTCAATGTCACAGACCTTCCATGTCTGTCTAGTTCAGCCCCCTCCTTTCAACAGTGAAGAAACTGACTCTGAGATGTTAAGTGACTTGCCTAAGGTCATACAGGCAGTAAGCTTCAGAGGTCAGATTTGAATTCAGCTACTCTGGCTCCAGAACCACCATTCCTCCATGATACTCTTCTCTACGGCCTGTCAGACTTGGCAGCAGCTTAGCAGTCCCCACTTCCATTCCTTTGTCTAGGCCAGGTGACTGGAACTCACCACAGCTAGCTAGGTCTTTTCTCACTCCCAGCTTCTTTTGGGTATCTCCTCCCGTTCTTGTTCTGTCCTTTTCAGTCTGAGAATTAATCTCCTTTACAGAGGAAGCAGAAGCAGAGTGCTAGGTGATTGATTCTCCCTGCTCTTTCTCTCACTGTTTCTCAGGCCATCAGTCCTCCGACCTCCAGGGCCTAGAAGCCTTTTCTGTGGAGGTGTAGCTAGCTCAAGCCTCCTCTTTGGTCCTTCCTGAATCTCCAAGTGCCAGTGCTGTCCCTCCCTTCCAGGCTCCCTTGATTGAATCACTTTGATCTACTTGGACTTAGGCCCTGTAAATGAACTTGGCTCCCCCTTCCCATTTGAGTATAAGGGCCTTGTGAGTAGAGATTGTATCATTCTGTGGGCTTGTATCCACAGAGCTTGGCCCAATAGCAGGGCTTAGTAAATTCTTATTGATCTTCTGATTGATTTGATCCATCCAAGCAGCAGCCCTATCCTTTCTTTGTTCCCCCTTTCCCCAGTACAGTTTTAAAATAGAACTGTTTTTTGGTTCTTAACTTTCCTTGACAGTATCAGCTCATCTTGAAACATTATTCTTTTTTCCTCCTGATGCTATTTTTCTAGTACTGTGCCATGATTTTGTATTCATCCTCTTTTCCCTGCCTTTGTTTCTGTTTCCTGTATGTGACTTGCAAAAAAATACAAGTTGACTAATAGAGTTCCTTGGGCCTTCACATTGATCTCTTTAGACAACTACTCTCTCATCCATTATCAGAATTTTTTTTTTTTGGTGTTTTCTGGATTTCATTTTCAGACCTTCTCATCCTTCCTTGGCTGACGTTGCCTGTAGCATTTTAATCTATGCAATCCTCACTTAGCATTTCTCTGAGTCCTTTGAAGTCTGTTCTCCCCAACCTAGGGCACATGTCACATAATGCCCCATGTTCTCCAGTGGATCAGTCACTTCCCTGCAGTGTTCCCAGCATTCCCCGCCATCGCCAATCCTCTGCTGTGTTGGAGAGAGTCAGATCCAGGATAAACATTCTCTGCTTTGGTGCTTCCTCCTTTGGAAGGATGAAATCAGGCAAGTCATGAAGATTAGGTGCTCCAAGCTCCAGCAGAGGTTGGGACCATTGAAAGCCCCATCCCTCCTGGGTGATCCTCCGGGGGCCTGCCTATGATTCCATCTCCTGAATTTATCTGTTTGTCCTCTCTGTAGAATGTTCCCATAAGGCTTCTGTTTCCGTCTCAATTTACCATCACCCACATATTTTCATCAGGCTTCCCTGCTGTTCCTAAATTTCCTTGTATAAGTACATTTTATTGCTAATATTAATGATAAGTAGCTTTATACGGTACTTCAGAGTTTACAGAGCCATCCATAATTGTTAGCTCTGTTGCTTTTCCTTACCCAGGGAGGTCAAGACTCTTACTCTCCTCCTCCTCCTACAAGTGAGGGAACCAAAGGTAGTGACAAAGGAGGGTAAGGGACGAACGTGTCTCTGACACAGGATTTGAACTCCCTTCTTCCTTACTTCATCCAGCCCTCCCTTTCATCCCACAAGATTCAGGGTCTTTGTCCAAACCACTTTCTGGAGTTTCGATCTTTTGTTTGCCTTGCTTGTTCCCTGTACATTTCTGCCACTGAAATCCTAACCAAGCCATTCTGTGTCCCTGTTTCTTCATTCCTCCCTGCCTCCTCAGAGGAGAGGGACCAAACATAAGCCTCCCTTTACATACTTTTGCTTGGGGAACCAAGGTTTAACCTTATACCACTTGCTTGTACTTTAAAGCACCAGACACTTTTTATGTTTGTTTTATAATAGTTGTCTTGTTCTTTCATCTTTACGGTTGTAGATCTCCAGATACAGTAAACTCCAGTTTACCTGGCATCTGAGCAACTAGACAATGTCAGTAAGAGAACATTTTTCTGGGCTTATCTTTTATGAAAGAAAACTAAGTCAGGGAATTTTATTCAGAAAACATCCCCTGGAAGCTGGCATGCACAGAGTCCATTACCCACAGCTACTCCTGTGCGTTAGAGTGCGAGAAACCCTGAGCTCAGAGCCAGCAGGCCTGGCTTCTGATCCTAGATCTTCCCTCAGCTGGTTGTGTGACCTTGAGGAAGTTCCCCTCTTGGAGCCTCTGGTTCTTCATCCAGAAAATGAGGACGTTGGAGTAGATGCTCTCTGAGATCCTGTCCAGCTCTGGCAGTCTGTGATTCAGTGAATTGATAGTGAATTGATCTCTTCTGAAGAGATATCAGAGGATGTTCCTACCCCAGCCCTTTACTGAGGTAGAAGTCCAGAAGGGCAGCATTTTCAGACTCCTTCAATGTATTGATCAGTAATGTTGATTTCTTTTTTCTCCTTTTTTTGTCTTCAGAAATAATATTTTATTGCACTGGAAGAGGGAGGATGGGGTGGGGGACTATAGTGATGTTAAAAAAAAAAAAAGCAAAAGACCTGAAAACTTTTTTTTTAAGTGTTTAGAACAATGGCCCTGAAGACTTTCAGGACTTAGTCAACAAAGGCAGATTTCACTGGACTTCCAGACTTTGTGATTTAGCAGAAAGAGCAAGGAACTTGGAGTCAGTGGATCTGACTTCACATTCTGGCTCTGCCGCTTCCTGGATGTGTAACCTTGGCCTGGTCACTTCTTGGGGCCTTTGTTTCATCATTTGATAAATAAGGATGTTGGACTTCTGGCATTCCTTCTAGCCTTACTGAAAGGAATACGATATTTTAGAGGGATTTTGTTATGAGAAAAATGCTTTTTTGCTTAACCCTGAGTTAAAACTTGAGAATACAGTTAATGAGAATATATCTCCACACAGTCTTGTTGATCAAGATTTTAGTTTGCAAAGAATACTAGTCTTTCTTCTTATTTTTCTTCTAGGTAGAGGTTCTTTCAGAAAGGGGAAAGTATGCTTTCTTCATATCTTTTCTAGATATAACTCTTCTAGAGTTATACCAGCCTAGAATGGGAAAGGACTCCAAGGTCTTAACCCAGCTCCCTGCCTAATGTAAGAATCCTCTCTGCAGGGAGCCCATGAAGTCACCTCTTTTTTTTCCTTAGTTATATCCAATTCTCCCTGACCCCTTTTGGGGTTATTGTGACAAAGATAATAGAGTGTTTTTCCATTTCCTTCTCCAGCTCATTTGATAGATGAGGAAACTGAGGCAAACAAGGTTAAATGACTCCTCCAGGGTCACACAGGTGTCTGAGACTAGATTTGAATTCAGGTCCTCCTGATTCCAGGGCTAGCACCCTGTTATGCTACCTTCTTTCAGATAGCTTTTAATTCTTAGGAATCTATTTCTTATACTGAGACAGATTCTATATCTCTGTAACAGGGTATGACTGCTTCCCCCACCCCTAAGTGATCTTAGACCCAGAATGTCTAATTTACATGGAAAACAAAATGCCCTTCATTCCCTACCTCATCAGCATGTGTATTACCTGGATTGCTTTCTAAGGCAGTTCCTGTCTCAGTTAAGGCTGTCATGTAAAACTCAGTGAGCTTTTTCTCTCTTCAGAGTTCCATGTGGCCCATGACCTTTGGGTTGGCATGCTGTGCTGTGGAGATGATGCACATGGCCGCTCCCCGATACGACATGGACCGGTTTGGGGTGGTGTTCCGGGCCAGCCCACGTCAGTCAGATGTGATGATCGTAGCCGGCACTCTCACCAACAAGATGGCCCCAGCTCTCCGAAAGGTAACCCCATATTCCTCCCACCCCCGCCCCATCACACCCTGAGAGAGCCCAAGCCCAGCTTTAATGGGGGCAGAGGAAATTTTTGTTCAGCAAGGAACAAGTTAATTTTACCAAAGGAGCAAAGAGCTGCCTGAGGAAGGACCCAGTGATTGCCAGCTGATGTTTCTTACTTTCTGTGGTCTGTGTTGGGAGAATATGGGACACCTGGGAATCAAAAGGTTCCATTAAGAGAGATGCAGGATTCCAAGTTATTAAAATTCCAATTCAGGCCAACTGACTGATGGTATGACTTGGGCTCCAGAATTGGATGATGGGATGAGGTTGTAGGTGTCTCAGAGATAGTAGAACGTTTGAGACCCCCATAGGCTGAGTAGCCCTCCACTATATATCATGCCCCTGATCCTTAAGGGGGCAATGTCATGCTAGGCTCTAATAGCAGATGAAGTTAATTATACAGGGAGAGGACAGTAAGATGGTGGGCCTTGTCTGTGTTCCAGGTATATGACCAGATGCCAGAGCCTCGTTATGTAGTCTCCATGGGAAGGTAAGTGAAGAGTGGATACCTCTTTTTTGCATTTCTTTGTGACCAGGGTTTGCATCATGGATGGAACAAAGCAGTGTTACTATGCTGGTAGCAATGGAGGAATGCAAAAGCTACCCATGAGCCCTTGGTCCCTGTCTTGAAAAGTTCCTCTCTCACTAGGGAGTCCAAGAAATACCTCCAGACTGATATCAAAGTGTGAAATAGTGTGACACGGGCTATATGGAATGATAGTGGGAGTCTGTGCCAGAAACCAGGGCATCATCAGCTCCATACTGTGAATTTCTTCAAAATGATCACCCCAAGAAAGACAAATTAGAAATGGTCCCCAGGGCTGGAAGTGGGAGAATATGAGAATGTGAAAAACACAATGTGGAATTAGAGATAGTCTAGGAAAGTGAGAAGAGAGACAGTGTGGGGTGATGGACAGAGCATTGTGTACGTAAAGGATAGGGCTGGGGTCAAGAGAGGCCGGGGTTCAAGTCCTGTCTTGGACACTTAATGAGCTGTAGTAATGGGAAGGCGTTTAAACCTCGTGGGTCCTCATTTTTTGATCTGGAGAACAAGAAAAAGAATATACGTATGACTTCCTGGTGGGGCTATTGTGAGGAAAATGCCTTGCAAACCATCATAAGCCCCCGTAGATATGAAACCATTTATAAAAATCATTGCTAGGAAGCAATCCAGGGCACTAGAAAGCATATAGATGATGTTTCCCATCAGCTGCAGCACCAGAGAGAAGCTTCAGTCAGAAGTTACTTTTTCTATCAAGGAGCCTTGTCAGGAAAATTCTCCACAATGATAATAGATACAGCAAGAGCCCCAGACAGTGTTTGAAATGAAGTAAGGCTCCCCTTAGGGAAGGAGACACTTCTGAGGGTCATGAGGGTAGAAAATGTGCCAACCACAGCATTCACCTTGGATATCACAAAATTCATGCTGGAAAGAAAGCCCACAAATAGAATAAATTATGTGCTGAAGCCTTCCAACCATGGAGTCTAGAAGGAGCTCAGGGGCATGGAATCAGAAATCCAGGGTTCAGGCTCTAACAATTAGCTGCACACATGACATTGAGAAAATCACTCTTCCCTAGTCTAGGTCTCATTTCTCCCTAGAAAATGATAGGGTGGTATTGACGGTCTCAGAAATTCCTCTCTAATATCCTGGGATTCTGTAAGTACTGAAGGAATTCAGGTCTTCTTGTGGGCTTGGGCAGAGAAAGCTTTCTAAAGGAACTTAGTGTTGAGGTTGGAACAGAGGTATTACTCAGCTCAGTCAACACCCAGGAGAGGCAGATGAAATCAAAACACTGGAGACTGACAAGATCATGGCACTTGATTAAGCCCTTATGAGCTGCAGCTCCCCTTCTGAGAGATTGCACACTTTCATGCTCATCCAGAGAGAAAAGCTGGGGGTACAAAAACCCCATTTACATCATTCTAAACCTATATCTCTTTCCTGCTCTCTCCCTTCCTGGTGCCCTCATGTTGTCCTGGTAACTATCTTCTCTGCTCAAGAAGAATTAATCTTTTCCCTCTGACCTTGGACAACAAGGGACAGGGAGTGCAGGGTCAGCTTGCACTAGTCCCAGCCAACTTCCAAAAAGCTGAGAGTTCTTTATCTAGGTGGGAATTGGACAGCCTGTCCCTGGGCTAGTAAAAATAACAGAATCAAATGTTGTAGCTGTTCTAGAGAAACTCAAATCCCACAAAGAACCATTGGAGCAGCTGGTAGGAAATGTGGGGGAAGGTGCCCACAGGGGCAGAACTGCACCCCTCATTAGATGTGGTCACTGTATGGTTTACCTTTGCTTCACGGCTTTTCAGGTGGGATGGAGGAGGAGGTGGATAATAGTGTGTGTATGTAATGCTCACGCTCACACACACACACTCACTTTCTCATGGACTGGCAGGAAGAAAATGAGCACAACAGATTAAATGATGTTGAGGAGACCAGTTTGGCAGAGGGTTCATGTCCAGGACCAGGAAATATAATGAGAAACATCCAGTGGGGCCAGAGTGTGGTGTGAGGGTTCTCTTGCCATTTGTTACTAGAAATCCCCAGGACTGTCTGGGTCCTTCCAAACTATCAAGGAGCATTTGGAAAGCTGGCTCTTAAGAACATGAGCTCCAGGGGCAACTAGGTGGCACAGTGAATAGAGCACTAATCCTAGAGTCAGGAGGACCTGAGTTCAAATCCGGCCTTAGACACTTAACACTTACTAGCCATGTGACCTTGGGCAAGTCACTTAACTCCAATTGCCCTGCCTTCCCCCCTCCAAAAAGAAAGAAAAAATTTTAAATTAAAAAAAAAGTGTGAGTTCCTGGAGCCTCTCCTTGTGCCCACAGCATGTAACCTAGAGCTAGCCACCCCAGAGGCGGCACTGAATAATACTCCGGGAATCCCTTGAGCAGCTGCTGTTCCTTTGAGCAGTTTTCCTCTGGTCTCCCATAAAGGCTTCCTTGCCTCCTGGGTAGGGTTATTTCCTTGGGAGTGCTTTGCTTGAGCTGCTGGGCTCTGGTATGGATGAAAACAGACTCTGCAGGGCCTTTGGGCCCCAAATGTGGATATGAGGAAGGAGCCCGGCCTCCAAGCCAGGAAGGCCTGTTGGAATCATGTTCTGGTACTCATCATGTGACTGGTTGGCACATAATCACTCTGCCCTGCATTTTTTTTCAGCTGGAAAATGGGTATTCGAGTGATAATTATAATAATCCTTATTAATAATAATGACATCTATATGTTACATCGTAGTTTGCAAAGCACTTTGTATGGGTTATCTCATTTGATCTTCACAAAACAATCCCAAGGGCTGTGTGCTATTATTTTCCCCACACTACAGCTGGGGGAAACTGAGGGAGATAGGTAAGTGACTTGCCCAGGGTCATATAGCTAACAAATGTCCAAGACAGAATTTGAACTGGGGTCTTCCTGACTCAGTCCATGGATCCACTGGGCCGCATAGCCCATTATACTGTCTCTATGTACACCTGAAGTGCTCTGGAATCAGGAGATAATTCTTACGATTCTTTTTTTTTTCTTAACAGTTGTGCTAACGGTGGAGGATATTACCACTACTCGTACTCTGTAGTCAGAGGATGTGACCGCATTGTGCCCGTGGACATCTACGTCCCAGGTAGAGGAGCCCCTCCTTAGCCACTGTATGCCAGAGCCCAGCTCTGCTGTGTAATTTCTGGCACTAGAAGGGTCTTGTGGTTGACCCCAGCTCCTCCCTCACAACAATGTGGAGACTGAGGGCCATGGAAGGGAAGTGACTCCCCCAAGGTCACTCAGAAATCCAGGGGCAAAAGAGTGAAGCCTAATTATATGAGAATAGAGGTAATAAGCTTAATTATACATCTAGCTTGAGGCATTTCTTGCAGATGGGATGCCTTTGGCACATTAAAAACCTTCCTAATGCCCAGCAGAAGCCTCATAACCTGTTTATATGCAGACATAGCAGTACCTCACTGGCTTCTTACTAACTTGTCACCTAAGGTCAGGACACCAAGGAATAGTGTAAAAAGTGGGAATTTGTAGTTAGGATCTAGGTTCAAAGGCGGCTTTTGCTGGTTACAGGCTGTGGGACTTTGGACAGGTTCATCCTGCCCCCAGCCCTCTGTTTCTTCATCTGTAAGGTGAGCTGCTCAGTCTGTCCTTCACCTTCTCCGTGCCTCACTTTTCCCATCTCAATGGGAAGGTTAGCCTGAAGCATTCTGAGTTCCTGTCTAGTTTTCACATCTGGTGACCAGTCATTGAAGAGCCAAAATCATCAATCCACAATCCATTCAAAATTCAGAAAAGAAGCAGGAAGGCTTTCAGAGCTCCCCAGATTGATATCAGATAATCTGGTGCTGAGGCTCAGTGACTCTCCTCAGAGCAGAGGCCAAAGGCCCTCAGAGAGGCTGCTGCCTCTTACTCTTCACCTAGTTCTGGCCACATGCCCTTGGGTCATCTGAGATGCTGCCAAGAGCTGAAGAGCAGTGGGAGGAGGCAAAGGGCTTGGGAGTGAACGCTGCCCTGGGGTGGCAGAAAGGCTGGAGAAAGAAAGCTGACCTGACCTCAGATGGCCTTTCTGTGCAGGGGGAGAAATCTGAGGCCCTGGGCCCTCCCTCATGATGACTTTGAAGAGCCACAGATGCTCAGAGCAGGAGGGGACTCTCCAGCATCCTAGCCTGTCCAGTCTTAGTGTAAATCCCATCAAGGCCATCCAGACCTGGGAGGGTCCCACTCCAAGACCTCTTTTGGGAGGTGGTTTCATTCAGACCCCTAGCGTGAGTCAGTTTCAGTTCTGAAATTCTCCCTTAGGGGGCAGCAGTGAGCCTGTGGTCATTCTGGTATTCCAGTCCTCTTTCCCAAAAATTCCTGGCATAAAATGCCACCAACTTCTTGGTTCCTTCCAGCACTGCCAGAATCCCTTCCGACTGACCAACCAGTCTTCACCCAAAGACCTCTAGGCAGGAGGGAAATTCCAGCCTTTGGGGGAATTATCAGGATTTCCTGTAAAGAGCAAATTTCAAGTCACAGGATCTGACTTCAGATCCTGGCTCCCTTCCCAATGTATGTGACCTTGGGCAAGTCACACCCCCCTGAACCTCAGCCCCCTCCTCCTCTTTAAAATGAGGGTCCCGAGGTCCCTTCCAGCTTAGATCCTATGATCTCTGAGCTCCTTATCCCCTCCCTTCCCACCTTCCTCCAGTTTGGACTCTTGAAGTCTTCTTGGCTCTTGTGGTGTGACCTCTGGAATCCATAGCCATGGTAAGCTCTGTCTGTGTCCAGAAAATAGCAGCCTGATTTTACCTCAATTAATCACATGCACAGTTAGACACAAGTCTGGGTGTCCCAAAAGTCTTAGGGCAGCTGTAAGCTTAAATAGCTCCAATAATATAGTGAGCACCACTATACTATACTACACTTTAATAAGGTGCCCAGTGCTTGGGAGAGTCCAGTGTCTTTGTGCTTCATCCTCCCTTGCCTGGAGATGGATGATGTAACTGCATGTGGTATGTGTCCCTTCAGGCTGCCCACCCACAGCTGAAGCGCTGCTCTATGGGATCCTGCAGCTCCAGAAGAAGATCAAACGGGAGAAGAGGCTCAGGGTGTGGTACCGGCGGTGACGGCGGCCCCTGTGGGCAGGAGGCAGTGAGGGGCTCCTGGCCAGAAGGGACCTGGGCCCCTGTTTGTTTGTGATCTCATGCTATGTAAATGTCAATAAAATACCCAAATAATAGATACTTGTCTCTGCTTGGTAGTGACCAAGATACCCAGGACAGCCTGCTGTAGTGGATAGAGAACACCCTGGATTGGCACTCAGGGCTTCAATTTTCCCATCTGTCAAATGAGTGTTGGACTAGATGACATCTAAAGCTCCTCGGAGCTCTTTGTCCCATTTAAGTGTGCTGAGTCCTTATAGGCTTATAGGGTTATAGGCTAGAAAGGAACTAAAGGCCATCTCTTGTGACTAGATTGATGGCTGAGCTGTTCCTCGGAAGCCATCATACAAATGCCAGCCATTGGGGACTAGGTGAGGTGGAGGAGGGTTCTACACAAGGCATCCTCACTGCTGGGGGGGTTAGTGGTGTCATTGATATTCACATGAAAGCCTGTGCCCTCCCCATGGAAAACCCATGCCCTTGTGCCAGAGGAGCCTGCTGGTCACAGTGGACCTCTTTTTATATGATGTGTTTGTCAAACCATTTCTACAAATGCTTGGACAGCTCACTTTTAAGGAATATTGGTGAGTCCCTTTGTAAAGTGAAGAATCCTCTGTGATTGATACAGTAGGTGCTCAATAAATGCTTGCTGGTGATAACGATGGAGAGTTGACTCTATTTCATCACTGACCTGGCTTGGGAGTTGGAATACCATGGTCCTTGCTCTAGTCCCCAGATTCATGAAAGATGGGAGTGGGCCAGATGACCTCTAAGGTTTCTTGGAGCTTGGCTGTGTTAGGCTCTATCTGCCCTCAAAGGGCCCTTCCAATCCTCATGGTCTATGGCTCTTTCTGGTCTTCAACTCTCTCATCACAGACCAAGACTTCTGAGGCTGTGCTGGCTCCTTAGTCATTAGATTTTCTGTTTTCCCCTTGGTGGAAGTGTTTGCAGAATATTTGGATGTACATAATATTTGAAAGCACAGAAAGAGAGGGCTCTTTGTGCAGATGTGTCCTTCCATAAATCCTTTTGTAGAGAGGGAAGATCATTCTATTTAGAACAGGAAAAGATCCCTCAGGAATGATGAAAAACAGTTGCAAGTTTTCCTTTAGCACCATGTTCTGAGATCTGGTTTCCCCAAGGGCCCTGGGCTGAGAAAGCCTCATGAAAATAGCCAAAAGGACTGAGAAGTCACAAGAGCTGGATTTGGATTTGAATTCATGATCAGGTTCTTTGAGTGCTTCAAATAAATCCATGATCCCATGGGTGTGGGGGTCCCCAGTTCCCGGGATGGTCCATAATCCTTCCATTTATCCCATCTGGCTTTTGTCCATTTCTTCCCATAAAGCCTCTCGAGATCTTTCCTCTAGTTCTTTTAATAGTTGGGGATACCAGTGAGGACGCTCAGGCTGGCCCACTTTACTCTGGTCAGGAATATCTTTGAAGTAATTTATGCATCCCTTCCCACACATGCCATTGTCAGTCAGATACAGCAGCCTGCATGTGTACACACCGCCCACTTTTCTTCATTGCCTTTTGGCATCACGTGTAACTGATTCTTCCAAGATCATTATGTGTTTCATAACTTGTGACCATTCAGCATCGCTTGAAGCCTATTAGTGATGAAATAAGGTTTTCCTGAGAATTAAGTCGAGCAGTTTTGGAAAGAAACCATCCAGCCTGATCTCCATTCTGGGCCTAGCTTATAAATGCACCAATGGACCAACTCCATAGTCTCCCTAACCCACTGCCACATTATAATCCAGGGCCTTGTGTCATTGTTACTCTCTGCCTCCCTGGGTTATTTTAAAGGAAACATTTAAAAATGAAGACCATAAGCCGAGGCCAGAGTAAGAGAAGGTCAGCTTTTGAAACAGTCAACCCACAGGAAGCTCCTGAAGTGACCTCATTGGCTATCAACAGTGTCAAGAGACCTTACCACCAACATGGCATTCAAAGGTGAATGATGCCAAGGGAAAAACCTGAGAAGAAAACCTAGGGCTGGTTACAGAAGGCAGATGTGAAGCAGGATCTATGACATGGCCTGGGTAGTGAGGAATCAGGAGTCCAGAGCCCAGGCTGGCGATTTTTGTGGTGCTTCCAGCACAAAGCACTCTGGGGAGCCTGAGTGTGGCAGCAGGGAGGACTAAGAAAGACCTTATCTTTAGGCCAACCAGTGAAAGTTTCGTGCTACTTGTTTCATTTTTATTACATCATCTGTTCGTGTTTTTACCTTTCTCACAATACTTTGCACATTCCCATAGTTTGCTCTGCAGTTCCCCTTTGAATATGTCCATTAATTTTGCAAATGCTTCTGTCCACTCATTTATGCCCTGTCCTCCCTGCAGGGCATCTTCTGCCCTTTAATACTCATTTCCCAAGATTATAAGAAGTTGTGCTTTGAACAATAATAGCAACAACAAGACAATCATAAATTCATGTTGCAAAATTAGGAAAATGCAGACATGGGCCTTAAGAAGATATGAAAGGACACCTCCCTTCATGGGTGTGGAAAGTCACTTCTCTTCAGATTTTTTTTAGTGTTTTGATGAGTTTAGCTGATTTGTTTTTCCTCCTCTGCACTTTTTTTTTTTTTGCTCTTTTTTGGAGTGGGGAAAGGCAGGGCAATTGGGGTAAGTGACTTACCCAAGGTCACATGGCTAGTGTTAAGTGTCTGAAACCAGACCCCAGGACAGGTGCTCCAATTCACCACTAGCCACCCCTTTTTTCTTTTCTTAAAAAAATGTTTTTCATGTGAGATAACAAAGGAAGAATTTTGTTGCTATTCAGTCATTCAGTCATGTGCAACTCTTCATGACCCCATGGACCACATCATGCCAAGCCCTTCTATCCTCCAGTATCTTCCAAAGTCTATCCAAACTCATGTTCGTTGCTTCCGTGACACTACCCATCTCATCCTCTGCCATCCCCTTTTCCTTTTGCCTTCAATCTTTCCCAACATCAGGGAATAAAGGGGGAAATTTAGGTAATGTGAAAGGAAAAGATATCATTTAAAATATTAAGTTGTGCTTCGCTCAACCGTCTTGAGTCTCACTGTCCAGTTAGCTTTTGCAAGGAGGCTCTCTCACATGGCTGGATGTATCAGTGAACCTGCAGCTGTCAGAGTCCCAGCAGTCACTCCTTCTAAAGGAAGATTTAGCAATGGGATGGGTCTGAGTAGAGGTGGGAGGGACCCAAGCTCAGGTGGGAAGCACCTTCCATGCTTTGGCCACCATCATTTCCTGCTTGAACTGCCCTCTGAGGCCCATTTGCTTCCTTACATCTCCCCTACTCATTTCTCTCCCCATTCTCCTCCCTTCCCTTTCTCATCCTTCACACACACACACACACACACACACACACACACACACACACACACACACACACACACACACCTTGCATCAACAGTTCAAGAATCAAGGAGGAAACTTGGACTCCAGAATTCCTTTATTTGGCCAGCCGGCTTTCTGCTACAACTGAGAAGGTGCACAGCCTTCCCTTTCCCCACAGGACTTCTGCCACCCCAGTAGAGCGCCAGGTTTGAAGAGCACCAAAATCTGAATAAAGGATAGAGGGGGCCTCACAGTGTATTAGTAAAAGTTAATGCTTCCAAATGGACTCAAGCAGGGAAACAGATTGAAAGGGAGCAAACAGGGTGTAGTGGAACATGCCTGGGGCCTACAGGCCCTCAGCCTCTGGACCTCAGTTTAATAGAGCACTGGGCATCAAGAGACCTGAAGTCAGATCCCAGTTCCATCTTTAGTGGATGTGGACAAGTCACTTCTCAGCTTCTTCACCTGTAAAGGGATAGGGACTAAACCTCTGATTTTATCAATTAAAGGGGACTTTCCAACAAGGAAACTTCCTCTACCAATGTAGGTCTGCAGCTTAGTCTGAAGGCAATGCCTAGAATAACTAACTAGGTTTCATAACTTGGCCAGAGTGCATCAGAGGCCAGAGGCCAGAGGCGAGACTTGAACGTGGATCTTCCCGGTTCCAAGGCTGGCTCTGGCTACTGTCTACTGTGATACAATGCCTCTCTGTCATCTATAAAATGGGCCACTCTTTGCTCCACCCATCTCAAAGGAAAGGTGTTAAGCAGTCAACAGAAGTGTATTAGGCAGAACCAAAATGTCAGGCACTGTGCTTAGCCCTGAGGATCCAAGGAAAGAGAGAACATTTTCCCCACTCTCAAGGATGCTGTGGAGATCTCAGAGACTGTCCCATCAAGTTCAGCTAAAACCTGAACAAGAATCCCATCCCCAACAAGCAGAAGTTGATGCTTGGAAGTCCTCCAGGAGCCCCATGATATGAGCATTTGGCTCCTGGACTCACCCTTGGATTATCAGTTCCTTCATTCTCTGTCTCAAATGGGGTACAAGCCCCTCAAGGGCAGGGGGCCAGGCTTTAGATTTCTCTGTACTCCCCCAGCACCAAGGAGCACATTATGTTCACTGAATAGACAAGAGGAGGGGCATTTCCTTAAAACAATTCCTTTCAGTGTCTTTTGGATGAGAAATTCCCATTTAGGGAGCCCGGTTATTCCTTTTGAGAGTAGTCATTTCCTCTCAAGCAAGCATATATACCCATTCTACAGATGAAATAAATAAAGGTCCCATGTAGTTTACAAGGACTGAGATGGTAGACAAATCAAAAGGCAGAAAAACCCTGAGCCTTAACTTCTAGCACTGGGCTCTAACCAGAACTTATTAGCCTTGAGACAAGACACAGGCCTAGAGAGTCCCTCAATCCCCCTGCTTGCTCCCTGCCCCTTTTCTTCTCAAGTTCCCCCGTCAAGTCCTGTTAGGGAGTTGGCTGAGATCTACTGAGCAATCCTAGGCTCTAACCCAGGCAGGCCAGAGAGTCCCTGGTGCTCCCATTCCAGGGTCAGCCCAGTAGGAAGAGGAAGCTGGGCACCCTCAGTGTTTGAGGACTGTTGGGGTGATCATCTTGGGGAAGGAGTAGTAGCGGCATTCCTTGGGGGGCACCAGGTCCATTACAGTGGTGCTGATGTTCTCCTTCTTGAAACCTGCCTCCACCAGGGCTGTAATCTGGGTCTCCTGAGGGACAACAGAAAGAAAGGCCCGGGTCATCCTCTGGGAGGCACACTGGAAAAATGCATCTGGTGGATCTGAGGCAGGGGGACCTGGGTTTGACTCCTGGCTCTTACCATTTATTCCAGTGGGATTCGAAATGTCATTTCTCTACTCCTGGCTGCTGGTTCCCTTTCCTAGATAGCCTTCAAGTTTGGGTTTTTTTCCTCCTAATTGAGCTAAATTGGAGATCCTCTATGAGTTAAAGAATCTGGGCTAAAATGTGGGGTCTTCCACTGATGATCTCTAGGATCTTGGCCAAGTTCAACTTGTCTGGAGGATTTCTAAGGCTGCTTCCAGCACTAGGTCTATGACCCTCTGAGCTTGTGCAGGTCCCTAAGATATTACAGAGGGTGACATGGTGTCCATGAAGCCATCCTTTGGGGATCAGAACCAGAAAACATGAAACCTTCAGTTATCTGTTCATCTTAAAGATTTAGAGAATCTGAATTTGTTGGTGCTGGTATCTCTGACAGAGATCCCAACCCCTCCATACCTAAAATGAATGAATGTGGCTAAAAACAAGACAATGGAACAGAACAAAATTACCAGTGATCCTTTGAGGAGTTAGCCTTCCCACTTCTTAGCTAGGCGGGTCCCGAATAACACTCACTACCTCTGCAACCTACTACCTTGTCAAACCTCTCTTGGGACCTCAGTGTCCTCAACTGTCAATATGAGGGGAAAAGGGATGGCCTGAACAACCGAGAAGTTCCTTCCCCTCTCTCCATCTGAGACACTATGGGAATCCAGGTACTTGACTCTGACACTTATGATCTGGAGGACGTTGGGACATTCACCACACTTCTCTGTAAAAGGAGGGCATCAGATTTCACTTGGAAGGCCCCGTCCTATTCCAAATCCACCACGATGTTGAGCTAATCACTGAACCTCCTTGAGCCTGTTTCTTCATCTAAGCTCCTCTTCAGTTCTACTTCCTGTAACTGTCCTAGACTTTGATCGGCAAAGTCTTCTGTAAACCAGAAAAGCAGCAGAGAAATATGAGTTGTTATTACTGTTGTTCTTATTAGGGAAGGATGAAGGCAAACATCTGCAGCATGCTTCCATCTCTGGAGGCTGCCCCTGAATTCAGAGACCACCTTTGCTTCCTATGCCCTTCTAAGGGCCCCTTGAATACAGAATGTCAGGGCTGGGAGGACCCTTAAGACACAGGATGGGAGGAACCTTAGAACACAGGATGTCAGAGCTGGGAGGGCCCTTAGGACATAGAATGTCAGGGCTGGGAGGGCCCTTAGAACACAGGATGGGAGAGTTTGTACACAGGATGTCAGAGCTAGAAGGACCCTTAGAACAGTGTCAGAGTTGGGAGGGCCCTTAAAACACAGGATGTCAAAACTGGGAGGGCCCTTAGGACATAGAATGTCAGGGCTGGGAGGGCCCTTAGAACACAGGATGTCAGGGCTGGAAGAGGCCTTAGAACTCAGAATATCAGAGCTGGGAAGGCTCTTAGAACAGAGTATCAGAGCTGGGAGGGCCTCAGAACACAGGATATCAGAGCTGGGAGGGCCCTTAGAACAGTGTCAGAGCTAGGAGGGCCCTTAGAACAGAGTGTCAGAGCTGGGAGGGCCCTTAGAACATAGGATATCAGAGCTAGAAGGGGCCTTAGAGCACAGGATGTCAGAGCTGGGAGGGAATTAAGAAAACAGTCAGAGTTGGGAGAGTCCTTAGAATAGAGAATGTTACATCTGAGAGGAATCTTAACAAGAACACTGTCAGAGCTGGGAAGCAGTTTAGAACACTGTCAGAGATGGTGGAAAGGAGCTTAGAACAGAATAATAAGAATTCTAAGGATCAAAGATATAGATCTAGAAAGGATCTCAGGGGCCCAACTGCTTCAATCCCTTCAACCTGTAATTAAGAAATTGAGACCCAGGGAAAGTAAGTTGCCTAAGGTTACACAATGTCAGAGGCAAAATTTGCCCTCCCAGGTTCAGCGTTTTTTCTATTGTACCACACAGTTGGCAAAGACCTTGTGGTTGTCATTCTTCATGCCCCATTTGGGTTTTTCCTTAGCAAAGATACCAGAATGGTTTGCCATTTCTTTTTCCAGCTCATTTTACAGATGAGGAAACTGAGGCAAACAGGGTGAAGTGACTTGCCCAGGGTCACACAGCTACTAAGAGTCTGAGGTCAGATTTGAACTCAGGAAGAAGAGTCTTTCTGACTCCAGGCCAGGCACTCTATCCACTGCACCACCAGGCTGCTAATTGAACATGCTAACCTAAGACACAAAATGTCAAAAAATCACCTTGTCCAACCCCTCCATTTATGGAGGAGAAACCAAGGACCAAAGAGAAGTAATTATGCTAAGGTTAATCACAGGATGACTTACAGCACCAGGACTAGAATCCTTGTCTCAGACTCACCGGCCAGGGCTCTTTTTCACAAGCCCTGGGATCCTTCCTATACAAACAGACATATGGAGAGGGGGTAGGGGGAGAAGAAGTAGGGGAGATAGCATACTGGAGGGTGTCAGGACCCAGATTCACAGCTCACCTCAAACATCTTTTTGATATCCGTGTACTTGGTCTTCAACAGTTCTCCCCAGGATGTTAGGTTGCAGTAAGTGAGGACACCCCCAGGTTTCAGCAGGCGGAAAGCATGAGCCTGGCAGAATGAAAGGGCAGGGTATTGAGCCCCCATCCCCATTCCCTTTTTCATGCCTCTCTAACCAGTACTTTAAAGAACACGGATGTCTCACATGCAAACCCATCCTGCTGTTGGAGACAGCCCCAAACTGCAGCCTGCTGACAGCATTAAGGAGCATCACACTCACAGGTAAAGGCCAATGCCACCACCTTACCTTGATGAAGTTGAACTGGTGGGTATGCCAGGTCTCCTCAGAGAGGGGATAGGTGTCATACAGAATTCCTGTTCCAGAGAAATAATGCTTTTAACTTTGTTTATTCTTTTAAAATGTCATATGGGACTGTCTTTGGTTCCCACATTTCTGAGTATGTGTGACAGACCCTCACCTCTTACCTAGAACTAAACTTTCTTGCAACAAAGAAAAAACAATTTTGCAAAAACAAATTATATAGTGTCCACATCTGGCAATGTGGCTGTATTTTATATCCAACTGCTTTGCTGAAGTTCTTACTTTTCTTATTTTCTTTGCTGATTCTCTGGAGTTTTCCAAGTAAACCACCACATTACCCACAAATAGGAATATTTTTGTCTCTGCTTTACCCATTCTTGTTTTTTCTTATTACTATCTTGATTATTTATAGAACTGTAGCAAATAACAGTGGGGAAAGGGAACATCCTCACTTTGCTCCTATATATTTTGGGGGAAAGCTTATTGGGTTTCCTTATTAAAAATAATGCTAGCTCTGGGTTTTATACACACACACAAACACACACACACACATGCATGCATGTGTACATGTATCTGTATATATACACATGTGTGAATGTGTACATATACACATATATTTCCTATATTTTTTAAAAGATCCTTCTGTGCCTCTGCTTTTTAGGACTTTTTTGTTTTTTATTTTCCTAGGATAAATGAGCATTACATTTTGTCAAGGGCTTTTTCTGCTTCTATTCTCATATGCTAATCTTCCACCTCTGTGACAAGAGGAAAGGAATATTTTTCATTATGTGTCCATTTGGACCAAAAGTGCTCGTTACAATTACTTAGAATATTTAGCCTGTTAACTCCAGCCAAACAGGCCTGATTTACTATCTTCAGCTCTTTACAAAAACAAAACCAAGAACCTTTTAAAAATCTGTCCCTGTACTTATAAATGAAGTTCCAGGCCTTCACAAAACCCAGGCAATGGAAGGCCTTTGTTCCTTCATGTGGCCCCCATCTAATGGATAACTATGTTGACTTGTGGAGATAAAGAGTGGGTAGGAGGAAGCCTGGTGTAAACAGGACCAAGGTCATAAGCTCCCAATGGCAGCAAGGCTGGGGAAGGAGGCAGTATTTACACATTAACTCTTTCCCAAGGGCCTTGGAGCAGGAGTCTTTGCTGGAGTCAGTGCCTTAACCCAAAGGCATAATAACTATGACAGAATTTCAGGCAGCAGCAACAGTTGTCCAATGGGACTAAGGAGACCTTCCAATCATTTCACTGGTGAAAGGAATTTCCAGACCTACCCATAGACTGCTGTCCCATCACCAGTGCTGGAGAGCTAACTGTCCAGCTAACAATAGCAGATGGTGCTGGGCCTGGAGTCAGGAAGACCCAAGTTCAAATCTGACCCTCAGACATTTACTAGCTGTGTGACCCTGGGCAAGTCACTTAACCAAAGTTTGCTTTGGTTTACTTATCTATAAAATGGGGACAATAACAGCACCTACTCCCCAGGGTTGTCGTAAGGATAAAATGAGAAAATTTGGAAAGTGTTTAAAAACCTTAAAGCAATACATAAATTATTATTGTTGTGGTGGTTGCTACTGTTACACCCTCTAGAGCCTTTCTATGCTTTCTTACCATCGAAATGTCCATCAGGCAGGTTGGGCACCACCTCTTCCCACAAGCCTTTCAAGGGGACAACCTTAGGGACAGGAGAGAGAAAAGAGAGATCAAATCTGGCCTCAGACACTTACCTGCCGTATGACCCCGAGCAAGTCATTTCACCGTTTGCCTCAGTTTCCTCACTGGTAAAATGGGGATATTAGCACCACCACCTCCCAGGGTTGTTGTGAGGGTAAAATGCGATAGTGTTTGTAAAGTGCATAGCACATTGCCTGGTACCGGTGCTTAATAAAGACTTATTTCCTTTCTACTCCTCCCCTCCCTCCATGACCCTTCAGAATCTGGCTGGTGGGTCAGTGCAGGACTGCTAGGGTGAGCCCACCCAGGACGTGATGTCCCTCCCTGCAGAGCCCCAACCACTACCTTGTGGGGCTGATGCTGGGCCCATGCCTGCAGCCGCTGGAAGACACCATCATTGCACTCAACGATCCAATGCTCCTCGATGTTGGTTTCCTGCACCTTGCTGGCGGCAATGGCCATGCCAAAGCCGACCTCCAGAACCCTTCCCCCTGGGACAGGAGCCAGAGGGAAAAGTGACCCCGGGTCCACCAGGAAGCCACCAGCCATCTCCTGAGGGAGATGAGTTTAAAGTCCACCCCCAACCCCCAAATCTTGTGGGAATCGAGGCTGGATTTCAGTAAAAATTCCGCATTCTCACCAGGTACGCCTTGTTCCTCTCCCGTCTTTAGGCCTCACTGCCCACAGCAGAGAGGCAGGAATAGCAAAAAAGGGGGAAAGGGGCAGTTCTAATTTTCAGCTGGATTCTAGTTTTGAGCCCTCATCTCTGCCATGACTGACTCCAGGTGTGACTGACCCTGGACAAGTCTGACCTCAATGGGCCTTAGTTCCCTCTTCTGAAAAATAAGGGCTAGGACTAGATGAGCTCAGAAATTCTGTCTCAGACATTCTAGGGGCCTAGAAAGTCTTAGCTCCTCCTCTCTCTACCCTAGGCTGAGCCAGCTTGATCAGTCAGGGAGCAGAAAACCCATCCAATCCAGGGGGCTGATGGCCTCAGACCTCTCTTCTCATCCCATCCATTAAGTCCCATCTACCCCAGGCAATCTCCCCTACTCCACCCCCATTTCTTTCAGGATACAAATCAACTCCTTCTGGAGGAAGCTAAGACTGGGTCCATGGTTCCAATCACCATTCCTGTGGTTGGCCAGACCCTGACTCCCTTCTCCAACATCACCCCCCTGGGTCACCTCCTCCTATTAGGATGTAAACTCCCAAGGGTGTAATGGCAGGCACAGAAGTAGTTTACACCTTGTTTCAGCTATTGAATTAACACCTTGTTTCAGTTCAAGTTTCTTTTGAACCTTGTATCAAGTCTGTTAAGAAACAGAAGTGTGAACCCCACAACTTGTAAACCCTAGAACTCATGAACTCCTACAACAGGAAGGGGAGGAGCTAATGACCATATATAAGGAGAGGCCCAGGCTAGAGACAGCAGACCCGAGAAGAGGACTCTTGTGGTGGCAGAGTCAAGAAGGAGAAAACTTGTGATATCTCGGCACTGTTTGCTCTGTCTCTGTTGATATTTGTTTGTGATACTTTGTACAGAAGCCCTGAGACTTTACTGTAAGCCCTGAAAGAGGATTTCCTGGTTGTATGTGTACAGAAGTCCTGGAGGAAGGTTTTGGAGGTCCTGGGACTTTACTGATGATTTGTGCTGACCTCTTGGACCTTGTTTGTGAATTTGTGTAGATGATTTGTGTTGAGTTCTCAGACCTCGTTGGTGGGTCTGTGTTGATTTCACAGGCAGATAGTGAATGAATGATGGTGCTGGCAATGTTTATGAATATTATTGTGGCTCTCTCAAGCTTTGTCTCCCCAGAAACAGGAACTGTGAAGGACTTGAGGTGGACTGGACACTGTGAACTTCAATATGGAATGGGAACTGGATGAAGAACTGGACAAGGAGCTGGACAAGGAACTGGGAGCTGCCCCCTTTGAACCCAGGTGACATTTGGAGCTGGGACCATGGAAAAAGAACCATGGAAGCTGAGAGCCAGCCTCAAGTCAAGCTGAAAGAAGACTTTACTTGGATACTGTGTACGGACTGAGAAGATTATGATTTACTGTGGCTAGGGGTAGAGAACTTTGAGTTTGGTACTTTGTGATTGAATTAAGGATTTTGTGATTGACTAAATGAATGTACTTTGTTCAAAACTATGTGACCACTTTGGTGAAAACTTTATGGCCATTTTAGTGATAAGTTGTTGATTTGTGACATGATGAATGCTGTATTTTGATTTTCTGTGATAAGTTGTAACATTGTAAATGCTGTACCTTGATTTTCTGTGAGTGTTTTGCTCTAATTTGTTACTGAATAAATAGTGTTCACTATACTATGTAATCTTGAAAGCTGTTCACAGCAGCTGTCCTCTGGAAAGCTGCTTATGCTTGGCCTTACAGAGGGCAGGGACCCTCTCATTTTTATATTAGTATCCCCAACCACCTCCGTCCACCAAGCATGATACCAGGCATAGAGTAGGTATTTAAAATGCCTTCTTATTCATTCATTCACTCTCTGCTTAAGTATACCCTTACATCCCTCATCCCTCAAATCCTACCTCCTCCTAGATGCCTTCTCTGAACATTCCTCACCCCTCAACTGGATTCTCTCCTTTCTCTACCCCTAAGGTACTTATGACCAATAGTACCCCCACTGTCTGTCAACTACTTATATGGCCCTATGTTGTATGTTAATACATAGGTTATAGGAGTCTTGTCACTACCACTGCACAAACACACACACACACACACACACACACACACACACACACACACACACACGCACACGTTACTCCTAGAGCCAGTCACAGAATCCAATTCATTCAACAACAAATAATCATTGTAAATAGTCTGTGTAAGAGACGATGTTGGAGACTGGGGATTCATAGGAACAAACCAGGGCCTGCCTTCCTGGAGCTTACATTCAACTGAAAGGATATGCTACATATGTGTGTGTGTGTATACACACACACACACACACACACACACACACACACACACACACACATATATGTAAATACCAAGTAATTTCAAGAAGGAAGGATAGAGTTCTGACACATGGGACCATGGGAAGCTGGAAGGATCAGGAAAGCCCTCCCTTGTGTGGGAGGCAGAGGAAAAAGAATGTTCCAGCCCAGAAAGCTGGTCAAAGACACAGATGGGAGAGATGGAAGCTAGATTAGTTGCAAGGGAGTATGTGAAGGGGAGGAATGTCAGAGCTCAAAGGAACTTGAAAATGTTGGACAGCAGTTCTAGGAGGTTCCTTGGAGCAGAAAATGTCAGAGCTGGGAGGGTCCTTAGAACACAGGAGGTCAGAGCTGGGAGGGCCTTTAGAATAGTGTCGGAGGTGGGAGGGCCCTTAGAACACAGAGTGTCAGAGCCAGGAGATACCTTAGGGACTGTCTGATTCTACTCTCTCACTTTACAGGTAGGCAAACTGAGGCTCAAACAGGAGATGTAACTTGCCCATACTTAGCAACTCAGTGGTGGAGTTGAAGCTAGAGCATGGGTCCCTCAGCTCCTTCAAGGCTTTGTGCAAAGGGCACCAAGCACTGGGCCTCAGACTCTCCACACGCTCTAGGACAAGTCACTAAATTTCTCAGATTCTCTGTTTCCTGATCTATAAAGTAGGAATAAAAATACTTCTCACAAGAAGGCAAGAAAGTAGTGGAAAGTTCACTGAGTATGAGTGCTGGGTTCAAATCCTGTTTCCCCAGGATCCCTATTTGTAAGAGAAGGTCAAGTTAAATCATCAATAAGGTGTCTGTCAGCTCTAAGTGCCCAAGGCTCTCTCCCTATGCCAAATTGCCTTGGTTCTTTGGTCTATCTCCTCCCCAGGGCCTGGGACAGAGTCTGAAACATTTGGGAGGTCTTCAGGAAACGCTTAGGGGGCAGACTGATAAGAGAGCTAAGGTGTACCAGAGCAGGGAAGGGCAGATTTGCCCAAAGCCACCAGTACCTTCTGAGAGGAAGCTCTGGGGCCTCTGTCTGGCTATTTCCAGGAGTTTCTCCAGGACTAGTTTACCCTCCAGGCTGAGGCCAGGGCCCCCCCACCTGTCTCCTTGGTTGACAAGGGAGCACAAGTGGGAGGCCCTGGGGCCCAAGGGTTCCTTTTACACAGGAGCTATTCTGGGGGAGGGAGAAGGGCTGGGACTACAGACAGATTCCACTTTTTACTTAGAAGGAATTGGCTCAGGAGTAAGGAAGAGAGGAAAGGAGTATTTTGCAGTTTCTGAAGTACAGCCAGAATTCATTCCAGTCTCTGCATTGTCCATTGTATGAATTCCCTCCCCTATATATGCAAATCACTATCAGCCAGCTCTCCTCCCCACTCTGAGAACCTCTCCTATAAAGTCAGAACTTGGGAGCCCTTACAACAGAGAATGAACATCAGAGCTGGGGGGCCCTTAGAACCCAGAATGTCAGAGCTAGTCCAACCTAATCCAACCCAATTATTTTTCAGTGAAATGTCTAGAGTATGGACTCCAGCCTAAGCCATGGGACTCAAAACCAGCATTGTTTCCACTGAACTCCGCTGTCTCATTGACAGGCATGTGCTCCCAAACTCAGGGCGGCAGGAAGCCAGCAACCCCCATCACATGCCAGAAGAAAAATGCCTGCTGGTTTTCCACATTTAGATGCTTCCTTTGGTCTCTGCTGTTGTTTTGTTTTGCCTGGTTTTGTTTTAAAGGATCCTTTATTAACCGAGGAGGTGGTGTAGGTCAGTGGAAGGCATGCTGCATTTAGAGTCAGAAGATCTGAGTTCAAATTCTGGCACAATACTATCTGTGTGATGTTTGGCAACACATTTAACATCTCTGGGCCTCAGTTTCCTCAACTGTAAATGAGAGGAAATGGACAAGATGATTTGAAAGGTCCCTTCCACTTCTGAAATCTATGCCCTTATGACAAAGAAGTACCACTCTGTGTGTATTATATACAAATATATAAAGGTGTATATGTGTATATAACATGTCTGTATATTCATAAATATATGTATATACATACATAGGCACATATGTGATGATGGCAAGGCAGGTCTCCCTTCATCCTCTAGTGCAGATGCTGGCTACCTCTCCCCAATCCATTAAGTAATACTTCATATTAAACATGTGATATACATATATACACACATACAATATACACACAAATATATGAACCACATACATATGTATATAGTTCTACATCTGCCTATGCACATATTGTATACATGTGTATATACATGTGCATATATTGTATGTATATGTACAATATGCATAGTGCTTTAAAGTTTGCAAAGCTCTTCATATTAACTTGATCTTCACAGCAATGCTGAGAAATGTTATTATTACCCCCATTCTACAGATGAGGAAACTGAGTCTAAGAGCAGTTAAATGACTTGCCCAGGGTCACAAAGCTAGCAAATACCTGATGCAGGATTTTGCCTCAGGTCTTCCAGTCTGCATTCTGTATAACCTAGTTGGAACCAAGAGGAACCACCTAGTTCCCCTGCTCTGATCAAACCTCCCCCAGTGATGGTCACTCTTATAAAGATGTGGTTCTCAGTATCCCAGAGGCTGGATCTCAGCAGTTGGGGGGGGGGGTCTTTCTCCCCCTTTGGGACCACATCCCTGGGGCTATTCTGAGATCCAGGTTCTCACCTTGATTTCTCTCCCCAGGGTTTCCTCCCAGTTAATTGTTAGTTCCATATATAAAATTAAGAATTCTGAACTAGATGGGTCAGGGGAATCAGGGAAGACTTCCTGAAGGAGGTGGGACTATGAGTTGGATTTTGAAGGTGTTGGGCGGTGGAGAGAGAGAAGAAAGGCAAAGAGAAAGGAGAGATGAAGTCAAGGGGAATGGTCTAAGCAAGGAATGACTTGTTAGAAACAGAGAACAGAGGAGCTGTTAGTATTGATGGCAGGAGAGGTAAACTGAGGCCAAATATGAAGGCTGTGCTAAAGGCGGTTTCCTGATTGGTCCTCCTAATTGTTCTCCACCTCTCTCTATAATCCATTCCCTGCACAGAAGCCAAGCACAGAACTGACCACTTCACTTCCCTGCACAAAAGCCTCCAGTGGCCCCCTGATATCTAGGACCAAACGCAAACTTCCCAGGATAGCATTCCAAGCCCTTCATACGGGCTCTAGACCACTTTTTCAGGCTCATCATCCATTCATGCACACTGTAGTCTAGACCAGGGGTGGGAAAACTTTGGCCCTAAGGCCATATGTGGCCTTTTAAGTCCTTAAGTGTGTCCTTTAGACATTTTGTCTTCTTGGACAAGAAATTCCAATATCAATTCCTGTGACCTGAGATGACAGATAGGAAAACTTTATAAATGATAACAACTATATTTCTCCACCTATAAAATGGAAATTCTGGAACCTTGTACCTGACACTGACTCTCTAACCTCATTGAAATTGCCCCCAAATCATTATTAAACACTCACCAAGCACATCACAGTGTTGTGGGAATGGGGGAGAGATTTTGCTTACTAAGGGAGGGGAAGCCCAGACAGATGTTGAATTGGCCCCAGTGAGTAAAACCAAGGGGATCCTCTGAAGAACCAGAACCTTAGCAAGAATCAAGGTACTCCTGACTCTCGGTAGTTTCTAGGTTTCTGGGACTCCACCTTAAAACACAAATCACTCTGGTTTCCACTGAATGGCCAAGAAGAGCCCCAAACCAAGCTTCAATGGCTCAGGGGTTAGGTCCGGATGATTTAGAACAATTGTAAAAGGCAATTGTTTTTGCTTCAAACCAGAAACTAGGAGATTCTTCCCCTCCATTATAGATGTTTGTGATGGTAAATTGAGCCATCAATTATCTCAATTCTTACTCGGCCCTCAGTCAATGAATGGGTGTGACCTCAGACAACCAGATACCTAGGAAAGACCTTAATTTAGAAAGGCCAAGGTATGTACTGCCCAGGGTGACTTGAGGAATGAGGCTGAGGACTTGAGGGAGCTCTACCGTGCTCATCTCCAATTCAGTCAAAGTCAAGACATCTCCCTGGTGATATCATTTGGTCCTCTCCAAGAAGGGAAGCATGAACAACAACATGTATTATTTGTGTACACTTTGATTTCCCGGATGAAACAGAGACTTCTTAAGGGGAGGGAATGCTTTGTTTTTGTATCTCCATACAGTGTTTAGCACATAGTAGGGCAATCAATGCTCATGACTAAGTTTAGACTCTCCTATAGACAATGAGGGCCATGGAAGATGTTTGATATGTTGAGATTAATCTTCACAAAGTCTCCAATAAAGAACCAGGCCTAGAGGCTCTAGGTGGACAGAAGAATATGACCTTGTACCACAGTCCCCTGGCCAAGTCACTTAAGCTCCACCTGCCTCAGTTTCCTCATCTAAAAAATGAGAATAATAGCAGCTGCTTCACAGGGTTGTTGAGATACTGTATGTGCAGTGCTTATTAGAATATAGATGCCATAGGGTCCAACCTCCTCATTTACAGATAAAGAAGGGAACTTGACAGAGTGATTTGCCTAGTGTCATTAAGCCTGGGAGTTCAAGGCTGGCTCTCCAACCCAGTACACACCAATCCAGTACAATCCAGGGACTTCTTAATATCACATGATAGTGCATCAGAAGGTGTTATTTGATGGAGGTGGGGGAAAGGGGATGGGAGGGCTTCCTGGAGGAGGTGGTGGTACTCCAGCTGGGCTTTAAGCTGAAAGGGAAGCAAGGCTATTCCAAGCAGAGCAAAGACTGAGGGGCTTCAGAAGAAGATATAGGGTTTCTTTGGGGGGCAGAATCACTCATCCCACTCTTACTGCTATAGAGCCTGTCCCACCCAACTGGAGGGAGATGGCCTTGAATGCTGCACTGAAATGACTTGGAATTTGACGCCCAAGCCAGTAAACAGCTGCTGAAATGTTCTTTAGAGGAACGGGTTAAGCATACCTGTGGCTTAAGGCCTCTCCAAGCTGTGATCTCCTATGGTCCTCAGGCTGCTGAATTTGGAGTTGGAAGGGATCATACATAGACCAACCCCCTCTTTCTACAGATAAGGAAAGGGGATGGGGGAGGCTACTGGGATTAAGTAACTATTTCAGACTCAAAGTTTGTGATCACAGGACTTGGCCGAATTAAGGGTCCTAAAGACAGTCCAAACTCCAAAGGAAGGTCACTCAGCCAGAAAGAGGGGGCAGGGTCCGGATTCGAATGCAGGCCCTTGCAGTCCCCATGCAGCCATCTTTTCCTTCAGCTTCTCACCCCCTTTGTGCCTCCCCCCCCCACGCCCCCTCTTCCCATCTCTGGGGTTCTCTATGGACTTCCCTGGGACCTGACTGCTCCTTCCCCCAAGGGAGGCCTAGGGGAGGAGGGGCCGGCGGGTACCTCGGGAGGAGGCCACGGCGGCCAGCGAGTGCATGTAGGGGGTCTCCCAGCGCTCCATCACCGGCTTGCCCAGGATCTGGAGGTGCGTGTCGGGCTCATTGTAGCCGGCGGCCGCTTTTTGCCAAGCCGGCCGGCAGTCCTCTCCGGTCCCGAAGATGGGCGCAGGGGCAGCGTCAGCGTTCATGGTCGGGTCCTGGCAGTCAGTCCGCACTCTGGAGGCAAGAAGCAGGCGAGGCTGACTTTATACCAGGGGGCGGGGAGCCCAGCACCCGCACCGAGCCAGAGGGCTGGGGGTAGGGGGAAGGAGGGAGCCCTGGCCCAGCGGGGCCAGGCCCGCCCCTCGCCCCTCCTCCAACCCCAGTCCAGGCTTTGGAAAGAAGAAGGGGACACCTGGCTGTCACCTTGGGGAAGTGCAGTCCTCCCTAAACTGCCCCCTCCCCCACTCAGGCACAGGAGTGGAAATGATTTCCCTCCCTAGAGCCTTTGCAGTGGGGAGCACAAGAATGATTAAGCCTTTTTTATAGATAGGAAAACTGAGGCCCGATTCAAGAAGCATTTATTGAGTGTCCACTTTGTGTCCAGTACAAAGACAAACAATATGTTCCCTGCCCTCAAGTTGTTGCACAGTCGTGTCCGACTCTACGTGGGCAAAGATAGTGGAATGATTGGCCGTTTCCTTCTCCACTGTGTCCCCCTTTTTACTGATGAGGAACTGAAGCAAACAGAATTTAAGTGACTTGACCAGAATCAGAGAGCTTAGTGTCTGAGATGGAATTTGAACACAGACCTCCCTGACTCCATCTTGGTGCTCTATCCACAGCCGGCAGCAGAGGCAGCAGCAGAGGCAGCTTAGAGGCCAATGCCACTGGGTTGATGTTGTGGAGTGATGTGTAAGAAGACTGGATTTAGGGCGGCTAGGTGGACCCGAGTTCGGATCCGGCCTCAGACACTTAACACACACAAAAACCTAGCCGTGTGACCTTGGGCAAGTTACTTACCCCCAACTGCCCTCCAAAAACAGCAAAAAAAAAAAAAGACTGGATTTAAACTTTTGGGGTAAGAATTCACTATTTGCTAAAAAACTGTTGGTGCTCCATCAGCCAGTGCCACACCATCCAGGGGTACAGCAGATGGAGAAGTTTTGGATGCTGTGGATAAGTTCACTTACTCTGGCAGTGTATTTTCCGGGTATGCACACATTGATGATGATGTTTGGGAAGCTCAAAGGGAAGTGGGAGAGAAGAGGTATTAGGCTGTCTACAAACTGAAGGTCTACAGAGCCGTGGTGCTGACCTCATCGTGTATGCCTGTGAAACCTGGACAGTCTACCAGTACCATGCCAGGAAACGGAACGGCTTCCATCTGAATTATCTCAGGAAGATTCTGAAGATCACTTGGCAGGATAAGGTATCTTATCTGAGAAAGAACTGAAGTTCTTTCTCAAGCTGTACTGCCAAGCATTCAAACTAGAGTGTTTCATTCAAACTAGGAGTTATCCAATGGGCTGACCATGTTGTTTGAATGCCAAATGTGCACTTATTTGAGAGTCTATTTTATGGAGAACTCACACAGGGCAAGTGCTCACAAGGAGGTCAGAAGAAGTGATACAATGACACTCTCCAGGACTCTCTTACTGGGGTCAGCTAGGTAGTGCAGTAAATAAAGCACCAGCCCTGGAGTCAGGAAGACTTGGGTTTGCACAAAAAATAGCCTTGGGCAAGTCACTTAACCCCAATTGCCCTAAAAAAAAAAAAAAAAACACTTTGGAACTGATTGTGTGACATGGGAGACAATGGCACCGAACTGCTCAGCATGGCATGCCCTCATCAGAGAAGGTGCTATGCTTTATGAGCAAAGCAGAATTGAAGTAACTCAGAATGCCCAGATTTAAAGAATCCACCCCAAATGTTTAGATAGACTATTTGTGGTGGAGCATTCTGAGCTCATATAAGCTGGTCTGATCAACCACAGTTGGACACATTGTAACTTGACATAGTGATATCATTTTGATCCTCTTCAAGAATGAAGGTAAACAACTAACCAAACAACCAACATCAGATATAAAAGATTGTGTGTGTCTGTGTGTGTGTGTGGTGTGTGAGTGTGTATGTGAACTCTTTCTGAGTTCAAATTTGACTTCAGACACTTACTAGCGGTGTAACTCTGGTTAAGTCACTTAACCATATTTGCCTCAGTTTCCTCATCTGTAAAATGAACAGGAGAAGGAAATGGCAAACCATTCCAGTATCTCTGCCAAGAAAACCCCAAATGGGGTCACCAAGAGTGAATGCAAATGAAAGGACTACACAACAACAACAAATATATAGATATAGATATACATACATATATTTATGTGTATATAATTATATATGAATCTAAATATATATCTATATATAGTTTATATATCTTGGATACCAAAATTTAATACAAAGGTTTTTCCCCCATTCAACCACTTCTTTTTATCCTAGATGCACTAATATTGTTTGCAGTTCAAGTAATCAAAGTTATCGATTTTATCTTTTGTAATTGTTTCTATCTCTTGTTTGGTTAAGGATATATCCCTTACTCATAACTGTGAGAGGTACATGATCTGTTTCTCTTATAATCTTTTTTTATAGCTTGATCTTTAACATTAAGGTCATATACCCATTTAGATTGTGCTGTGAAGTATAAGATGTTGGTTTAAGCCTAATTTCTGCCAAACTGCTTTCCAGTTTTCCCAGTACTTTTTTTTTTTTATCAAATAGGGAGTTTTTCTAGGTAATGCATTTTCCACTTTATAAATACTGGGTTATTGAGTTCAATTGTTTCTGAACCTCCCTCTGTTCCATTGATCTATCTCTGTTTTTTAACAAATACCAGATGGTTTTGATGACTGCTGCTTTGTAATGTAGTTATTTGTATAATATGATGTAGTTTATAATATACTTTGAGGTCTGGAACTGCTATTCTCCTTCATCCTTCTTTTTATCATTTCCCTTGATATTGTAGATCTTTGTTTTTTTCAAATAATTTGGCTATTAATTTATCAAGACCTATGAAGTGTCCTCTTGGCAATTTGATTGGTGTAGCATTATTAAAAATGTAAATTAATTTTGGTAGTATTTTCATTTTTATTATATTGGCATGACCTAGCCATGAGCACTGAATGTTCCTCCAGGTTGTTCTTTAATTCTTTAAGCAATATATTGTAATTGATTCTATATAAGTCTTATGTGTTTTAGGGAGGTTGATTCCACAGATAGTTTATGCATTTCATAGTTATTTGGAATGAGGTTTACCTTTCTATTACTGTTTCTTGTATTTTGTTATTATTACATAAAAATATTGTTGACTTTTGAGGATTTATTTTGTAACTTGCAACTTTGCTAAAGCTATTAATTGTCTCAATATCTTTGCTGATTCCCTGGGGTTTTCTAAGTAAACCATACTATCAACAAACAGGGATAATTTTATTCCCTTTTTTATCTATCTTTATTCTTTTAATTACTTTCCTGTGTCTTATTGCTATTGCTAACTTTTCCAGAACTATATCAAATAATTGTGGAGAAATTGCACATCCTTGCATCACTCCTCAATTTATTGGAAAAGGTTCTAGAGTATCCCCATTGCATATGGTGCTTTTGGTTTTAGATACTTTTTTATGATATTTTTTTAAAAAGGTCCCTCTATACCTCTACTGTGTAGGGTTTTTAGCATAAAAGAGTGTAACTTAGAGTCTTAGGGCATTTCCTGGAGTACCGAGAGGTTAAGAGACTCACCTAGTAGTCAGCATATGTCAGAGACAGGACTCAAATATGTCTTCCTAGCTAGAGACCAGCTTGTAAAGCAGTACATCTAATGCCTCTCATACAAAAAGTAGACACAAAGTAATTTCCAGGGGGAGAATACTAACAACTGAGTGAATCAAGATAGGTTTCCTATAGATTATAATTTGTGAAGGCTTTTAGCTGAGCTATGGAAGAAGCTAGGGAGTCTAAGAAACATACATAAGTAGAATATCCCAACATTCTGGTGAGGAGGAGTGTGGAGCTAGGATATGGAATGTCTTGTATAGGTGTACTGGAGCCAGCTCACACCTATTATTAAACATTTAGTGTGAGGATTTACACCTCAGCAGTGGGTCAGTGCTGTAAATCAGGGTTTGATTTTTCATTCTGTTGGTTGTCTAGCAGGGGTAGGGAATCTACTGCCTCAAGGCCACATGGGGCCTTCTAGGTCCTTTGGTGTGGCCTTTTGACCTAGTCCAAGTTTTACCAACAGATTCTTTTATCAAGGGAATTTGTTCTGTGAAGTTTAGGTTCAGTCAAAGGGCCGCACTTGAGGACCTAGAGGATCCCATGTGACCTCAAGGCAGCGGGTTCCCCACCCCTGGAAACTTAAAGTGATGAAGAAAACGTTGATAATTCAAATTAAACTTAAAAGTGTGTCCTGTGCTTGTTTTCTGAAAGCCTATAGTTTAACACTCTTCAGCACATTAGAGACCAGCATCCAAGACAGTCTGGCTGATTACAGAGTTTGTGAAAGAAAGTGATTTACAATAATTCTGGAAAAAGAATGTGGAAACAGACTGTGTAAGGCCTTCAGTACACCCAGAAGTTTGCCTTTGATCCTAGAATCAAGAGAAAACCACTGGAGATTCTTAAGCAGGAGAGGGAGAGGACCCAGAACACATTTAATCACTTCACAATATACAATCACTCTTCTCTAAGTGCCTCAGGCTGTCACCATCTTTCCTGCTTGTTTTCCCCTCAGTAAACTGTGGAGATTGGATTAGACAATTTTGAATGTCTCTAAATCATAGGATTTCATAGGCTTCAAGGATCTGGAGGGATAATGACTGTGGGTACATTTTGGAAACTGTCAAGATGGAGGCAGAAGACCTAGGTTAAGAGGCTGGTTCTGCCACCACCTTGCTGTGCAACCTCACTCAAATGATTTCCCCTCAGCTTCAGGTTCCCCATTTGTCAAATGAAGGGTTGAGACCATTGAGCTCTAAGGTCCTTCCCACATGTGCCTGGCATGTTGCATGAAAAAGAGTACAAAAGGATGGGCAGACCATAAGGGATAGGTCCTCAAATGGCAAGAATCTCAACTCAGAAAGGCCTTAGAGCAGTTTTCTGGACAGACTATATTCAATTGAATCTACTGGACATCTACCAAGAACATAAAACCAGTGTCTATCACACTACCTTGCACATACTTCCATACTCATATCCTAGCTATAGAACTGAAAGGAACTTTAGAGGTCAGCTAGTTCAACTCCCTCATTTTACAGACAAAGAAACTACATTCAGAGACATTAAAGAACTTGCCCCAATGTCATAGGACAGAATTTGAGCCCAGGTACATCTTCTTTATCCCAAATGAATGGAGAAAACATTTATTAAGCACTTACTATGTGCAAAGCTCTTACTATGTGCAAATCACTTTGCATATAAGTAGAAAAGTAAGACAGTCCCTGCTCTCAAGGAGCTCATATTCTAATGGGGGAGACAGCACAGAAGGTTTCAGTTTAGATTCAGATGGAAAGGACCCACAGTCCTTAGGTGAAGGCAGCAAGGCATATGATCATGCCTCTTCTTATGTAGGTTCCACTGATAAAATCATATAAGTTTCTGATGTTGAAATGGACTTGAGTGGCACAACTTTTCTTTTCAGAGTTTTCAGTCTCTATGACTGTAGCGCCTACCTGAAGAAGAGGCTGCCAGGATACATCCTCAGTATTCCATTGGTTATATTATGTTGTCTCCCAGGGGTTAGTTTTCTCATTCCTGTGAGCACTCCCTCCAATAATGCAGTGTAAGGTTCAAGAAATAGACTTCCCAAATACAAGGTGGGGACAACAGTTAGACAATAGTGAAAAAGATCTGGGTATCCTAGCGAACTACAAGTTTAAAATAAGTCAACAGTGATATAGAAGCAAAAAAAGTTAAGGGGATCTTGGGCTGCATTAAGAGAAGAATAATCTTCTAGGAATTGCTGTTCTTTACCCAGGTCAGACTATATCCAGGATAATGTGCTCAATTTTAGGGATAATTAATGAATTAAAGGACTTTCCAGTATTCTTGAGGAAAAGACCAGAACTGAACAGAAAATTTGACTGGCAAGAATCATGAGAAACATAAGAAGGTAAACATGAAAGACCAATTATAAGGGACTTAATAAGGGCAAATTGTTTACTTCTTGTGTAGGAAAATGACATCTTTTATTCTTAAGAATGTTATCATTACTAGGTAGTTTGAAAGAGCATATATAGATAGAAGGTTTGGGATTGAGTTGATTGTGATGGGATGATCCTTGAAATACAGTTGAGAGGTAAAATGGAGCAATTTTTCTCATACAAAGGAGGCATGAATGGATGAATTGTTACTGTGGAGAATAGGAGGAGGTTGGAGGACTGATAGTACTAGAACCTTATTCTCATCAGAGCTGGGGAATAACATACATCTAGAAAAGGTAAAAGTTCTCATAATTTATAGAGAAACAGGAGAGTAAGGGGGGAGGGAAGGGGGGAGGGAAGCTGAAAAGAGTGTGCAAATTAAGACAAGAGGACAAGGGGAGAGAGTAAGGTGGATTTAGAAGGGCAGGATGATTAAGAAATAGGGGAGAAAGAGAAGAAGAGCAAGACCAAGAAGTAAGGGAAGGGCTCTTAGAAGAGGTTAGGATTAAGGAGGCAGTGATCAGAAGTAAATTAGATGAGATCAAGAATATCAAAAGAATTAATGAAAAACATATAAAGAAAGGAAGTCTAGCAGTACTGTTGTGGTTTGGGGTGCTGGGAACTCCTGAAATGTAAGGGTAAAGGATGAGTCTGCCTGGAAGGAATTAGAAACTCAAGCCTTCTTTTAATCAAGGTATTGAAGCTTATTATAATGTCAATAGAGTGGGCAAGATTCCTAGTAAATCTGCAACTTAATGGGGGTGAGACTGATGCTTATATACAAAAAGGACAGTGAAAGGATCTGAATGGGATTAAGGAGCCAGTAAGTAGTCTGGGGTGGGCCAAATGAGACAGTGAAAGGAACAAGTAAGTTAATTAGGTGATCTAAATGGGCTGGGGTGGGCCAGGTGCCTCCAGTAAGATGCCAGGAACTGGGTTGTGGGGGAAAAATTCAGGGACTGGGCTATTGGAATATATGGGAAAATTCAGGGTCCAGGTCCCATCACCCCATCAGTACCAGATCTTAAACTGTATTATAAGGCAGTAATTATCAAAACTAGTACTGGCTAAGAAATAGAAAGGTGGATCAATGGAACAGAGTAGACATATAATACACAGTAGTAAATGATTGTAGTTACCTTATTTTGACATATATAAAGATTTAAACTTTGGGGATAAGATTTCATTATTTGCTAAAAAAAAAAAAACTTGGGAAAACTGGAAAGTAGTCAGGCAGAAACTAAATATAGACCAATATCTTACACTATTTACCAAGATAAGGTCAAAATGAATACATGATCTAAACATAAAAGGACATGTCTTAAGTAAATTAGAAGAACTTGCAACATATTACCTAGACTTATGGATGGGAGAAGAATTCATGAATAAGCAAGTGATAGAGAGCATTGTGAAATGTAAAATGGATAATTTTGATTACATCAAATTGAAAAGGTTTCATTCAAATAAAATGATGGTAGCCAAGATTAGAAAGAAAACAGAAACTTGGGGAGGAAATTTATAGACAGTTTCTTGGACAAAGGCTCATGTCTCAACTCTATAGAAAACTTTGTCAAATTTATAAGAATATGAATCATTCCTCAAATGATAAATGGTCAAAGGATGTGAAGAGGCAGTTTTTGGATAAAGAAATAAAGGTTATGTATAGTTATATAGAAAAATGCTCTAAATCATCATTGATTGGAGAAATACAAATTAAAACAACTTTCAGATATTATCTCATACCTGTCAGATTGGCTAAAATGATAGAAATGGAAAATGGCAAATATTGGAGGGATGTGGGAAAATTGGGATACTAGTATACTATTGGTAGAACTGTGAACTGATCCAACCATTTTAGAAAGCAATCTGGAATTATGCCCCAAACTTATAAAAGTGTGTATAACCTTTGTCCCAGTAATACCACTATTAGGTCTGCTTCCCAAGGTGATCAGGGAAAAAGGAAAAGAAACCTTTAAGATATTTATAACAGTTCTCTTTATGGTGGCAAAAAACTGGAAATTGAGGGGATGCCCATCAGTTGGGGAATGACTGAACAAGTTGTGGTATATGATTGTGATGGAACATTACTGTGTCATAAGAAATGATGAGCTGATTAATTTTAGAAAAACATGGAAAGATTTTCATGAAATAATAAAGAATGAAATGAGCAGAACCAAGAGAACATTGGATACAGTAACAGCAATATTGTTTGAAGAATAACAGTGAATGATTAAGCTATTCTGAGGATTATAAATATTCAAATCAACTACAAAGGACCTATGAAGGAAGATCAGAGAAAGAACTGATCAATAGAATTATGCATAATATGTTTTTAAAAATACATATATATGTATATATACACACAGTATGGTATGAGTATATATGTATATATATACAATAAATACATATATGTGTATATGCACAATACACATATATACATGTATATGTGTGTATGTGTGTGTATATATATGAAGAGAGAGAGAGAACTTGGAACTTAAAATGTAACAAAAAATGTAATTTAACTTAAAAAAGATAGTCAGAAGAGATGGTAGGATCAAGTGAAAGCTTTTTTAAGCACAGGAGAGACATGCATGTGTTTGTAGGCAGAAAGGAAGGAAACAGTAGAGAGACTAAAGATTTGAGCGAGTGGGGGTCATAGGGGAGGCAATTTGCTGGAGAAGATAGGATAAGATAGCATCAAGGATGCATGTTGCTGTGGCAAGGAGAAGGGTTACCTCTTTATGTGAAACAGGAGTGAAGGAAGAGATGGAAGCTGGGGGAAAGATGTCTGATTGATTGAAGAGGGGAGGAAACAAGAAGATGGAGCTCTCAATAAGCAGTCTCAAACTTTTTCAGTGAAGTATGAGGGAAGGTTATTAGTTGAGAGGGTCAGGGAAGGAGTGCCATGGGAAGCTTGAGGAAGAATAACAAGTGTTGAAATAGATAGCCTTTGTGGTGAGTGGGATAGGCTATTGATTAGAGGAGTGTAAAAGAACTGCCTTTCTCTGGGGGGGACCAGTTGAGATTTATATAACATCAGTTTGTAGTGAACCAAATCAATACAGTTTTGTGACTTACTCTAGCTCTGTTTATCAGCAAATGAATAGGAGCAAAGGTCAGGGACAGGGGTAGTAAGCCAAGCTTACAGTTCAGCAAGGCAAAATTGATAGTAGACTAAGGAGGCAAGGAACTCAAGTATAGATGATAATGTACAATTGAACTGGTTGGCCAATCATTTGAGTTAGGGTAGGGAAGAGAACATAACCAGTATAAGGTTATAAGAAAGAATTAACTGAGGAGTGGAGGGGATTAGAGGTCATGACGAAAGACTAAAAGTTGTAAAGCAGAAAGATGAAATGATAAAAGATGATGATCAGTAAAGGAATTTTAGAATTCGTGTACATTGAACACTTGCAGGTAGTGGGTAAGACCAAGAGGATGATCATCTCTGTGGGTAGCTGAAGTGGAATGGAGGAGGTGGTGTTGTTTAGTCATGTCCAGTTCTCTGTGATCTCATCTGAGGTTTTCTTGGCAGAGATACTGGAGTGGTTTGCCATTTCCTTCTCCAGCTCCTTTGACAGATAGGGAAACTGAGACAAACAGGGTTAAGTGACTTGCCCAGGGTCACAGAGCTAGTAAATATCTGAGACTGGATTTGAACTCATCAAGATGAGTCTTCCTGACTTCCATCCCTCTATCTACTACTGTATCACCTAGCTGCCCCTGGAATGGAGAAATAAGTCATGGAAAATAGTAGATTTATGAAATGGGAAATTAGGGTATTTGAGGGAATATCAATATATATTGATATTCTTTTAACATTAGGGCAGGAGTTGGGGAGGAGAGAAAGACTGTTGTCTAGGCACTGAATACACTGAGGAAAGAAAGAGAATCTCTTTCCCAGCCACCTGAAGCTAGATTGTGTAATCAATTTGAATAGCATGAATCTCAAAGAAGAGTTTGCTATCTGTAGAATTGTCTGGAAGTGGCCATGGGGACCAAGGAGTATTCTGACTCCCCCATGTGGAAACACATTAAAAACCTCCTTTTCAGTTTCTCTGGATATAAGAAAGCTTTTCCAAACTTGAAGTCCCCTAAATTTAGGAGAAAAAAAATAAAAGGTCTTTCTTAAGGCAGTAGATTAAGGACCAAATTACATCAACAAGCTTTTATTAAGTGCTTACTAGGTGCCAGCTACCATGCTATACTAGAGAACATAGATATGAGCATTAAAAAAAGAATAGTCCCTGCCCTCAAAGAGCTTACACTCCTTACACTCATATGGGGGAAGATAATATAGAAAAAGGAGGTAACAAACTGGTGTGAGATAGAGGACTTTCAAGCATTCCTGATGAAAAGACCAGAGCTGAACAGAAAATTTGACTTTCAAATATAAGACTCAAGAGAAGCATAAGAAGGTAAACAGGAAAGGGAAATCATAAGGTACTTAATAAGATTAAACCTTTTACATTCCTACATGGGAAGCTGATATGTGTAACTCATAAGAACTTTCTCATTATTAGGGTAGTTAGAAGGAGTATATATAGACAGAGGGCACAGAGTGAGTTGAAAATGAAGAGATAATATCTAAAAAATAAAATTAAGGGGTGAGAGAGAAGAAAGAAAAAGGAAGAGGTAGAATGGGGTAAATTATCTTACATAAAAGAGACAAGTAAAAGCTTTTACAAAGGAGGGAAAGAGGAAGGAGATGAAGGGGAGTGAGTAAACCTTACTGTCATCAAAAATTGGCTCAAAGAAGAAATAATATCCACACTCAGTTGGGTACAGAAATCTATCTTGCCCTATAGGAAAGTAGGAGTGGAAGGGGATAAAAGAATAGGGGAGTGATATGATAGGGAGGGTGGATTGGGGAGGAGAAGCAAAACACTTTTGAGGAGGGACAGGGTGAAAGGGGAGAGAATAGAAGGGGGATAAGATGGAGGGAAATACAATTAGCAACAGTAACTGTGAAAAAAAATTTTTGAAGCTATTTTCTCTGATAAAAGCCCCATTTCTCAAATAGGTAGAGAATTGAGTCAAATTTATAGAAATAAAAACCATTCCCCATCTGATAAATGATCAAAAGATATGATCAGTTTTCAGTGATACATCTATAGCCATATGAAAAATACTCTAATGTATTATTGATTGGAGAAATGCAAATTAAAACAATTTGGAGGTACTATCCCATACCTTTTAGATTGGCTAATAGGACAGAAAAAAAGTAAATGATAAATGTTGGAGGGGATTGTAGCAGCAAGCACCCCAACATCCCCAGGGTGGCTGCCAACACAGGTTCTTAGATCTGCTTTTGTAAAGGAAAGCAACTCAAAATTGGTTAACAAGCTCACTTTAATCAATCAAACATATATTACCTAGTTCAGGGGGGAAAAGTCAGCACCCTGAACTTCAGAGTATACAGACAGATCAAACAGACAAACTTCCAAACTGTCCCAACCATTATCAATACCAAAATCACAGTTACCAGAGAGGGAAGCATCAACATCTGGGTTTTCAAAGCCGGGGGGGGCTCTCAACAACAGCTGCCCAGAGTCTCATCTGGTCAAATCACATAACACTTCTCAAAGTGAGCCCCAAAGCAAAGCCTCCCATCAGGGTTTATATAGCCTTCTCCTGGCTCAGAGAATGTAACAACCTTCTTGACCCACTGCTCAATCACAAAGTATCAAGGTGTGGGCTTTCCTGAAAACAAGCCTCCCACCACAGGCTCTGGGAGCACTTAACCTAGGGGCAGGGAAGATCTTTAAATTTGCATTTCCATTACATTGTCTTCCTCCTGTTCCATGCTTTGATCCTTTTTTCCCCAAAAAAGGAATCCAAAGTCGGATTGCTGTGCTTGTTTTGCTTTTTTTGTTTGCTCATGTTGCCACTCAATTATTTGACTTTTGAGCTTTTTGCCACAGTAGAACTTTGCTTCCAGAGAGGATAATTTTGTCCCAAATTACTGGGGTTTTCACAGCTTCCTGAGCTATTAGTTGGATGCCCTCTCAGAAGCCTCCACTGGCTCTGGCACACTGGTCACACACTGCAGGACCTGAACTGTAGACAGCAATCCAGATCCAAGCAGGTTAAAGCAAGAGGGATTATCCCTTAGACTGGTCACTTGGTTCCCCTACAATCTGCAAGTCAGTAGCTCTGAAGCAGCCACATGGTGGCAGCCACTGTGCCTCAGCTGCTTCTCCCTCTGGGGGCAGAGGCCGGACCGCACTCCCAGACCCCCTGTTCCCACAAAGTCCACACTGAACTCTCACTTTGTCTTTGGCATTTATGGGTTGATAATTCTGGAGACCACCACAACTGTTGGTGATCCACTCTCCAGAAGTCCCTCCAGCCAGGGCTGGTTGGCTACCCTGAGGCTAAAACTGAGGACTCAAGGGATGGGGTTGGGGGGGGGGGGGGGCTGCGCTCAGCTCCCAGAAGCTGAGATGGACCCTTCTTGTAGGCCTGCCAGGCTGTCTTCAGCAGGAGGTTTCTTTTTCTCTGTCACTTTGTGGGTGCTGTAGCTCTAAAGTTTGTTTAGAGTCATTTTTTATAGGTATTTGAGATGGTTATGGAGGGCGCATACAGAGTTTTCCTGCTTCTACCCAGGCTTTTCTGAAAGCATCTGGCTCATCATTTCTCTTTTCTTTTTTCTTTTTTTTTTTGCTTTTTGGAGGGCAATTGGGGTTAAGTAACTTGCCCAAGGTCACACGGGTAGGTTTTTGTGTGCGTTAAATGTCTGAGGCCAGATCCGAACTCAGGTCCTTCTGACTCCAGGGCCAGCGCTCTACTCACTGCAAGGCTCATCATTTCTTATAGTAAAATACTATTCCTTCTTAATTATATACCAAAACTTGTTCAGCCATTCCCCAATTGCTGGGCATGCCTCCAATTTTTAATTCTCTGCCCCCAGAAATGAGCAACTACAAATATATTTGTACATATAGATCCTTTTCCTTTTTGTCTTTTAAAAAAAATCTCTTTTGGGATACAGTGTACCACTAGTAGTGGTATTACTAAATCTAAAGGTACACAAAATCTCATAGCCTTTTGGGCATAGTTCCAAATTATTCTACCAAATGGTTGAATCAGTTCACAACTCTACCAACAATGCATTAATGTCTCATTTTTCCCACATCCCTGTAATGGAAATGCAAATTTATAGATCTTCCCTGCCCCTAGGTTAAGTGCTCCCAGAGCCTGTGGTGGGAGGCTTGTTTTCAGGAAAGCCCACACCTTGATACTTTGTGATTGGGCAGTGGGTCAAGAAGGTTGTTACATTCTCTGAGCCAGGAGAAGGCTATATAAACCCTGATGGGAGGCTTTGCTTTGGGGCTCACTTTGAGAAGTGTTATGTGATTTGACCAGATGAGACTCTGGGCAGCTGTTGTTGAGAGCCCCCCCGGCTTTGAAAACCCAGATGTTGATGCTTCCCTCTCTGGTAACTGTGATTTTGGTATTGATAATGGTTGGGACAGTTTGGAAGTCTGTCTGTTTGATCTGTCTGTATACTCTGAAGTTCAGGGTGCTGACCTTTTCCCCCTGATCTAGGTAATATATGTTTGATTGATTAAAGTGAGCTTGTTAACCAATTTTGAGTTGCTTTCCTTTACAAAAGCAGATCTAAGAACCTGTGTTGGCAGCCACCCTGGGGATGTTGGGGTGCTTGCTGCTACAGACAATGAAGTAAGAACTCCTACACCAAAAGCTTCCAAAAATAATATGAACTGGGAGGTGGCTAGGTGGTACAGTGAATAGAGCACCAGCCCTGAAGTCAAGAGGACCTGAGTTCAAATCCAGCCTCAGACACTTAGCATTTACTAGCCATGTGACCTTGGGCAAGTCACTTAACCCCAATTGCCCTGCCTTCCCCCCAAAAAAAAGCAAAAAAAGAAAAAGAAAAATATGAACTGGTTATAGACCTTAGGGGAGCTTAAGAAGGATTTTGAAAACCAAATAAGAGAAGTAGAGGAAAAATTGGGAAGAGAAGTGAGAATGATACAAGAAAATCAGGAAAAGAGAGTCAACAACCTGACTGAAGAAAATACCTCCTTAAAAAATAGACTAACCCAAATGGCAAAAGAGGCTCAAAAAACCAATGAGGAGAAGAATGTCTTAAAAAGCCGAATTTGCCAAATGGAAAAAGAATCTCAAAAGCTCACTGAAGAGAATCATTCCTTCAGAATTAGATTGGAGCAAATGGAAGGTAGTGACATTCAGATACAGGAAGCATGAGAAAGTAAACAGGGAAAAGAAATCACAAGTAACTTATCAAAATTGAACTATTTACATTCTTACATGGAAAAACGATCATTGTAACTTATGAAACTTTTCTCAGTATGAGAATAGTTGGAGGGAATATAAATGTGTGTATATGTGTGTGTGTGTACATACATATATATGTCTATATATGAGGGTATATGGGCATATGAATACATATGTGAGTGTGTGTGTATATGTGTACAGGTGTACATAGACAGAAGGCACAAGACCAATTGAATAGGAAGGGATGATACTTAAAAGGTGAAATTGAGAGGTGAGAGGAATATAATGAGAGGAGATGGGGAGAGACAGAATGGGGTAAATTATCTCATATAAAAGAGGCAAGGGATAACTGTTACAATGAAGGGGAAAAACAGGAAGGCAAAAGGGAATGGGTCAACCTTACTCTCATTGAATTTGGCTTAGGGAGGGAATGACATACACACTAAATAGGGTATCTCACCCTACAGGAGAGTAGCAGGAATGGGGATCAGAGGAGCATGTTGCAGGGGAGGGCAGGTTGTGGGGGGGGGGGAGTTAGAAGCACACACTTTTGAAAAGGGACAGGCTCAAAGTAGAGAATAGAATAAGTTGGGGGCAGGACAGGATGGAGGGAAATAAAGTCAGTCTTTCACAATATATCCACTATGGAAATGTTTTGCATAGCTACACATGTACAACCTATATTGAATTGCTTATCTTCTCCAATAAGGGTGGGTGATGAGGGAGGAAGGGAAAGAATCTAGAATTCAAAGTTGTAAAATCGAATGTTTAAAAAAAATGTTATTTACATGCAACTGGGAAATAAGATACAGGCACCGCGGTATAGAGATCCATCTAGCCCTACCAGAAAGTCGAAGGGAGGGTGGGGGAGGATATGGGAGAGAGAAGATTGGGGGAAGTGGGATCACTGTTTTGGGGTGGTGGGTAGGGGAAAGACGGCGAGAAAATTTGTAACCCAAAATCTTATGGAAATGAATGATGTAAACTAAAAATAAATAAAATTGTCAAAAAAAAAGAAAAAGAAAAACCTGGAAAGATTTGCATAGGCTGATACAAAGTGGAATGTACTATGTACAAAGTAACAGCAATACTGTAAAATAATCAGCTGTGAATGACTTAGAGATTCTCAGCAGTATAATAATCCAAGACAGCTCTGACAGACTTATGATGAAAAATGCTATCCATCCCCAGAGAAAGAACTGATGGTGTCGGAATACAAATTGAAGCATACTTTTCTTTTTAACTTTATTTTTCCTGAGTTTTTTTGTTTGTCTATGCTTTATTTCGCAACATGACTACTATGGATGTTTTGCATGACTACCCATGTATAACCTATATTGAACTGCTTGCCTTCTTGATGAGAGGAGGTGGGGAGGGAGCAAGGGAGAAAATTTGGAACTCAAAGTTTTATAAAAGAATGTTAAAAATTTTTTTTATGTATAACTGGGGGAAAAGAAATAAATTTTAAAAAACTGGTGGGGGGAGGGTCAGAGGGAATAGTGAAGAAATTCTGGAGGTGAACTTGGAGAGGCATAAAGAAAAGTGAAAAGGGGCGGCTAGGTGGCACAGTAAGTAGAGAGCCGGCCCTGGAGTCTGAAGGACCTGACTTCGGATCCGACCTCAGACATTTAATGTGCACACAAACAAAAGCCTAGCTGTGTGACCTTGGGCAAGTTACTTAACCCCAATTGCCCTCCAAAAAGCAAAAAAAAAAGTGAAAAGAAAAGACATGAAAAATCAAACTTTTAACAAAGAATGCCTCATCTTGTTGAGATCCTTTGCCTTCCCCATCTTCTGACATTATTGGAAGGATTGGAGAAAGGATTCTCCATTTGGAAAGGAGAGCGATATTGATCCTAAGGAGGTGACCTTTTCAATCCTTGAAAGGAATGATGAAGGAAGGAATTAAGCCTAGCTACTGTTCTGGAATGCTAACCCCCAATTTCGATTTAATACATGTTAAGGGTTCCCCTGAACTTGTCTTTTTGAGTTACCATATTTTCCAGAAATACTGGGGCAAGAGTGTCCTTTCCTTGTTAAAGATTCCTTATAAAGGTTGCCTCAACTTGTCTTGGGGAAGAGAAAGAGCCAAGGACTTGGGGGTATTGCGCTAGTTTGGATATTTCTCTCTCTTAACCAGAACGACTTGGAAACATAGTAAATGTTAAATTAATAAAAATTGTTTCTGGCAGACTTAAGCCTAAAATGCAAAGAGTCATATTCATCTATTTTTTCTTCAAAGTTCACCACAACTAGTGAAGGCATAGGGGTGGGTATAAATGCAATGAGGGCCAGAGAGGAAAGCCAGGAGACTGTAGCATCAGGAAGGAACCAAGTCTCATTGAGAACCAGATGGATGCAATGAATGAGAAAGGAAAAGGATTGACATGAAAACAAGTTAGTTACCTATGGAGCAGGGATCTCCATTAAGTAACAACCTCCAAACAAATTCCAGAGAGCACAGTAGAAGAGGCGGGCACATCTGGAGAGGGATGTTGAGGGGGGAGGGTTGAGGGATATGGGAGTGAGGAAGCATGCAGTTGATGATAGAGAAATTGGTTTTGTATACCTGCAATTGGGAGATCCCAGAATCACTGGGATGGGGAGGGTATGAAGGGGTAGGAGCAGGCTAACCACTGAGGAATGAATCCCAACAGATTTTCAGTAACTAGAGAGAGGTCCATTAAAGGAGGCAGTTGATTATACTGTTTAAAATCCTTCATAAGAAATCAAAGCCATCAATAGTCCCATGAAAAAGTGCTCTGAATCATTATCAATTAGAGAAATGCAAAGTAAACCAATTCTCAGGTAATACTCCATGCCTATCAGATTGGCTAATATGACAGAAAAGGAAAATGATAACTGCTAGAGGGCATGTGAGAAAATTGGGATACTTATGCATTGTAGGTGGAGTTGTGAACTAGTTCAACCATTCTGGAGAATAATTTGGAACTACTCCCAAAGCATTATAAAACTGTGCTTCCTCTTTGCCCCAGCAATACCACTACTTAGATTTATATCCCAAAGAGATCAAAGAAAAAGGAAAAGAACCTATATGTATAAAAATATTCGCAGAACGTTCTTTTTGTGGTGACAAAGAACTGGAAATTCAGGGGATACCTATCAATTGATGAATGGCCGAACAAGTGATGCTATATGGTTGTGATGGAATTCTATTGTGCTATAAGAAATGATGAGGGGGATGCTTTCAGAAAAACCTGCAAAGACTTACATTAACTGATGCAAAGTGAAGTGAGCAGAACCAGAACAACATTGTATGCAATAACAGCAATGCTGTAACCATGATCAATTGTAAAAGGCTTAAGCTATTCCGATCAATACAACGATCCAAGACAATTCCAAAGGACTCATGTTGAAAATACTATCCACCTCCAGAGAAATGACTGATAAACTCTGAGTGCAGATTGAAGTATATTGTTTTTCACTTTCTATTTATATTGCCTTTTTTTTTCAACAGGGCTAATATAGAAATATGTTTTTCAGGACTTCACACATATGATAGGTATCATATTGCTTGCCTTCTCGATGGGTGGGTGAGGGCATGGAAGAAGGGAGAGAATTTGGAACACAAAATAAAAAGTCAATGAGAAAGAAAGAAAAAAAGGAAGGAAGAAAACAGAGAGAACATAAAGAAGGAAGGAAAGAAAAGAAGGGGGAAAATGAAAGAAAGAAGAAAGAAAGAAAGAAAGAAAGAAAGAAAGAAAGAAAGAAAGAAAGAAAGAAAGAAAGAAAGAAAGAAAGGAAGGAAGGAAGGAAGGAAGGAAGAAAAGAAAGAAAGAAAGGAAGGAAGGAAGAATAAAGAAAGGAAGGAAGGAAGGAAGGAAGAGAGAAAGAAAGAAAGAAAGAAAGAAAGAAAGAAAGAAAGAAAGAAAGAAAGAAAGAAAGAAAGAAAGTCTTTCTTAGAGGTCCAACCTAATGGCAGGGGATGATGCTGGGTCGTGTGAAGCCTTGGAAGACCTGCTTCCCAGCAGAATAGAATTGAACACAATCATGGCCCTTGAGATTCTGGTAAGGAGGCAGAGTGGGCAGAGGGTCTGGTAGGGGATGGCCCCTGGAGCACTCCAAAATGTACTAGAGCACAAAGCTCCAAGACCTGGATCCTTGGCTATCTACTGCAGGCTCTGCTGGGAAACCCCAGAATAAAGGGGCCAGAGGGTGGGCATCCTGGATCTGGGCCTCTTGAGACTACAAAGAAAACTTCTAGGCCTTATTTCCTCTTTATTTTTTTTTTTAATGTCACATGCTGAATTTATTATATATTTAGAGCAAAAGCAAGCTCAAAATCATAGAGGGTAGTTTCATTTATAATCTCCCGGTTTACTCTGTATTTGGAAATGTGTGTTTTATTGGGTGTTAATTTCAGAATTTATTACTTTAAAAAAATCCATCCTAGCCCATGATCTCATGAACCTTAGTTTTACTGGACTACAAATGTACACAGATCATTAAATGTAATTTGAAGAGGGAGGCAGCAGTTTCCTGCTGGAGGTAGCTTCTGAATTGAGCTTCAAAAGACCCTCAGGGGTCTAAGAGAAAGAGGGTTCTGCATTCTAGGAATGCAGGAGAGCCTGTGCAAAATCATAGAGATGAGAGATGGAATCATGAGTCTAGTAAACAGCGGTCCCGTTTGGCTGAAACAGAATGTGTGATGGAGAGCACAGTGAAATAAGTCTTACGCTAGAAAAGGAAAATCTAAATGCCAAATCAAGGAGTTTGTATTTTATCTTAGAGGCTGCTGGAGATTCTTGATTCACGGTCAAATACGTGCGTTAGGAAGATCATTTTTTCGATAGTATTTTATTTTTTCCCAATTATCTGTCATGACAATTTTTAGCATTCGTTTTTACAAGAATCTGAGTTTCAAATTTTTCTCCCTCCCTTCCTTCCCTCCCCTTTTCCTAAAACATTAAGCAAAGTATGTATACAATATATACTATATAGTATACCTATACTATATGGTATAACCTATATGTGTAATTATATAAAACATATTTCCATATTAGTCACAGTTGTGAAAGAACAAACAGATTAAAAGGAAAACAAACACATAAAAAATAAAGTAAGTGAAAAACTTTGATCTGCATTCAGAGTCCATCAATTCTTTGTCTGGATGCAGATAGCATTCTTCATCATAAGTCCTTTTTACTTGTCTTAGATGGTTATGTTGCTGCAAAGAGCTAAGTCATCCCACCATGCTGCTGATAATATGTACAATGTTTTTCTAGTTCTGCTCGTTTCACTTTGCATCAGTTCATGTAAGTCTTTCCAGGTTTTTCTGAAACCTTCCTGCTCCTCATTTCTTATAGCATAATAGTATTCCATTACATTCATATACTACAACTTGTTCAGTCATTCCCCAACTGATGGGCATCCCCTCAATTTCCAATATTTTGTCACCTCAGAATTATTTTTCTTTAGTCCATTGCCCTCTTTTTTCTGCAAGAAGTCTACTCCTTAGAGATGCATCTCTGTGACCTTTTTTGGTCAGAGTCAGCAAGGAGAGTCTGTCCTTCTCTTCTTTTCTAGAGTTCATTATCTCCTACTGGTCATAGGGCAGCTAGATAGTATCATAAAGCATAGAGTGCCAGGCCTCAAATCAGGATGACTCATCTTCCTGAGTTCAAATCTGGGCTCAGATACTTATTAGCTGTATGACCCTGGGCAAGTCACTTCACTCTATTTGCCTCAGTTTCCTTATCTGTAAAAGGAGTTGGAGAAGGAAATGGCAAACCGCTCCAGTACCTCTGCCAAGAAAACCCCAAATGTATAGTCGGACAACCATGACAATCTCATTAACATATTATATTATATTATATATAAAATAATATATATGTATATGTATACATATATATGTTAATATATATATAAATATATATTAACATATATATTAACACTTTATTACCTGCCCCTTGCATTTTGTGCTTATATCAACTGGGGAGGGAATATGAATTGATCTGAGACCAGTTAACACCTCCCCACTACCCACTGATAATTAGTGCTATTCCAAAGTGTAATGGACAGAGTGGACTCCTCTTCCATGGAGTTCCTCTGGCAAAGAAGGAATGAAGGGTGCACTAGAGGAAGCAGTGAGAACTAGACTGGATGGTTACCGAGCCTCTCACATTTCAAAATTCCCCAATTCCTTGGTTCTCACCCCTGGGCCAGTCTTGTCCTTATCCTCCTACGAATCCTCCAGAATGGGGTCCACTCTGAATGCTGGGGGCCTTTTCCTTTGCCCCTTTCAGGAGCATCAAGCACACCAGCTGTCCATCCATTTACTTTTTCCTACACTCTGTGACCTCATCACCTCCTTTTTTTTCTCTTTTTGGAAGGGGAAGGCAGGGCAATTGGGGTTAAGTGACTTGCCCAAGGTCACACATCTAGTTTTGTGTTAAGTGTCTGAGGCCAGATTTGAACTCAGGTCCTCCTGACTCCAGGGTCGCTACTCTATTCACTGCACCACCTAGCTGCTCCAACCACCTCCTTTTCTAGTCATGCATTTCTGACCATCTTTTACATCTGTGTGTATTCTTCATTGCTGACAGCTAGGTGGTACAGTGGCTAGGGACCTTGTGTCAGGAAGACCTGACTTCAAATCTGACCCCAGACTTTTTATTAGCTATGTGACCCTGAACAAAAATACTTTACCTCTGTCTGCCTCAGTTTTCTTCTCTGTAAAATGGGGATAATAATGGCACCTGACTCTCAGGGGTGTCATGAATACCAAATGACCTATTTGTAAAGTGGTTTGCAAACCTAAAGCATTACTCTTATTTATGCCCACCATATATCTTCCAATTGTTTTTTAGGCATCTAGAAATTCTGATTCTATAGAGTGTGTAGTATTCTACAATTCAAAGTCAGGTTTAGCATAATGTCTGGCACATAGTAGGCCCTTAATTAATGTTTATTGATGGATGGATGGGGCATCACTGGAAGATTATTGGTGCTTGGAAAGGGAATTTTTATTCCAGAAGAGGCTTGGGGTCATTAAAAGCACTGTGCTATTTCCCCAGTGCTATCCAATTTGTTTTCTTAATCCTATTCTATCCCAGGCCCAGTTCATTGTCCCACTGTAGTGCCTGTCCAAGAAATCTGTACTGCTAGAGGAACCTTCTGAACTATTCATTCACTCATATAGCATTTAGGGCACATAGCCTGGACAACAGGCATCCTTCATCTACCCCATACATGTTTTTGCAAACAATATTCTATGGCAGGTCGAATTTTTACAGTAGCATGACTGACTGATCTGTGCAGAGAACATAAAATTCTACTGTGATTATTATTTGCAAGTCATAAAAATCATTTGATTCCATAGAACAAAGTGCCAGCTTAATCAATCAATTTTTTAAAAGCTTAGCTAAATTTTAATTTAATTTAGAAATTTTAAAGTTTGGGGCAGCTAGGTGGTACAGTGAATAGAACACTGGCCCTGGAGTCAGGAGGATCTGATTCAAATCCAGCCTCAGACACTTAACACAAAACTAGCCGTGTGACCTTGGTTAAGTCACTTAACCCTAACTGCCCTGCCCACCCCCCTCCATAAAGCAAAAAAAAAAAAAAAAAAGTTTTAAAGTTTAATCATCTGCAAGCATTTAAGTGTCACTGTCTGTCAAGGAGGCAAAGTGGATAGAGAGCTGACCTCTAGTCCCAATTCTAATATATTTTGTCTGTGGGAACAAGTCATTTGAACTGTCAATGCTCTGGGCAGCATTCTAAGACTCAAAGTTTCAAAGAAGCTGCCCATGCTTGGTAGAGAAAGTTTCCTCTCCTCCTGAATTCCTTCTACTTATGAAATCAGAGGTCCAGTCTCTGTCCCTATGCTCCAGACACTATAGTAGGATATAAAGGAAGAAAAAAGAAAGAAAAAGTCTCTAGACCCAAGGAGCTCAGATTCTAATATGAAAATGGCACCTCCACATACAACATATGTATGGTACATGCATATTACATATACATACTACATATGTACATACTAATGGTGAGGGGACAGGAAAACACGGCAGTTGATGATAGTATGGGACACTTGATGGTGGACATTTATGTGATGGGGACAATAAGACCAGGCATCATGAACCTATATGGTCCTCACGTGGACTTGGAAGCACACACTGACATTCTGTAAGGAATTCTGATTTGGATAAAGAGCAGCCTTTTTGATTGGCTGTCTAGCCAGAATCAGGGGCGTGTTGGAAAAGGCACCAGCTGACCAGTAACTTGTCCAAGGTCACACAGCAAGTAAATGTGAAAGGGAGGATTCAAACCCAGGTGTTCTCCCCCAAGGTTCAGCCTTCTAACTACACCATCCTGCTTCTCTAGGAAGAGAAGCATACATCCACCATGAATATGTTAAAAAGCATACACATTTTCTTGAAAGATGCAACAGTGGAAATAACTTTGATCATGTCCTTTCTGATTATTGATATCAAGTAAGGAATAAAATAGGGAGATACATTTGCCAAAGGTGTTCCCCACTTACACAGATGATATCTGGTACAAAATCCAATGCCTTTATTAGCATGTTAAATATTGTATTCTGATCAGACTTCCAGGTGGAGATGACTGCTGGCCCTTAATAATGAGTAACTAGAGCTGGAAATATAATTCCAGAATTCATCCTTACAGAGATAATAATGAATCTATGGGTGGTGATGAGACAAAGTGTGGAAAAAAGAGATGGAAAAGAAGGGAAAGTGAGAGGAGAGGAAGGAAGCAGGGAGAGGAGGGGGGAGGGGAAAGAAGAAGGAAGAGAAGAGGAGAGAAGAAAGGAAGTGGGAGGAAGAAAAAGAAAGAAAAAGAAAGGAAAAAGAAAGAGTGAGAGGGAGGTTAAGGAGAGAGGGGAAGGGAAGAGAATGGGGAGGGGATCATGGGAGAGCAAGAGAGAAAACAGGGAGAGGAAGAAAAGAGAGAAGGAAAGGAAGGCAAGGGGAAAGATGAGAGCCACATACCTTCTTGGCAAAGATACTAGAGTGGCTGGCCATTTCCTTCTCCAGTGTGTCCCCATTTTACAGATAAAGAATTGAAGCAAAGGGGGCTAAGTGACTTGCCCAGGGTCACACAGTTCATGCTGAGGCCAGATCTGAAATCAGAGCTTTCTGACTTCTTGCTCAGTGCTCTGTCCGTGGCATCACCTAGTTGCCACTTAATTAAGAGATGACTGCCAACTCTTAGAAGAGCGTTCTCAGTTGAGTTTTTTGTTACCTTGCCTCGATTTCCCTTGAGTAGTGTGGCTGGAAACAGAATGCAAGGGGTGGAGAAAGAAGTGGCAAGTGGGAAAACGGAAGCAATGAGTGCACAGGGTCATTTATTAGGGTTTGTGAGAGAAGAGATTTGGGATGAGAGTTTAGACGAATAAGACGTTCCCATGGTTTGGGTTTGGGTTTTGTTTTGGGTTTGGGAGACTGGCCTTATTAGGAGATGTCGGGGAAGGAGCCAGTGAATAAAAAGAAATGGAAGATGAAAGAATGAAAAAACATGATTGAGGAGTCAGGAGGGGATGGGAGCAAGAGGCCAAGTGGAAGGGTTGGCCTTGGTGAGAGGAAGGGCCACCTTTTTAATAGAGACTAGAGCAAAGAAGAAAAAAGTGGGTGATAATGGAGAGGGGGTGTCAAGATGTGGAATAGAGGGGAAGGGGTATCTTCCAATTGGATTGCCTCCATTTTCTCAGTAAAGTAGGACACTAGCTTCCTCGCCGAGAGGAAATGAGATAGGAGATTTTAGGAGGTTTGAAAAAGCTTTTTTGGAGAGTGAGAAGGGCTTTCTCTCTCTCTCTCTCTCTGTGTCTCTGTGTGTCTCTCTCTCCCTCCTTCCTTCCCTCCCCCTCCATATATATTTATATAAAAAATATAAAATATTTTTTAAATCAAATTAAATTTTCTATTAATAAGGATTCCTTTTCTTTCTATCACAACCACCCCCTTTGGAAATAAAGAAATACAAAATCCCTGTAACAAATATGAATAGTCAAGCAAAACAAATTCCTATGTTGACTATGTCCAAAAATACATGTTTTGTTCATCTTAAATCCATCAGTTTTCTGTGAGGATGTGGGCAAAATGTTTTGGCATTGGTCCTCTAGAATCATTGGATGGTCATTGCACAAGGAGAGTCCTTTCAAAGTTGTTTATCTTTCCAGTGTAGCTATGTATAAATTGTTCTTCTGGTTCTATTTATTCTGCATCAGTTTAGGTAAATCTTCTCAGATTTCTCCAAAACTATCCCTTTCATTGTTTCTTACAGAACAATAACATATCATTAAATTCATATATCATAATCGATTCAGCCATTCTCCAGTTGATGTGTATTGTTCCCCTCGGTTTTCAGTTCTTTGCCACAACAACAAAAAAAGTTGCTATAAATATTTTTTGTGTGGATTAGTCATTTTCCTTTTTCAAAAAAATCTATATTTCTTCAGAGTTTTTTGTAGTTGTTTTCACTATAATTCCTGTGCATGTCTTGGTAGGAGCTACATCTTCCTATTAGATGGGGATGAAGGAGATAGTGGGGGAAGGAATCTGAGTGATAGGAGATGAGAAGGGGAAGAGAAGGAGGTCTCAGCAAGTGGCCTCAATTTTTTTTAGTGAAGTATGAATCAAGGTACTCAACAAAAAGGGTGAGGAGAGTGGGCAACACAGGAAGCTTGAGATGACATGAAAAGGTTTAGAATGGCTATTGTGAAAGATAGGAGACCAAATGAGGGCCCCATGGAGACTAAACAACATAAATATGTAAGTTCCTTGAGGGCAGGGACAGTCTCTTGCTTCTTTTTGTATCTCCAGTGCTTAGCACAGTGTATGGCACATAGTAGGTACTTAATAAATGTTTATTGATTGATATTGATTGGTTGATTGATCCAGTCAGCAGAATTTTGTGACTTTCTTCAGCTACATTCAGCAACAAGTGAATAGGAGCAAAGATGGAAGATGGTGGGAGTAATCCAGGCCTAGAATTTGGCAAAGTATGATTGGTGTTAAGACAAAAGAGCAAAGATTAAAGTATAGAGATAGATTGGTTGAGATGGGGCAGGGAGGAGAGAGTAGCAAATGCAGGGGTAATGGCTTGGGAAAGAACAAAAGGGCGGAGGGATTAAAGATCGTGGTGAAGATGAAGAGCAGTTTTAGGGGGTTAAGATTATGATCAGAAATCCAGCCTCAGATACTTGACACTAACCATGTGACCTTGGGCAAGTCACTTAACCCCAATTGCTCTGCCCTCCCCCCTCCAAAAAAAAAAAAAGCAAAAAAAAAAAGATTATGATCAGACAAGGGGTGGTTAGGTGGTGCAGTGAATAGAGGACTGGCCCTGGAGTCAGGAGGACTTGAGTTCAAATCTGGTCTCAAACACTTAACACAAAAACTAGCCCTGTGACCTTGGGAAAGTCACTTAACCCCCAATTGACCTACCTTCCCCCCTCCAAAAAGCAAAAAAAAAAAAAAGAGTATCAGTGTATGTGTTGAAGTCCCCCAGCATCAGAACATGTCACATGAAAAGAGGTCAGTTAGGATAATGAAAAGTCTTGAGACCATTGTCATATGAGAAGTGGCTGAAAGACCTAGGTCTATTTATCCTGGAGGATGGTTGATGAGGGTTTTAATTTCTTTTGTTTCCCTGCCCTCCTGAAAAAAAAACCAACCAATAAATAGAAGTTGCAAAGGAAAGAGTTTGGCTGGATGTCAGGAAGAACTTGATAACAATGAGAGCTTCCAGTAAGTGGAATGAGCTGCCTAGAGACATAGTAGGTTCCCACTCCCTGGTGGTCTTCAAACAGAGGCAAGATGCCTACTATGTCAGAGTGTTATCACAAAGGCAGGTTACATAAATGTAATCTGTATGAACTATTCAGTAAACTCCAGTGGCTTCCTATTGCTTCCAGGATCAAAAACTTTTAAACCCTTCATAATCTGTCCCTTTCCTCCTTCCTTAGTATTCTTATGGGGGCCATTTCCAGTCGTCCTGACTTATATCTGGCCCCTGGACTCAGATGGCTCTGGAGGAGAAAGTGAGGCTGGTGACTTTGCATAGCCCTCCCTCACTTAAATCCAATTCACTCTCAAGTTATGACATCACCTTCCTGATGTCATGGTCCTCTTTCGAGAACAAAGGGCAAACAATAGTATTCTTATGCCATATTCCCCTCCATATACTCTCATTTGGTGACACTGGCCTCCTGGCTGTTCCTTATACAAGACAAATTATCTCCCTATTACAAGCATTTTTATTAGGTTATTTTTAGTTTTCAACATCCACTTCTATAAGTTTTAAATTTTCTCATCTTGCTTCTCTCCTCCCTCCCCAAGACTGCATGCAATCTGATATAGGCTCTGCATACACATTCCTGTTAAACACATTTTCACATTAGTCATGTTATATAGAAGAATTATAACCAATGGGAGAAACCATGAGAGAGAAAAACAAAACCAGAAAATAGTCTGCTTCACTCTGCATTCAGATCCCGTGGTTCTTTCTCTGGATGTGGATGGCATTTTAACTTATGAGTCCTTTGGAGTTGTTTAGGTCCTTGCCTTGCTGAGAAGGGCTAAGTCTATCAAGATCAGTCATCCGACGCTGTGGGTATCGCAGACATTTTCATTGGCTGTCCCCCATGCAAGGGATGCTCTTCCTCACCTCTGGGTTCTCCTCACCTTCTGAGTTCCCTGGCTTTCTTCAAATACCAGCTAAAGCCCTGGGTATGTATGGGGTTTCCAGGGAGGGCCGGCACCTCTGATGTGAGGGCTGCTTGTCCACCTTGGTGTCTACCTGCCACCCAACTCTCACCTCTGGCTCCAAGAAGCTGGAGAAGCCACAACCATAAACTGTCTCAGCAGACAGGCCAAACCAGGCTGAGGGTGATTGACAGGCCTCAGCCCTGTGTGTGAGCCCTGTGTGTGTGTCTACCCCAACCATGCACAGACTCTTCCCCACAGAATGGGCAGATGGGAACAATTTGTTCCAACAGGGAGCCATCTTTATACTTGTGCATGAATCAGATTTAAGTGAGGCAGAGCTGCCCAAAGTCATGAGCCTCACTCTTTCTTCCTGACTCATTAAGTTTTTTGGCAAGACAAAAGTCAAGATGACTGGTGATGGCCCAGGATGCAGTGGGTCACATTGACATCTTTGATTTCTGACTGAGCACCTGCTTCAGCTGCCTTCATGGCTGTTGGAATAAGTTGTTTTCATCTGCCCATGCCACTGGGGAAAGTCTTCACATGCTTGGGTAGACACCCCCTAACTCACCTTACTGGTTTGTGGTCTGTGGGTTACCCTCACCCTGCTTTAGCAATTTGCCAAGGCAGTTTACCAGGATGCGGTATATGCACATGCCACAGCTTCTTGGAATCACAAGTGAGACTTGGGTGAATCAGGTGGACCCCAAATGTGGGTGAGTCCCGGGAAGGACTCAGCAAGCCTTTCCACCAGAGGTGCTGGTCCTCTGAACACCCCATACACCTCAGACTAGAAGATCAAGAATGGAAAGGGATCTAGAGGCCATTTGATCTATATCCACCCCAACCTCCCTTCATTTAGTAAATGAGGAATCTAAGGAGGGTAAGGAATCTACAAATACTACAAAATCTAAGGTCAAGGAATTTACAAATACCTTGGCATATAATCAGCATGATATAAATGCTTTTTCCTTCCCTAAAAGCTAGATGGATAGGGATAATGTCTCTATAGCTCTCACATCGCCCATTAAAGTGCTCTGCCCTTGGTAGAAATATCATATGTGTTTTTTCTTACTTTTATAGGTCTCCAAAATAGGCCAACTTGGATAATTCCATGATTCATTTCCCTTGAGGCCACTAGGTGTCTCTGTCACTCTTCCCTTCCCTTTACTATCATTCTCCAAAGGGATTTGAGGCATCCTGTTCAGCTATCTTGTCCCAGGAGATACTACAGGCTAGCTTGCCAGAGGCAAGACTGTATGTAACTTTTAGTTTCAGTGGACAAGTGGGGGCTCCATAGTGGGATGGCTATAACTCTCAGAAGGCCTCTCCTTTCTGAATCATGTCTTCTCTTGATTCTGTTTTCATAGGGGTCAAGGAACAGAGCCAAGGTGTCTGACTAAACGAGTGGACCATTTCCTAATGCACCTTTGTTGTAGTTGCAGGAGAGCTGGGCCCTCCACAAGGTGGCTTTTGTGGAGTAGAAAACAGGGGACTAGAATTAGAAGGCCTGGGTGTGAGTCCTGGCACTAGTACTTACTTGCTGCGTGACCTTGAATAAAACCCTTGACCTCTCTGATCCCCAGTTTCTTCATCTCTAGGATAGGGGCCATCATTATATTGGTGAGCATTGTGAGGAATGTGCTTTGTTAACCTTAACATGCTCTAGAAATGTCCTTGTTAGAGATAAAGCATAAGGTAAAGGCAAAAATCCTGGATTAGAAGTCAGAACGCTCAGAGTCTTCCTTTTGCCACTCATTCATTCACTGCATGAATTTTATACATCACTTACATTCTCTAGGGTTCAGTTTCCTCATCTGCAAAATGAGAGAACTCTAACATTCTATGATTCTTTATTCTAAGGTCTTTTCCAGCTTTAGTAAGGCAGGAGAACTTGCAATTTCTCATAATTTGTAGTGCATAGGAAGATTATACAAACATGAAAGAAAGTCAGTGAGGAAACATTTATTAAGTGCCTATGATATACCTCCGTTCAAGTTCAAGGATGACTCCATTGTCCATCTCTATAAAGGGAAAGGATATAGGTTGTCCTGAGATAGTCACAGGTGGTCTCTCCCTTGGTCATTGCTGGCAAGATTCTTGCCAGAGTCTTCCTTAATAGGCTGATCCTTCACCTGGAAGATGGTCATCTGCCTGAGTCAGTGTGGCTTCAGAAAGGGCCAAGCAAAGGTTGCTATGGTGTTTGCTGCCCCACAACTCCAGGAGAAATTCCAGGAGCAGAACAGAGGTCTATATATGACATTCATCCATCTGACCAGCACCTTTGATCGTATCGATTGTGAAAGCTTGTGGAAGGTCATGACAAAATGTAGCTGTCCAGAGAAGTTCGTCTGTATTGTATGCCAGTTCCACAAGGGCATGCTTGCATGGGTTTGGGATAGTGGACCAGGCTTTTAGCTTTCCCACTCACCAGTGGAGTGAAGTAGGGCTGTGTGCTTGCTCCCATGCTTTTTATCATGATATTTTCATTGATGTCATCAGACAACTTTAACAAGGACAAAAATGGCATCATAGTCAGCTACTACCCTGATGTAATAAGTAAATTATTTAACTTGAAAAGGCTTCGAGCCATGACTTTTTGTTGGCAGATGATTGTGTACTCAATGCACTCTGAGACTGGGATGAAACAGAGTTATGGATTGATTCTTTGCTGCTTGTGCTAATTTTGGCCTTAACAATGAACACCAAGAAAAGACCAATGAACACCAGGAAGCACCCTACCACCCATACATACACGCAGCCATCGGTTATAGCAAACTGAGAGATCTTGAACACTGTGGATAAGTTCACTTACCTTGGCAGTATACATTTTAGGGACGTACACATAAATGATGAGGTTGATACACACATTGCCAGAGCCAGCTCAGTGTTTGAGAGGCTCTGAAGGAAAGTGTGGTAGAGGAGGGGTATTAGACTGACTACCAGACAGTGGTCTATACATCCATTGTGCTGGCCTCATTGTTGTATGCCTGCAAAACCTGGACAGTCTACCAAGGCCAGGCCAGGAAACTGAATCGCTTCCATTTGAATTGTCTTAGGAACAGACTGAAGGGCACATAAGATAAGGTATTGGACACTGAGGTCCTTTCTTGAGCTAGACTGCCAAGCATTCAAACTCTACTGCAGAGAACACAACTCCTCCAATGGGCTAGCCATGTTGTTTGAATGCCAAAAGCACATTTGCCATGTGACGAATGAAAAGACAGAGTTTCTGGGTAATTGATAATCAATTTATTAATTAGACTAGCAAATAATCAATAAATAGATGGCCAGTGGTCTCTCTGGGTAACCAAAGACAAAACCATGGAGATCTCTGAATGCTTAAATACCTTTGGAAAAGGAGGTGCCCCTGACAGGCAGAGATCAGCCCACCAGAGATTGGTGAACAATTAATGGAGGGTGGGCATATTAATGAGATGTGACAAAAGTTTTCAACTCCTCTGGCTGAGAACTCAACTTGATCGTGATAGTAGGACTATCAGCACTTCCAGACAAAAGAATCCATCTCCACCCAAACCACTAAAGTTGAGCAATGGGAGGGTGTGGGGTGTGTGGGGGCTGCTTTTTTTCAAGGTCATGATTCTAAAGCTTTAGGGACGGAATTCACCTAGACCAGATTCTATTTACACTTTAATCAAAAGTAAGCTATCCTAGTTGGATGGGGTCCTGCCCAAGACTGAGAAGAATGTTCCCTGAAGATTAAGCCAATCTCATCATCAGTCATGTCCTTCAGAGACTCACTGACCTACAAGGACTGGTCCCTGAATGAGGAAATAGAAAGGAAAAAACCTCAATCCTAATTTGGTTATTAATAATAGAAAAATAATCATTTTTCTCAAACTTAAAAGACTATTTTACGGAGAACGCACACAAGGCAAGTAAGTGCTTACGTGGAGGTCAAGAAGAAAGCTATACAAGGACACTCTCAAGGTCTCTCTGAAGAACTTTGGAATCAATTGTGAGTCATGAGAGGCACTGGCACAGGACCCTGTAATAAGGTATACCCACATCAAAGAAGGGTCTGTGCTTTATAGGCAAAACAGAATTGCAGTAGCTCAACAGAAATGTGAGATGGGCAAATTTAGAGACATCTCCATTCTAAATGTTAGTGTGGAATATTTGTGCCTGACCTGTGGTAGAACCTTATGAGCTGTATTGGTGTGATCCACCACACTCAGACATGCTGTACCTTGACTCCAACATAGTAAAGCCATTTTGGTCCTTTTCAAGAATGAAAGGCAACAACCAATCAACTATATGTCAAGGGTATCTAGATGGCAAAGTGGATAGAGTACTGGGACTGTAGTCAAGAAGACTTATCTTCCTAAATTCAAATCCAGCGTCAGACACTTACTAGCCACATGACCTTGGGCAAGTCACTTAACCCCAATTGCCCTGCCTCCCCCACTTTGAAAAGAAAAAAAAAAGAAAACCCCAAATAGGGTCACAAGAGTAGATACAACTAAAACAACTGAACAATATCCAGGCAAAGGCAGCTTGGTGGATCAGAGGATAGAGAGCTGTGCCTGGAATCAGGAAGATCTGAGTTCAAATGTGACCTCAGACACTTACTAGCTATTTGATTCTGGAGAAGTCCCTTAACCTCAGTTTGCCTTAAGCCACTGGAGAAGGAAAAGGCAAACATTATCTCATCTGATCCTCATAACAACCCTGGGAGGTAAGTGCTATTATTATCTCTATTTTAGAGATGAGGAAACTGAGGCAAACAGGGTTAAGTGACTTACTCAGGATCACACAGCTGGTATGTGTCTGAGGCCAGGTTTGAACTCAGGAAGATGGGTCTTCCTGACCCCAAGGGCTGCGCTCTAATCCACTACACCACCAAGCTTCCTCTACCTGCTAGCATTTATTAAAAACTTACTGTGTTGGGGTGGCTAGGTGGCGCAGAATAGAGCACCCTGGCCCTGGAGTCAGGAGGACCTGAGTTCAAATCTAGCCTCAAGACACTTAACACAAAAACTAGCCTTGTGACTTTGGGCAAGTCACTTCACCCCAACTGCCCTCCAAAAATTAAAACAAACAAACAAAAAACCTACCTACCATGTGGGCCAGGCAGTGTGCTAAGCTCTCTGGATACAAAGAAAGACAAAAAAATAGACCCTGCCCTCAAAGACTTCACAGTCTAATGAAGGGGAGTAGGTATCAGATGAGCCTCATTCATTTAAAATGGACAAATAAGGCTAAAATATGCAACACAAAAGTTGTAGAAATACATTAAACTCAGCAAGGAAATAGAAATATAGAGGCATGTGGTTAAGAAGAAAGATAATAATGGGAAGAAATAAATGAGAACAAAACATATTCCCTTATCCTTAAGGGGGCAGGGGATTAAAAAGAAGAAGAAGAAGAAAGCAAAGACTTAGAATCTAAGAGAATGCCTTAGATCGGGTCCCGGGAGGATGCAATAGAATACTATTGTACCTTAAGAAATGGCTAAAAAGAAGGCTGCAGGGAATCCTGGGTAGTTTGAATTGATGCAAAAAGAAGTTCCTTTCTCTTGGTTTTTAAACTGGGGAGATGGTTGCCAAAGAGGGGAAGGTCTAGAAATATTGATGCAATGAAAAGAAAAAAGAGGGTCATTACATTTTTAAAAAATTCATAGAAGAGAATGGAAGTTCAGAAAGAAACAAAGACAAGCTGGACAGTTTTAAAAGTAACACATGGAATTCATTTGTAGCGAGACTTTTTTTTTAATATGGAACAGGGCTTTGGTACCCATGCCCAAGTCATCTAACATGAAGGAGTCCCGGTGGGAGAGGGCAGGGATCTTCTGAGAGAAGATATCCAACATTCTTCTACCATGTGGGTGGGGGCAGCCTCTATCTTAGGTAATTTGGCCATGTGCCCTAAAAACCCTTTTCCATAATAATAATAACTTTTAAGATAATAATAAATTTTTTAAAAGCAAGTTATACAAAATAGAGATCCATATTTTCTGTTGTATATATAGAAATGCTCTTTATTGGAGTACCAAAGCCCAAACTTCTTTATGAAATTTTATTAGATGATGGAGTTCTTAATTGAGGTGTTTGTGAATTTGTTTTTTTTTTATTTTGATAACAGTACTTCAGTAGAATTTATTTCCTTTGAAATACTTTGTATTTTTTTTTTAAAGTATGATTCAGAGAAGGACCCATAGACTTCACCAGGCTGCTAAAAAGGTTAAGAATTCTGTAACCATTTAATGCATATCTGGTTACTTGCAAAAAGGTCTTTCTCAATCCAAAAAAAAAAATTTTTTTTTAGGAAAAGAAAAGAAAATCAAGCTTCTCTTCTCAAAAGGAAACATACAGAATTCCCTGAGCACGTGGGATTTGTCTCAGTCATTAGGGACCTGGAAGTTACTCTCTCACTCTATAGATGAGAAACCACACTTATTGGGTTCTTATACAGAAAACCCCAGGGTCCTTACCTTCTTCCTCCCCTGGGGCACAGCATGGTTCCAAGTGCTACAAGATAAACCGAACTTCTTTTTTTTGGAGGGTAATTGGGGTTAAGTAACTTGCCCAAAGTCACACGGCTAGGTTTTTTATTTGTGTGTGCATTAAGTGTCTGAGGCTGAATGAATCCGAACTCAGGTCCTTCTGACTCCAGGGCCGACGCTCTACTCACTGTGCCATCTAGCCGCCCGATAAACCGAACTTCTGCTGGTTTAATCACAGATTTACTCAAAAGGACAGGTCAAGCTACCTTTCCTAGAAGTCCCTGCAGAATTTCCCATCTGTCCACAAGGAATCTAGAACCTGGAGACTACTGGAAATGACTTCTACCCACCCATAAGATGGTAAATTGATTAGGTTTGGTTCTTGTAAACCAACAAGGGACCTTCTCCTTTTTTTCCCTCTTCCATAAGACTCACCATGCCCTCCTTACTATTCTGGATTAATGCTACAAAAGTCCAATGGGTCCCTGTACCAACAGAAGACAACTCACATTTATTTTCCTCCAGGAATCCCTGAAATACATAGAGAGTCCAACTAAAGGTACTATGAGATATATATATCAAAATAATTTTTTAGAAAAAAAAAGCTTGAACCTTACCTGAAGAGCCTCTGTGTTTTTTTTTCTTTTTTTGGAAAAGAGAATAAGAATTATTGTATTATTGTATTTGCTTTTTTTTTTTTTTTTTTGAGGCAATTGGGGTGAGGTGACTTTCCTAGGGTTACACAACTAGTAAATGTCTGAGGCCAAATTTGAACTCAGATCCTCCTGACTCCAGGGCCACCTAACTGTCCCTTATTATTATGTTTACATAAACATCATGGGACAAAGCATGGCATTGAATTTCACACTTAAATTGCACAAAGAGAAAAAAAAAGTCATGATACTGGTTAGTTAGAGACAATTTGTGGCACATGTGAAACTCAAACAATAGATTTTTTTTTTAGACATATAGGGCTCTGAAAGGTAAACATAATCATAATATTCTGTTAAAATCCAAACCTTTGAAGGTATGGGTGCTGTGGCACTCAGTCCTGAATACCTGAATTCCAGGAAAATCTCAGAAATTTACCAACTGTGTGACTGTGGGCAAGTCACTTAACCTCTGCCCCCTTCTCTTCATCTATAAAATGGGAATAATAATACTACCTACCTCCCATGGTTGCTGTGAAGATAAAATGAAATAAATATTTTTAAGTAAAAATATATTTTAAAGTAAAAAACACTTTGCAATGATATATCTTAGTGATTGCACTGGATTCCTGATGTCACAGATTATATTCCTCTTATTTTGTGCCGACATACAACATGGCACACATATACACACAAAACTTTTTCTCTTACTATTCATGGTATAGCCTACATATTGTAGGCTGAGATGTACTGTACAGCTGTGATGTTGTTATTAAATAATATCCAACTCTTTGTGACCCCATTTGCCTCCTTGGCAAAGATACTGGAGTGGTTTGCCATTTCCTTCTCTAGCTCCTTTTACAGATAAGGAAACGGAGGCAGATAGGGTTAAGTGACTTGCCCAGGGTCACATAGCTAATAAGTATCTGTATTTGAGCTTTTCTTTCTAACTTCACGCCCAGTGCTCTACTTTTTCAGTGATACATTGAAGGATAGGAAGATAGGAAACTAAAAAAAGATAGGAAACTAACAAGAAAATGGTAGCATAGTTTTATAAATGTTAAATGTTTAAGAAATGCATAAATATCACAATAAATAATCTTCTACCACAAGTTGCTACACCTAGGCCTGGGTCCAGGGTCTATACATCTATATAATTGCTTTAAATGATTCATGGACCAAGGTACCACATCAGTGAGGAGCGGTGGAATAAGAAACTCATCCCAAGTGTGACTAAGCTAAACTCTATGGGAGTTATTGATATACTGAACCATTCACTCAGTCAGTCAGAAGCATTTATTAAATGCTTACTGTGTTGAGTCCTGGTTGAACCATTTTAGTGGTCTCCTCAGAAATCATATACCATATAAGAATCAGTAATACAACAGTCCATCGGTTTAAAAATTAAATAGACATATGTATTTTATATGTGTATATTATATTATTTTTAAAATGCCATGTCATAAAGTTATTTATTATATATCCTACTTTATTGTTACATAAAAACATTGTTTATTATTATTGTTTGTTATATTGATGTTGCTAAAATATATTATGTTAGAATATATTGTTATACTATACCATATTATATATATATATATATTTTATATATAAAATCTCCTTCTTCAGCATAAGTTGGAAAAGTTGTCTTTTTTGAGTGTGTTAAGGGTTGTTGTTACAAGGTTGTTGAAATGGTCTCACCTGGGATACTAACAACAAATACAATGAGGTCAGGCCATAAGGGGGTCTGCGGGCCTTCCATGACCTGTTTCAACTCTTCAAACAATGGAATTTGGAACCCTTTTCTAGGTTTACCAGACTTAGCCTAGCTGCTAGCTATGAATCAGCTCACCACTGGTGGGGACCACGTGGACACCCTGGCCATAAGGGAGCAACAGATGATATGCTGGCTTTTTGAAAGTCCAGGTTTGCTGAGCTGGTCTTTTCTGTGGCATGTGCAAAAGTAGATAGGAAGCTTGGTCTCAAAGCATGCTCTAGTCTGGAGCATTATCACTGACCCCTTGGATAACAGACCATTTGTGTCTGCTGATACTACAATGGCATGAAGTCCTTTAATGTTTGATAGTTTTTTGTGATGAATCTCAAATTCATCAGCCTTGTCCTCTCAGAAAGACAGCTCTCACACCTGGACTCACATCTCTTCTGCCTGGACTGTTGCCAGTCCACTTCCAACCCCAAGGATGGCTTTCCAAAACCCCTGTCTTAAGGGCCCTCCCACCTCTGACACTTTGTTATCTGAACCCTCCCACCTCTGACATTCTGTGTCATAAAGGCCCTCCCAACTCTGACATTTTTTTTCTAAGAACTTCCCAGTTCTGACATCTTTGTTGTGAGAACCTTCCCAGCTCTGACATTCTTTTCGAAAGGTTCTACCATTCTGACATTCTGTGTTCTAAGGATTCTACAAGCTCTGACACTCTGTGTTCTAAGGGCCCTCTCAGTTCTAACATTTTACCTTGTAAGGCCCTTTTGAGTTCTGACATGTATATTCTAAGGTCCTTTTCATTGCTGCAATTATATATTTTGTTATTAGGCATAGCAAATAATGAAAGGCAAAATGTAATTAAGTGCTTAATTGCATTCTGCAGAGTTCAGAGGAAGGCTCTCTCCAAGAGTTGGGACTTGAGCTAGGATTGTTCAGATAGTAGGTATTTGTGTGGAGGAAGAGGGTTAGGGAGGGCAAGGTTGAGTCTCTGTAAGCAAGGGTACTAATGCAGGAATGCACTTCAGTTCATGTTACAGTGGAAAGAGCCCTTGATTGGGAGTGAGAGGACCTAGCTTAGTCCTCCTTTAATCCTATCTGCCCTTTAGCAGGTCATTTAACTTTTTTTGGACTCAGTTTGCCCATCTCTAAAAAAAGCCCCAAAGCATTTGGATTAGATAACTTCAAAGTCCAACTCTGTGATCCTATAAAGAGGTGGTAATGATATAGAAGGTAATGCTTGAGCTGCCTCTTGAAGGACATAAGGGATTCTATGCAGTGGACAGGACACATACGAAGAGGGTGTACATTCCAGGCATGGAGGATGGCCAGGACAAAGGCATGGAGGGAGGAAACAGAGTACCAGGTGTACAGAACAGAAAAGACAGTTTTGTAGATAGATTGGGCCTTGTTTATCAGGGACTTTAAAAACCAAAAAGAATTTATAGTTTATTCCAGGGGTGTTAGTTAGATGGTCACTAGAATTTATTGAGTAGGGGAGGGAGATGGTCAGATTGGTAGTAAAGTCACTTTGGCAGCTGTGTGGAGGATAGATGGGCATTGGCAAGGGGCTCAGTAATGAGTCTATTGTAGTCCAGGTGAGAGGAGGTGAGGGGCCTGAAAGTAGGAGAAGATTTCAGGCAGTCCCATGTGAGAGATGTAGAATTAAAAACAGAAATACTTGGCAACTGATTGGATATATGGAGTGATGGAGAAATAAAGCCAACATTATGAACCTTTGCCAGAGATAGGCAAGTTTGGTAACAGGAGGAAGTTCATGAGTTCTGGTTTGGATAGGTTGATTCTGAGATGTTTCCAGGGGATCCAGTTTGAAATGGCCAATAGAAGAGCCACTCCCCAGTAGATAACCTTGAGAGGTAGATATTATTAATACCATTTTACCATTCAGAAAACTGAGGCATTGGGGCGGCTAGGTGGCAAAGTGAGTAGAGCGCTGGCCCTGGAGTCAGAAGGACCTGAGTTCGGATCCAGCCTCAGACACTTAACACACACACAAACAAAAAAACCTAGCCGTGTGACCTTGGGTAAGTTACTTAATCCCAATTGCCCTCCAAAAAGAAAAAAAAAAAGGAAACTGAGGCAAACAGGTTAAGTGTCTTGCCCAGAGTCACACAACTAATAAATGTCGAAGGTCAGATTTTAGACTTCAATTCAGGTCTTCCCAACTCCAGAAGCCAGGTGGCATAGTGGATAGAGGCCTGAAGTCAGGAAGACTTCCGGAGTTCAAATCTGGCCTCAGAAACTTACTAGCCGTGTGACCCTGGACAAGTCACTTAATCTGTTTGCCTAAGTTTTCTCATCTGTCAAATGAGCTGGGGAAAGAGATGGCAAACCATTCAAATATCTTTGCCAAGAAAACCCCAAAATGGGGTCACAGAGAGTTGGACACAATTCAAATAATTAAACAATGACAATAACAAACTTCCTGACTCCAGGCCCAGGGCTTATCCACTGGGCCACCTAGCTGCCTAGGTGCTATGAAAACCCTAACGTCATAACTTGAAGGGTCTTAAACTCAGAATGTCAGAGCTGGGAGAGACTTTAGAACATAGAATGTCAGAACAAGAAGGATCTTTATTCCAACTTTCTCATTATATAGATGGGAAAACTGAGGCCCGGATTGTACATAGAAAGCACTTAATAATGTATTGAGTTTGTTTTTTTAATCGATTGACTTACTCAAGGTCACATACTTTGTAAGGGGCAGTCTATGACATGGGTGGAGAACCTAGAGCCTCAAGGTCACATGTGGCCCTCTAGGTCCTTAATGTCAACCCTCTGACTGAATCTAAACTTCACAGAACAAATCCCCTTAATAAAACGATTTCTTCAGAAAAACTTGGATTTGGTCAAAAGGCTGCACTTGGGGACCTAGAAGGCCACAGGTTCCCCATCCCCAGCCTAAGATCTGAGATGGACTTCTCTGGGGTGAGGACCTGTTTTCAATGGTCAGACATTCTGTGGTCTCTGCACATAGCAATATTTGTAGTACTAAGGCTTATTGAATGAGAAAAATACATGACAAATGATTGTAAACACACAGCTAAAGGGGCATACAAGCACATATCTATATTAATCTATCTGGAGTTTTAGACAGGTTGAGTTTGAGATGTTTCCTGGGGATCCAGTTTGAAATAGCCAATAGGAGAGTATACACACACACACACACACACACACACACACACACACACACACACATCCATAGTGAGAGGTGAGGGTGCCTCCCCCATACCACCCCATACAAATTTGTACACATGTCCTTGAGTACCTTTGCTTATATACACATATGTACATACATATATTCTTGAATAAGAAGTCTGTTCCATCTGACCACCACCCCAAGGCTAGCACTAGGCCTAAGAATCAACATTAAGAAATGTTGATTGATTGATTGACCACATAATTAACTAACATTTGAATATCCTTTGAAGGTTAGTAAGTATTTTACATGCATTCACTTTGTTTTTCCCCAATTCATTCTCTTTTGATTCCCCTTAGGGCCAGGGCAGGGAGTCAGGGTCAGTACCATTGTCCCCATTTCCCAGAAGAGGACCCAGGTCCAGAGGAAAACCATTTCCCTATAGAACATAAGAAGTGGAAGGGCTCTGGATGGGATTGGACCAAAGGACCTTTGAAGTCCTTTTCAGTTTCCAACCCCAGGGATTGTCGATGAGTGTGTGAGTGTGTGTGTGTGTGTGTGTGTGGTGATGCTTGCGGACCCCTTCTTGTTATTATAAGGTTTTCAAGTAACTGATGGAACGCAGAATTTCACTTAGAGATTAGTGAAAATAGAGAGGTCTTTTTTTTTTTTTTTAAAAGTAAGTTCCAGGTCTCCCTGAAACCTATTCACTGACGCTTGGACCCCGGGTTAAGAACTCCTGCTCTATCTCCATCCCTTTCTCCTTCGAAATGGGGAAATTGAGGCTCGGCGACTTTAAGGGAGCAGCCAAGGTGACAGAGCGACGGCCCGCCGGTCGGTCCCCTGGTCTCCAAAGTTGGCTCTCTGCAGGATTCCGGCGCCCTTCCCTGGCCGCTTTGTTTGCTACCCCCGGTGTCCAGGGCAGTGCTGCTTGGCTTCTGTTCTCCCCTCTCTTCCGTTTCGGGTGTCCCCTCCTCCCGGAGAAGCCCGCGGCTCGTTGCACAGACTCGGCCCCCTCCCCTTCCCTCCTCCCCAGCCAGTGCTGCAGCGCGCGCGCCCTGCCAAGCCTGCCTGCAAGCACGTGGCCGGGTTCAGCTCGGGCCAGGGCGAGGAGGAGGCCCGCGCGGAGAAGCTCCGGACTCCATTTCCCAGGCTGCCCCGCGACTGGCCTAGCGCCGGGCGCGCGCAGAGCTACCGAGGGCGGGGGTGAGCTGGGGAGGGTGGAGGAGGAAGAAAGAGAGGGAGGAGAAGGAAAAAGTAGAGACCTAGGGAGAGCTGGCCAGAAGGGACAAGAGGGAAAGGACAGAGAAAAAAGGGCACAGGGGAATAAAAGACCTAGGCTCAGCTCCTCCTTCGACCTGTTTGGACTCTCTTCTTGGAACCCGGGGTTTGCTGATCCATAAAAGGAGGAGTTAAACTAGATGCCCTCCTAGGATCAGCAGATACAGAGAAAAGCGACCACGCCACATGAGCCCAAGAAGCTAATCCAACATGATGCCCCATTAGTAGGTTAGTGTCCAGAATGAGGGTAGTGCCTTGATCGGGTCATACATCGTATAGAGAATCGGGTCCCCTTCTGAGCAGCACCTTTTAGTAAGAAAGGATAGAAACAAATTCAGACAGGAGGGCAGCCAGGATGGCAAGGGGTCCAGCTTATAACAGGACCAAGTAGAAGGAACTTGCCATGTTTATAGGCTGGAGAAGAGAATGGAGTTGAGATGTTTTCTGTGCTTGATGTAAGGGTAAAGACCATCCACTGATCTGCTCCCAAGAGGTCAAGCTGAGGTTTGCTGGTCACTTTTCAAGGGTATTTATTTAAAGGGGATTCCTGATGACACTGAAGTTTGCCTGGATGGACTCCAAGGTCCCTTTAGAGAAGGGAGAAAGAAGGGTAGTGAAAAAGAGAGACAGAGGAGAGAGGGCACAGAGGTGGTGGAGAAAAAGAGAGGGGGAGGTAATGGAGAAAAAAAGGGGAAAGTGGAGGAGAGAATGAAAGGAACGGGAGACAGACGGGATGGCCATCCAGTCTAACCCCCTTGTTTTACGGATGAAGAAACTGAGACCCAAGGAGATTAAATGAGCGGCCAAAAGTCATCAGACATGGGATTTAAACACAGGTCCTCCGACCTTTAAAGTTCATCCTCTTTCCACTGCACCACGTGGACTACCCTAAGTGGGGAAAAAAGGAAGGTAAAGAGAGGGAGAGGAAAGAAAAAGGACAGAGAATGCAGAGAGAGAGGAGAAAAGGAGGTAATGAGGAGGAACGGAGAGAGGAAAGAAGGAGCACGCGGGAGAAAAAGAGAGGGAGGCAGAAGGGACGGAAGGAGACGAGAAGAGGGAGAAGAAAAAAGAAGGGCGGGGGAGCGCGCTGAGGACACACGTCGTACCCTGGCCCCGCCCCCCGGCGTCCCGTGCGGGAACGCGCACGGGCGCAGCGCCGGCGAAGGGGGCGGCACGGCGCGGGGGCGCGCGGTGACCGTTGGCGCTGAGGGGAGGAGGCAGGAGGAGCTGCCGCCGCCGCCGCCGTCGCCGCCGCCGCCGCCGCCGCCGTTGCGCAGATCCGGGCTGGGGCTGTGGAGAGGGCGACGGGAGCTTGTGACCTTCCGGAGGAGGGAGCGAGGCCCAGGCCTGGGGGGGGACACGGAGCAGCGCCGCCGCCATGAACAACTCGGGGGCCGATGAGATCGGGTAAGAGGCCCGGCGCAGGCCTCCCTCCCTCCCGCCCCGGCCGAGTCCGGCCCTGAGGGAAGTCCGGAAACCCCGGCGGCCTCGGGGGCCCCCCCTCCCTCGCCCCGGCCCCCAGCTCGTGCCTGCTGCCGCAGCTCGCCTCAAGGTCACGGCGAAGACCCGGTTAGCCTCTCCTTCCGGAGGCCGGGGCAGCACACCCTCCCCGGTCCCCTAGGAGCCTGCTGGGGCCCCGTGGCGCGGCTCTCGGGCCCCTTCTTGATTCCCTGGGCTTAAGAGCCCGAGGCCGGCCGCTTCCTGGAGGCGGATTTACCGGGGGCCCCCCTCCGGCCTGGGGAGGCCCCGGAACCTTGGCGGGGCTGGGGGGGGGGCAGCCTCCTTGGTTGCTGCGGGCGGGAGCTCCGGCCAATCTCCCCGCCCCCCATTCCCCGACCCGGCCCGGGCTTGGCCACCATTTGCCACCTCTCGTGCCGCTGCCTCCATTAACTTGGAGGAGGAGACGAGCCCATTGGCTTATCCGGGCGGGCTGGGAGGGGGGAGCGCGCCTGCACCTTGGGCTGGGCCACCATTTGCCAGCCGCCCCGGGGCCGCCTCTTAATTTGGGGTGTCGGGGCCGCTTTGCTGGCACCTGTCTCCAGCCTGCTGTAGGCACCAATTGCCAGTCTCTGGGTGCTGGGTCGACCTCATTAATTTTGGAGTGAGGGGGACGATTTATCCCGGATGGAGTAACTTGGATTTTAACCCCACCTCTTGGAGGTTCAAGAGGTACCCTCCAACCCCGACCCGGTTTGGAGGTGGGGGCATGTCTTTTGTTGTATCTGGAGATGGGCAGGAAGAGGAAGTTAAAGTGGGTTTGTGAAGTGGAGGTTTCCCCCAACTTTGAGAGGAAACCAAGCTGGGGAGTGGGGGTTGAGCACTGGTATATTAGTCTGACATTCTCTTGGGCCACTTTGGCCACCATTTCCCAGCTTCCTTGGGGCTGCGCCTCCTCTCTGCTCTGCTTTGGGGTGCGACCTTTGTTTTGTCTGGAATGGGGGTGAGGATTAGGAAACTGAATTCTCTTTTCTTCCACTGATGTTTTCTTTACTATTTGCCACCCTCCCTGGGACTGTTCGAACTGAATTGCAACTGGGCTCCTCCTCTTATTCCCGGGTTAGGTGAAACTGTTAAGCAGATTTAGACCCCAGAGGAAATAGGGCTTGCCATCTACTTGAGCCCCTAAAATCCCATTGGTTTAGAGCAGGAGGAAGTGGAAGATGTGGTGCCAGGAAGCCCACTTGGTAAGGCACTACCTAACTCACCCTTAGCCTGGGGAAAGCTTAAGAGTTTTCTGATTCCTTGGCTCTACTGAAGATTCCTTTGGACCTTTGAAATATCTTGTTCCACTCACCTTGCATTTCTTCTCCTGTGCCTTTGGCTTTTCAGAACACTGTTATTTTGCTTGATTTTTGAAAGTTAGACTGGGGAGGCAGAGTGGGAGAAATGCTAGATATCGTTGTGTATAATGTGTGTGTCCTCCCCAAACCCCCACTTCTAAAAGATCTAGAGCTGTGTTTGCCCCCAGAAGGAAAAAAAAGAAGCATGTCTCTGAACTGAGAACAAGTCTGGAAGTTTTTATTCAAAAATCTCTACACAAATTTGGTAGTAGAAGAAAGTATTCATCCTACCTTAATTCCATCTCTCATTGATATTAAATGAATTGAAAATAAGTTGTCCTAGTAGATCGAGAAATTTATTTTTTTGCTTTTTCTTTTGGAGGGGCAATTGGGGTTAAGTGACTTGCCCAAGGTCACACAGCTAGTTTTGTATTGAGTGTCTGAGGCCAGATTTGAACTCAGGTGCTCCTGACTCCAGGGTCTAAGGGCTATTCACTGCACTACCTAGCCACCCCCTGATCCAGAAAATTTAATTTTAACTAAGTAAAGGTAGATTTACTTTGCAAAGAAAAAGATTTCAGGGTATCCAGTCTTCAAAATCACTAACTCTTACATCATAAAGAGCTTTAAAAAAATTGTATTTGGCATAGTGAAGTGGCCGGGTTTTTTTGTCTTCATTTAGAAGAGGCCTTTTGAATTCTTCAAAGCTGAAGAGTTTTGAACACTAGTTTTATTTGCTTAATACGTAAATAGAAGGGCCATGTTTGCACATGGTACATTCAGACTGATACACTGTTCTCTCCCATTACTGTATAGGGAAAAAAATCTTTTGACAGAAAACCTATAGAGAATTGGGCTAGCCTTAGCATTATGAAATATTGTTAAAGCCTCTCATTATCCTGTGTGGTAAGTATGAACAATATAGAAATGCACCTCCCTTAGGGTGGGTGAGTGAGAGAAGGGCCACCTGCATGGTATACAAAAGTGTTTGTTTAAAAAGAAGTTCATAACCACGTGAAACCTCTAAAGCTCTTTAGACGGGTAAGAGAGTAACCCAGAAGTGAACTTTAGAGACTTCTCCAGTGGATCTTTGAGCTCCATGCTGTGTGGCTCTCAGCACCACTGGACAGATGTACACGAACCAAGGCAATCTCTTCATTACCTCATGCTGTTGAGTGATTGTCTTTGTCTTTCTTACATTTTCTTTCAGGGCTTTTCTTAATGTGCTAGAGGTTTTTAGAAACTTCTATATCTTAGCTTGATTTTTACAAGATCAATTTAAGACCTTTGTGTTTCTCATAACTGACATAGTAATTTAAAGTTTTCAGAGCACTTTACGTATAGCATTTCATTTCATCCTCAAAACACTACCAGTAAGTTCCTACCTGAACTAGGAGCCACATGTACTAATATTGAAGAAGCAGAGTTAGCAAGGTTAGACTAAAACCATCTATAGTGCTTATCTGAATAGTAGAATTTTTTAACTAGACAAGAACTTAGCTGCCTTAGAGGAGCAACATATAGGGTAGGAAAACAGTCTCTGAACTTGGAGTCTGGAGAGACTTGGGTTTGAATGGTGCTTCATTTATTAGCTGGGTGACTATGGCCACTATATGGTGACATATAACCTCTTTGAAGCTGTTTCCCCATTTGCAAAATGGGAAGCATAATATTCCTGTCTGTTGAACATGTTCTGGGTTTGTTGTGAGATTCGGGTGAGAGAATCAAGGTAAAAATGCTGAACAAACTTGAAAGCGCTACAATGGAAGTATTTTATTACTTGCAGTGACAATAATTCCCTTTGTTTTCCTAAGCCTTAGTTTCTTTGTTGTTAAATGGAGATAGCTAGATTTTGGTGAAGATAGAATGAGATGATGCTATGTAAGCATTTGTAAACCTTAAAGGCCAACACAGATTAATGTTGATGGCTACTCCTGTGATTATTAGGAATCATTTAATCCAGTATCATTTTTTTTTTTTTAAGCAATTGGGGTTAAGTAACTTGCTCAAGGTTACATGGAATCCAGTATCATTCTATAGATGATAAAACAGGCCAGGGATCTTACCACCCTTACTTGAGAGCAACTTTCTTTTTTTTCTTTTTCTTTTGGAAGGGAGAAGGTAGGGCAATTGGGGTTAAGTGACTGCCCAAAGTCACACAGCTAGTATTAAGTTTTTGTGTTAAGTGTCTGAAGCCAGATTTGAACTCAGGTCCTCCTGACTCCAGGGCTGGTGCTCTATTCACTGTACCACCTAGCTGCCTCCTTCAGAGCAATTTTCACACAATCATGGGACTTTTCAATAGTAAGTCATGTTTCTAGAGTACTTTGAAGATTTACCAATTACTTTCTTAGCTGTCCCTTAAAGTAGGACAGTGCAAGTATTATCCCATTTTAGGGATAGGGCAGGAATTAGACCTATGGTTTCATGGTATAGGGAACTACGGGGTGAGAAAAAACTCTCTATGAAAGCCGGTCAACCCTTTGTCTGCAACTTAGACCCTTATGTGAAATTTCCTAGAGCATTGAGAGGGGCCCTCCCCAGGTTCACACAGCTAATATGGGTCAGAGGTGGGACTTGAATGAAATGTATTCCAGGCTTCTAGGCTGGTGTTCACCACTACAACATAATGCCTCATCCCATTTTATGCATGAAGAAACTAAGAGGTTGTAAGTAATTTGTTTGTGATCACATAGCGAATTTCTTCTAGGAATCTTGAGTCAACATGAATTAGGTGATTTTTTAAAAGGGAGAGTTTTAATGTAATTTTTTTCTTTACAACAGCTCTCTAAAGTTGTACATTTATTAACTTTTATTTATGGATGAGAAAACTGGAGCTCAGCAATGTTAAGTGACTTGCCTAAAGCTTTAAAGAGTAGTTAAAACAGAACTAGGGGTGAGAACAACTCGGGTCTTTTGATTTTAAGTCCTGAGTTCTTTGCACTAATACTGTAATACCTCTCAAAAACTTTTGTGCCCCTTTTAAAATATGCTAATGACTGTGCTCTTTAAATTTTCTGTGAAGTCAACTGCGTGAATTCTGAGTGTGGGAGTATGTTTAATGTTGGGATCAAAGTCATGTATTTAACTTTTTCATGTTTAAACAGATAACCAAGTTTCAGAACTTAATTGGTTTTAATTGTTCTTGATAACTTTCCCCTTTAATGAATCTGATTCTCCTCTTCACCTTCTTATGAAGTCTACCTTGTTATAGTATTTGGAAGTAAAGAAAGTTGAAATGAATCTTCCATTTTCTCTGCCACATATTTCCATTTTCTCTTTACATTGAATGAGAAGATCCAGTGTGTTTATTGGCATGTTAGTGCTACTAACCAGATTAATGGTGCTCCAGTTTTTCCCTGAGTCCTGACTTTGGACGCTTGTGAGAATTAATAGGCCCAGTTTAAAAACCACTACACTGCTCTTCAGATGGAATGAGACCTCTCCATCATCTGAATTTGCTTGAAAATAAGATTTGTGTTTTTAGTTTTTTAATAATTTATTTACGTAGTGCTTTGAGAATTTCAAGATCTTTTCCATGTAACAACTCTGAGGTAAGTATTCTGAATACTGTTCCTGGTTTAATGGAAAGAGCACTTGGCTTGGGAATCAGGAGACCTGGGTGCCAGCCCCACATGCTGAATAAATCACTTATATGAGCCTCAGTTTCTTCCAACATGGAGATAACAGCACAGGTTTGTCGTGAGGAAAGTGTCTTTCAGATCTAAAAGTGCTGTAGAAAAGTGAACTGCCCTTACTAATTTTAGAGTAGTTAGAGAATTTAAACTAATTGGAGTCAATAATGAAATTCTGCTTTATATATATATATAGAGAGAGAGTATATTGTTCAAAGGCTAAATATTGGGCTTGTTTGGAAAGAAAATATAAGGAATCTTGGATTGCCATAATTGTAAATTTTGAATAGGTTAAGTTACTTCATTGGCCTTCCAGAATTTCTCGCTAAATTTTACTGAGTTTGTGTCTTTTAAGTGAGATTTCAGACATTTCTGAAAGGTGGTACTCCCTGCCCATATGAGTTGGTTAAAGTAGCCGTGAATAGTTGGATTCCTTTTTTTGTGGAAGATGTTCCAAGGATTGCTATTATATCTTTTTATTAATATCTTTATTATTTTTTGGAATAGACAAAAGGTTGCTTAAATGTGTTAATTAGAGGCTTGTGTTTGAAGCATAGGTACACAGATGGAATTACCTTTCTGTAGCTCCATCTTTAATTTTGAACAAATTAGGAAATGAGGGCTGACTAGGAGCTTGATAAATGTAGAGAAATGCAATTATGGCAGCCTTGTGTATGGGATTTGGAAGTAGAACATCTGCTTCCTGGTCTTGGCTCTGCCATTAAGTCACTTCCATTGCATGGTTTCAGTTTCCTTTTTTTACAAAAGGGCCTGCTCAGTTTTAAGTCCTAAGATTTCAAAGATAGTATATCAAACCCTTCTCCCCATTTTACAGATGAGGATATTGAGGCTCATTGAAGTTAAATGGCTTGCTCAGGTCACATGGTTTACTAGGCCTAAAGGTCTTTACAGATTCTGTCTTGTCATGGTGGCTGGTAGACCATATCTGACCATTCATACTGTGCCTTACTGAAGTAGGACTATAGAGAGACAGCTGTTGAGATTTTATCAAACAAACTGGATATCATTGGGTCACCTTAAATCAGTACAAATTTGGGGGGAAGATAAAAGCAGCATTTTTTGTTAGCTTCACTAAAAGACAGTAAGGAAGGCAGTCTACAGATCATAGATCTAAACTTTAAAAAGGGGAGAAAGCACAAAAGATATACTTGAAGAATGAAGTTAACTTGAAAATCTGAAAATTTGGAAGGGAAAGAATATTGAACTGGGACATAGGAGTCTGAGATTTTTTGTTTGTGACCAAAATCTTTGTCACTTTTCCTTTTGGGATTTGGATTTCCCCATATTTAAAATCAGAAAGGATTGCATGTTCTTTTAGTTGCCTTTAGACTTTGAAATTTGTTGTAGTGGCCCTTTCACCTGTCTCTTAAAAATCTATGATTCTATTAAACTGAATGTTAGAAGAATATTAAATGCAAAAGTTAGGTTACAGCATGTTTTCTCAAGATTAGTAGCCAAGTCCGTTTCTTGAAATGGTTAGAAACAAAACAGTGACCATCTAGTAGGCACCTGTAAACAGACCAAAGACAAAATAAAAACAGAAGACCTAAAGTTAGTTCTAAAAAGGTTTTCTGAACTGGAAAATGACTCCATTCCAGATCTGGTCTCCTATTCTGATACTTTTTGTGAGGGAAACTTCTTCCAATTAATCAACAAGCATTTATTAAAAACACTTAGCATATGTCAGGCATTGTACTAGACACTGGGCATAAAAGGAAAATACCTTGCTGTGGTCTTGGTCCATTTCCAAATTCTTTGGTATTGTTTTGTTCCTCCTGGCTTTTAGGACTTGTTCTTTGTCACTGATAAATCTGATGTTTGTTTTAAAAAAAAGGAAAGAAAGAAAGGCTCTGGTTTTGAAGTAGAATACTCTGATTTTGATAACTTGACAAGGTAGATCTAAAAAAGCTTACGGGATTTGGGGGTTTAATCATTGGGCTTCAGGCAGAAACTAGTTGACTGCTAATCCACTAAAAAGTGGATTCCTGCTTTAGGTTATACTAGATCATCTCTAATAGTTTTGTGGAAAAGTAAGAACTGGACTTGGATATTCTCTAAGTCTGTGACTTTAGGGAAGCTATTTTCCCTTGGAGGTACCTATTGTTGTCATCTGTAAAATGGCTTCCAACTCTTGACATTTTGTGAAATTGGATCCCTCCAACTCTGGAATTCTATAAATTGGGAATATCATATATTTTGATCATCTGAATTGAAGAATAAACTTCTGGTGGTCAGACTTCTCTCTTTTTTCCAGTGATGACCATGTTTGATAAAATATATCTCATTGCATATTTGCAGTCTGCCACCTCCGTCAAAGAGAGGCAAATATGCTTATTTATCTGTCCACCAAAGTCAAGATTATTCATAATTGCACATAATTCATTTGTGTGAAAACTCAAGTCAGTGTTTTCCTTTATATTGTTATGTTCATTGTGTACATTGTTAAAATACTTCTGCCTTCTTTTCTCTTGGATAGAAACTTAGTCTTCCTGTTTCTCTGAATTCTTCATATTTGTAGTTTCTTAAAGAACAATAATATTCCATTGTGTTCATATGCCATGAATTCATTCAGCCATTCCCAGTTGATAGGCACCCATGATCTTTCTTTTTCTCTCTTTCTTCCTCTTCTTCTCCCTTCCCTTCCCTTCCCTTCCTTTCCCTTCCCTTCCCTTCCCTTCCCTTCCCTTCCCTTCCCTTCCCTTCCCTTCCCTTCCCTTCCCTTCCCTTCCCCTTTCCTTTTCCTTTCCTTTCCTTTCTCCTTCCTTTTCTCCTTCCCTTTCCCTTCCCTTTCCCCTCCCCCTTCCCCCTCCTTTTTTTTTTTTTTTTTAAACAAGTGGGGTTAAGTAACTTCCTCAAGGTTACACAGCTATTTATTTATGTGTGGGTGCTAAGTACTGAGGCTGGATTGGATCTGGGTCCTCCTGACTCTGGGGCCTGCCCTCTTACTCACTGAGCTGCCCAAGCCGCCCCCTTTCCTTTCTTCTTCTTCTTTTTTTTTCTTTTGGTTTTTGGAGGGCAATTGGGGTTAAGTAACTTACCCAAGGTCACACGGCTAGGTTTTTTTTTGTTTGTTTGTTTGTGTGTGTTAAGTGTCTGAGGTTGGATCCGAACTCCGGTCCTTCTGACTCCAGGGCCAAAGCTCTACTCACTGTGCCACCTAGCCGCCCCTCTTTCCTTTCTTCTTAAAGAAGGAATGATCATTTATATAGTCCCTTCTGTGTGTTAGGCACCATGCTAAATACTTTGATTTTATAACATATCTCATTTAATCCTTACAACAACCTTTCTAGGCAGGTACTATTATTATCCTCATTTTACAGTTGAGGGAAACAGAGATAAGTGACTTACTCAGAATCACACAGATAATAACTGTCTGAGACCAATTTTGAACTCAGGTCTTCCTGATTCCAAGCTCATTTGCCTCCTTGGAGGCTGTATGTACCTGGTGTGGTATTGCTGAGTCAAAGAGTATGCATCAATAGTGATTTTTTTTCATTTATTGTTTCTCAGAATGATTGGACCAGTTCGCAGTTCTGCCAACAGCACATGAGTGTTCCTATCTTTCTAGAGCCCTTCCAATATTTACTATTTCACAGTATTTCCTTTTTCAGATACTTTAATCCCATCATTTTATGGTAAACCAGACATATCTTAGTGTTAAGCAATAGCTGGTTAATTAGCCCAGTACTTAAAATCTGGCAAAAAATCCTAGGGCAAGAGAATAATATTTATATAGTATATACTATGCGTAAAGCAATGTGCTAACTAAGCACTTTACACATATTATCTCATTTGAATCCTGCAGGGTTGATTCTGTTATTCCTATTTTACAATTGAGGAAATGGGGACAAAAAGCTGTTAAGTGACGAAGTTTAAGGATCACATGGGGCATGTGTCTTGAGACTAGATTTGAATTCATGTCTTCCTGACTACATCCTATGCTCTGCATCATCCAGATGCCAGGCAAAAATTTTGGAGTTGGTGTAGTTGTGACTTACATGACTGATAACTGGCAAAGACTCACCTTTTTCAATGATCTCTCTTGGACTTTTTTTGGAAGGGCTTTTCTTATACATTCTTCCTTTGTACTTCAAATCCCTAAGTGGCTAGGTAGGAATTGTTGTCCCCATTTTTTGGAAGAGAAGTCTGGCTCAGAGTTGAAGTGACTTGGTATGTGTCTGGGAGCACCTTCATGGGTGGTGAAGTCAGAATTTGAACCCAGACCTTTCTGACAGGCTTAGGTACAAATAAAATCCTCCTATGTATCATTGGTTTTAATGTTCACCTCAGTTCAGCATTTGAAAAATGCTAATTATGTATAGAACACTGCTGGGCTTTAGGGAGATAGAGAAGATAATCACTCATTACTACAGCATTGCAATGGTTATGTCAGATCAGAAACGTTGATAGTCAGCTGATCATCAGTTCAGTAGTTTTATCATTCCTAGAAAATAGACAGCTGAGGAAGTGCTTTAATGAGAAATTTTTTGGTGCTTCTTATTCCATGGATCCCTGAAAATATACCCTGCCAATGCAGATTCCTGATAATCTTACTCTAGTTTTACATATCAGAAAAGGTATGAATTTCAACTGTTGGGTATATGTGTTGATATAAAAGAAAGTCCTTGAACTCAGAAAACCTTCCTTTGACTACTAACTCTGCCAGTGACCTCATGTCACTTTGGGCAAATTTGGGTGTAATTCTTATACTGCTTTATAAGGTGATTTGAAAGATCAAGTGGATACTAGATGTGAAAGTACTTAGGGTGGTAGAATACTGGGAATTCAAACCCCAGATTTGACATCCAAATGAACAGAAGGTTGAAGGGAACTTTGGAGGACAAATTTTCTTGGTAGTTTTTGTAATTCTGTTGTGTTGGGATCATTGATGATTAAAATTCACCACTGATCTAGGTCAGATTTTAGACTCAGTGTTAAGGATGAAGTGCTTTGTACCCTTTGGTAATCCCCTAATCCATATAGTCCAGTTTTTAGATAGCACATGAAAATTTTATACCAGTAGCATATGAAGCCATTGTTTTTAAACTAACTAAACCTGCCACTACAGTGATAATCTTTTATTATTGTAAAGGCAACTACTGCTTGCTCAGTGAATTGATAAAATTTAGTAGAATCTTTTAATACTGAATGTTTTGATTTTGGCATGCAATCCGTATTTCTACCTCTCAGTTCTAGAGGTGGTTTTGTTGCTCTAGCAGACACATCTTACAAAAAAAATGTGGCAGTAGCCTAGAATAATGGAAAGCATTGGGTTTGGAGTCAGAGACCTCGGTTTGAGTCCCAGCCTTGACATTTATTACCTGTGTGATCTTGGGTAGGTCACTTCTTGAGTTTTCTCGGCCTTGGTCTTCTCATCTGTAAAATAAGAGGGTTATCTGAATCTCTGAGGGCCCTTCTAGTTCCCCTGTTCTATACTGGTAGGATCCCAGTAGGGTTAGAAATATTTCCTCATATACTGCTTTGTAGTATAGCAAAGACACAGGGGTAAATGGGATGGAGGAGCACTGAACTTGAAGTAAGAAGGCTTATTGAGGCTCCATTTCATCCCTTTCTGAGTCAACTGAGACAATCAAATGGGGGCTAATAATGCTTGTCCTTCTGGGAACAGTAGTGAGAAAAGTGCTTTGTAAACTGTAAAATACTGCCTTATATTACTGTTTTTAGTAGGTCAAATGCCATCTAGGATGGTTTTCCTTATCCACAAGAACTTAAAGACTTGGAATGAGTTCAAGATAAATTTTGATGACTTTAGAATGATCAAATTTCTTTGTGTAAACAGTAACTTTTGAGACTAAACAAACGGGACATGATAGGACCTACTTTCTGAAGAACAAAACAAAAATTAAATTCTGACATTGCATTGGCACCTAAGTTTTAAAATTTAAATAATGATGGTTGGAACATTAACTGGCCAGACTTGTTCTTCTAGTATGTAAAGTATCATATTGCTTGTGGGGAGCACCTGCTTATTAAGTTAGTGTTTTTGTTGGATGTAATACTTAGTAGAAGTTGGTATTTTTAAAGTAAATTGAGGTGTTCTGAATATACTTTAAAGATTTTGTTCCTGGGAAACATCTCTTTAAGTGTAAATACTAACCCTTATTTTGAAACCATGCAAACTCACCCCCCCCAATAATTTCCGAATATAGTCTAGATTTTAAAGCTTCACATAGAGGATCCCCATGGTTATAGTATGAATGGCTATTGCTTAAATGGTGTCACAGCAGTCTACTGTGGGGAGCTGGAAGACAAATGTATGACCTTCCTGAAAATAGATGCCATCTTTTGGGTAATTGGTAAATGGGGAGAAAGTAAATGTTAGCTCAGCATTCTCTTTGGCCTAATTTAGAAATTATATGGACAGGAGTTTGGTGATTTTTAAATTAATGAGGTCTGAATTGGAACACCGTTATGACTTTTTGTCCCATATGTTTTCCTAAGAAACCTTTAGCTTCACAATTGGAACTTGGAAGGGAGCCTTGTCATGTGAGATGCCTAGACATCCCTGTCACTTTCTCCCCCATTGAGTATATTACTAAACAATACTAGGCATCAGTATTAACAGCAGTAGAATTCTCTCTCTCAAATGCCAGCTTTAAATACTTCTCCTTAGAGAGTGAGAAAATGTAAACTGCAGGAGAAAAGAGCACTGGAAAATTGTGCTATTCCACTCTTTTTTGCAAAGGGATTTCTCTTAATTGCAGCCTGCTAGTTTATTAGGCCCTGTACAGTAATAAGATTGAGTAGAGTTAATGGGGTCAACAGTTATCTTGGAAGATCTTTAATCAGGCAAGATGTTAGTGAACTTCCACATTAGGCAAATACCTGTTTATTCAAGTGTTTTGTTTTGTTTTTTAAATATTCTCTATCATTGCCAGTGGAGCACTGATGCTTAAAATTTTCCAATTGTCTTCATCTACTCATCTAAAAGTGTGTTATTCTCATCATATTAAAATTTTTTTTTTTTGCTTTTTTGCTTTTTGGAGGGGGGAAGGCAGGGCAATAGAGTTAAGTGACTTGCTCAAGATCACATGGCCAGTAAGTTTAAGTGTCTGGGGCTGGATTTAGTGCTTTATTCACTATGCCACCTAGCTGCCCCCCATCGTATAAATATTACATGCTGCCTCCCAGTATTTTCCGCTGGTCCTATATTATCTTTTGTATTGTCCTTATTTCTATGGAAAAGGATATATAGGACTTATATTGTCAGTTCAGATATTTAGTGAGCACCTTGATGCTGTAGTGTTGTGAAAGATAGTTTTTTAGGGGGCCTTGATTAAGGTGGGGGCATTAATATCTAATATGTTAAAAGTTTTCTGAGCACTTAAAAAAAAAAGAACTTTAAATCCTGATAATAGACTTATGGAGGTCAGCAGGACTGGTAACTCCTTTTACAGAAGAGGAAGGATATTGAAGTCTTGAAGAGTTAAATCATTTATTCAGGGTTCCAGAGCTATTGGTACAAATGTAGATAGGTAGTGCTTTATCTAATCTGCTATGTGTAGAATTGAACTGTGATATGTAATTGTTCTTTTTCAGTATATACTTTTTTCCTCTTGAGGAGATCCAATATTAGCAGTCTATTCTCTACTTGGGGGTGCATTTATTCAAACCAATACACTGAGTGGAAAAAAACAGGTTTTCTACCTTTGGAACAATTATACTGAGTCACCAGTGTAGTAGAAGACTAGTTTGATGGCAAGAGCATAAAACTTGTAGTCAAGAAAAACTGGTGGATTCAAGGACTAAATGGGCCATAGGGTCTTAGATTTCCTCATCTCTAAGACAAGGCCGATCCCCTTGTCTTAGAGATGAGGAAACTTAGGTCCAGAAAAATTGTTACTTACCTGGCTCATATATGTAATAAGCGTCAGAGACAGGATTTGAACCAAGTCATTTAACCTATTAACCTATTCACTTAGATGTAAAAAAAGAAAATAATAATCTTTATACTTTTAAACCCCACACAGTTCCGAGGAAAGCACTTAGTAAACATTGTCATGTAGACATGAGCTATAAGAATTAATAACACAGGGTGAGATTTACTTTGACAGTCATTTTCAAGCCTTTTGGGAAAAGATCTTAAATTTGAAGAGGAAAGGAGGACCCTTAAGAGACCAGCTAATCAGTCCCAACCCCTTTTATTCTACAGATAGAGAAAACAGGTCTACACAAGTGAAGTGACTTGCCTAGGGTCACATTGGTGGTATAGCTAATATTTTAATCCAGGCTCTCTGATTTCCAAATACAGCATTTGTGTGCTGTGATTGCCATATACAACTTGGTTTTGAGAAAGAACCAATGACCATGTTTTCAAAATTTTATCTTTTTTAATGCCCAGCCTAGTGCTCATTCTGTCCATAGTAGGTGCTTATTAATAAATGTTTATTTGTTTGTTTCTTTGCACAGAGATAGCACATAAAACAAGTCTACATACATGCTGTAATAGTAGAAATATAAATATAGCAGGGGGCTGGGTGGTGCAGTGAATAGAGGACCGGCCCTGGAGTCAGGAGGACCTGAGTTCAAATCTGGTCTCAGACACTTAAGACAAAAACTAGACATGTGACCTTGGGCACGTCACTTAACCCCAATTACCCACCAAAAAAGCCAAAAAAAAAATGTAAATATAAGGTTTCAAATTTTAAAAACTGCCTTGCTAATTTATACCCGACTACCATGAGCTGTTACATATCTTGTTTTAGAGCATTGTCAACTTGAATGTTTTTAATTGTTTGGCCACAAGTAGGGATTGTCGATTTTAACCATAATACTCTATTCTGTAAATTACAGAAAGCTCTTCGTGGGTGGCCTTGACTGGAGCACAACGCAAGGTAGGTCACAAACTTTATAACTTTGACTCCTAAGTATGTTTTCTGTTTCTCAGATTTTATTTTTAAAAGCAACAACAACAACAAAACACCACGTCTTTAGTGATTTAAAGAACTAGATTCCTGGTACATTTATGGTTTTGGGGTAGGGGACTGGCAAGAATGCAATACTGATTGTCATATTTCATTTTCATATCAAAGATGAAGTGAAGTTATATAGGCTTCATGTTCCTAGCAGGTATTTTAAAAGGCCATGGTAGTTTTTAAAGGCAGGACAATTCTTGGCTATGTGAGACACAAAGGCAAGTGCTGTAGTCACTGGTCAATATTTAGACAAGCTATATTGTTAAATAGTTCCCTTCATATTGATTTCCTGAATATCCCTCTTTCTCTCTCATTGTGATTGATAAGATGCTACTGCCTTTGCATAGCACAGAAAATAAATAAAATGTATGTTTACCTTGCATTCCTTTCCTTATCCTCCCCACCCCAAACCAAAATTCACCAAATCTAAACAACAGACATAGCCAACATAAAGAGTTCTAAGTTACTATGTTATGGAAGATGTTATAGAAGAGTTCATGTTGCTAAGTTATAGAAAACTGCATTCTTTCAGGTAACCGCTGAGAATAAATGCTTAACACTGGTTATATGTTTTTGTTTTGAATTTTGGAATAGAAACGCTGCGCAGCTACTTTTCGCAATATGGAGAAGTTGTAGACTGTGTTATCATGAAAGATAAAACAACCAACCAGTCTCGAGGCTTTGGGTTTGTTAAATTTAAAGATCCCAATTGTGTGGGAACAGTGCTGGCCAGCAGACCACATACATTAGATGGCCGCAATGTAAGTTTCCTTTTTTGTTCACTTTGAATTATTTCTTAGGGTTAATTCTGTAAGGGGGAACTATATTATTTTATGTTAAAGTTTTTTTCTTTTACAAATTGGGATTAAGAAAAAAAATGAGATTTAGTTCTCATCAGTTATTGTAATAATAATATATGGTAAATTGACCCAGTGAGGTTGTGGTAATTTGCCACTGGCTGCTGTTGCTAACATCTTGTTTTGTAGAGAAAATAGTCTGCATATTCACAACTAGCTGGTTTGAAACTTCCTACAGATTGACCCAAAGCCATGCACACCTCGAGGAATGCAGCCAGAAAGAACACGACCAAAGGAAGGATGGGTAAGGGAAATGAAGGTGGGACAGTGGGGAGTAGAGGTTTATCAGTGATTCTAGAAAGAAGAATTTGGAGAAGTAATTCAGTTCAAGTTATACATGAAAGATAATGTTTCTGATAAATGATTATGACAGAATAAAGGAAGGCCCTCCAGTTTGATTGAATAATTGAAAGTTTATTCAAAGCCATTCAACTTTCTCATTCTGAAAATTGTTCTCAGTCTTAGTTTTACACACCTATCCAGTTTGACACATACATTTTTTGGCCTGAAACTTCTACTAACTTCTAATTCTATTCTAGGATAGAAGACATCAGAGTTTAATAAGAAGTGCATCTGAGCCTTCTGTTCCACCATTTGATTTATTTTCTTGGAAAGATGTTTTAAATATTTAGTGACTCAGTTATAGTAGCCAAGTTACCTTCTTAGGGACATTGGAAAATAGGTAGAATGAGTGTCTTCAGTTTTTTCAGGATAATACTGCTTTATAAACTAAAGATGGCAGTATTTTTTAGAACATTTTTTGAGCATAGTTCAGTTGGCTTAGGACTTTCAGCAGTGTCTAGTAAGCTCATCTCATTGGTTGAATGTCCTTGGTATAGAGCCTTTCATTTGTAGTCTTGATATTTTTAAAATGTATTAGTAGCAGACTTTGTGATGTTATGGAAAGAGAATTGGATTAGGAATGAGAAGATGTAGCATTGAGGCTTGGTATCAAAATAATTGGACAAGTCATTTGATCTGTGTCTGTTTTCCTATCTATAAAATGAGAATGTTGATGCCTGCCTGCAGTAGCTGTCTTGTAAGTGAGGTAAAGTCACTGAGGTCTCCATTACTAGAGCTCTTTAAGCACAAAGACTGAGCTTGTTAGGGATGTTCAGTCAGTCTCTCAGCTAGGTGGCTATTAAATTCGTGTTCTTTGCCAAGCTCTGTGCTAGGCACTAGGGATACAAGTACAAAGAATGAAAGAATTTCTACTTGTGGCGATCTTACATGTTAATGAGGGAGACAGCAAGTATGTGTGCAGCTGAAGCAGGAAAGGGGCTTTGGACTCGGTTCACACTTTATGGTACTATGAGATCACTGATGTGAAAGCATGCCATAATCGGTAAGGGACTTGAGCTATGATTCTTCTGATCTGATCTCACCTTGCATTAATGAGTTGTTGTGGCCAGCACTCAGTGAGCCTCTCTTCTTAGTCACGCTGGTCCTTGGGTCATAGAGATTTTTTTCTGGGTGTATTCAAGAGGTTTTTGCCGTAATTAAGAAGGCAAGACCATTAATGGGGCATTCAGGGGGCTAGGTTCATGAATTTGGATACTAGCATTTCTGAGGCATTATGGTGTAATGGAAAGAACACTGGATTTACTGTAATAAGCTATGGTTCAAATCTCTCCTGCCATCTGTTTACTAAGGCAAATCACCTGACAAGTTCAAAGTCAGTATATCCTCATCTATGAAATAAGAGGGTCGTGCTAGGTGATTTTAGGAGGTCCCTTTCAGCCTTTTTTTTTTTTTTGTAAGCAATTGGGGTTAAGTAACTTGCTCAAGGTTACACGGCTAGTCATTATTTATGTGTGGGTGCTCATTTTCTGAGGCCGAATTCGATCTCGGGTCATCCCAACTCCGAGGCTGGTGCTCCTACTCACTGCACCACCTAGCCACCCCCCCCTTTCAGCTCTTTAATCCTATGACAATTAAATATCAAATTCTTCTATTCCAGTTTAGTTTTTAATGATCTGATGTTCTGGTTTTTCTCTCTTTATGCTGTTGATTTATATAAATTCACTCATTATATCTCATAAACAGTGGCTGTTGAAATCTTAGCTTGCCTTGTTTGTTGCAATCCATCACTGTTGAAAACGGGGTGTAAGCATGGTTTTGGTTTAAACACAGCCCCTTTTTTGTAAAGGCAGGAATGTAAGACGGTATATATACTAGATATCTATCTCCTTGGGTCTCTGCTTCAGAAGAATGAAAGCACAGCCATTCATGGAAAACAAGCTGAGCAGCTTAGGTTGCTCCTTTCGGTAGAGCAGGGAAAATTAGGTGGGCCAAGTATGAGGACCATCCTCTAGATTATATAATAAGCACAGAGATCAACTTGTAATTATTTTCTGAAGTAATTAAAGAAGTTAGTTTTGATTTTCCTTAAAGTGTAGCCACTAAATAAGGATAGTGGTAATAATTTTAAATTTCAGACCTGTTATTTTTGAGGTAGTACCTTTAACTTTTAACTTGAGCTAGGCAGAAGGTTTATATTTAAAGGAAACAGAAAGGGTATGGTTTTCTTGGATAACTGATTTTGTGCCTTTTGTTTTGTTAAATTAGCAATCAGCAGTTAAAATCACAGATTATTAGAAGGTACTTTTTCAACTAATTAGATGGAGATTATGCTTAAACCTCCGAGATTTTGCCTTGATAATTGCACAGTTTAGGTCAAGACTACTTTGCCAATCCATAGTCCCACTTTCAGATCTTCTTTCTGTGAAGTACTTTTGAGTATAGTTGTACAAAAGACCTTTTGTGTTTTACTGAGGTGGGTTGTCAATAGATGAGGTTTTTCTTTAAAGTGTGGCAGTTACACACTGTTTTACACACCTTATTGTGCCCTATTGCATAATTGTAAATCAGTATATTTGAATCATACTTTTTGTTCTCCTTTCCATGTTAAGGAAGGGTTTGAGATTAACAGAATGTCTAACTTGGTGGAAAATGGGGTTTGAAAGTTCAGAGGTGGCAGTACTAAACATGTTACTCTATTATTAGGGGTCTTCAGTTAGAGACTAGAAGCTAGCCTGTTGGGGATGTGGAAGGGATTTTGTATCCCCTTTCCCCAGATGATTTGGCAGGGAAAGAAATTTGGTAATTTAAAATTCTAAACTACTTAGGATTGATAAAGTACAAATGAAGAGTATTTTATATAATAACATAGCTGAGGTAAGATAATTGTGAAGAATTTCCAACATGAACTAACCAATTTCTCCTCCCTGGTACAGCAGAAAGGTCCTAGGAGCGATAACAATAAATCAAATAAAATTTTTGTTGGTGGGATCCCTCACAATTGCGGCGAGACGGAGCTCAGGGAATACTTCAAGAAATTTGGAGTGGTGAGTCATTTTTCATGACAGCAGGTATTGGCTTGTTAAAGAAGACATTGTCCTTTATTTTAGTTGCTTTGATTGAATTAAGGTATATAAATCTCTCTTTGCCCACAGACAGAATCATGGTTATTTTGAAATCTTGGACAGTCAGACACATCTTTAATTGATAGTAGCTCTTGGCTCAAACATTTTTCATTTTATTTATTTTTACTTTATTTTTGCACAACTCTCAATCCTCCTATCCTTTTTACCTTGAAATGAATAAACCAGGATGGCATCAGTTTCCCTGCATCATTTTGGTGGTCTGACTTTCTGGTCCTACCTGAAAATAGAAAGTACTTTAATGGTTCAGGTTTACCCTAAGTTTCTACCTTCTTACAGTTGACAAGAGGGTGAGATGCTTTTGGAAATATAATGATTTTTTTTTATTATTATAATGGCTTTGCTGTAGTAGATGGTACAGGCATACCCCCTGTTTCAGCCACTGTAATGTCACAAAACCTCATTGTAATATCATTTGGCTGGTTGCCTGACATACAAAACAGATGGTCTTAATTAGAGCACCAACTATACCCTGTAACATTTCACCTAACATTTTGTTTTTGCAAAACTAATAACAACATTATACAGGGTTATGCCTATTTTCAGAGAAATTAAGTTCATTTGGCTTCCAGGAGTTGACTTTGGTATATGAACCAGCTCTTTATAATGAGGGAAGGATGCTCTTAGGCCAGATCTGAATTAAACCATAGCACATTTCTGAGAACTTGAAGGTTGTTTTGTGGATTGTGTGGAATGAGTTACGTAGATATTGATTGTGACAACAACTTAATGCTAATGGATGTGAATGTCATTTCATTTGTATTTCTGTTAGGGACTCCATTTTAGCCTGTTCTTTGTTTCTGAGTAGACCTGTTTCATCTTTAAGTGTTTCAGAGACAGCAGAGTATATTGTTTAGAGGTATATACATATACAGGATCTCTTATAGCACAAAATTTCTTAAAGTCTGAATATCTCTGTGGTTGGCAAGCTTTCTAGGTCCATAAGTTAGCTATTAACCGAGAGAATAAAGCCTTGCTTCTTCCTAAATTTTTAGCCATTTTGCTGCTTATTTGGGAATTTATCAGAGCATAATAATTTGGGGTGAAACTCACATTGGCCAATTTACTTTCCTAGTACAAGGTTGAAACCCACAAAGCTATCTAGCTTTTAATCCCTGTGTCCCTCTGTATAGTTTTGGCCCATGAGATGCGTCATAAGTGTGTTTTTTAGACCATCCTCATTTCTAGGCAGTGTTGAACTTTATCATCTCATGATCAGGTGACCCCAAGTAGTCATTTTCCTCTGGATTTGTGTTTTAGCTGAGAAATTCTAAGTCTGCCCCATGTTCTTGTCTTCTGTTGATGTGATTGTGCCCTGGCCTGGCATGCTGCCTTCTTGTAATCAACCCACTCTCCCTGCACAGCACAGCATGGTTAGTGGAATTTCCTTTCTCTCTTTCAGGTCACTGAAGTTGTCATGATCTATGACGCAGAGAAACAGAGGCCTCGAGGTAAAGGCTGATCTCGTTTGTCCTTGAAACTTCTCCATCCTCTCCTTTTGCTCAGATGGCAAACTATTTCACACCATTCAAAGAAAAAATTAGCTAGATTTTTTTTTTAAACATTGCCTCAAAGATTTTGAGACAAATATTTAAAATGTAGGTCTTTCATGTACAAATCCATTACGTGTGTTTGTGCTTTTTAAAGTCAGACATTATGCATTCCTTTTTCTTTTCTTTTTTCCTTTTTCCTTTTCTTTTTTTTGCTAGTTCTTTTGAATTGAAGTTTTAAAAACTGACAAGAATTTGGTTTCTGTTTTTAAGTGTATGTAGAAAGATTTGTAGATATTTTTAACTGTGGTGAACTGCTCCTGCTTAAGACCTGTCTCTCCTGTTTGAAGTCAACATGAACGTACTTGGAAGTGTGATTTCATGCTGTCACCTGGTTCTTTCCCCACCTCCACCCCATCTATCCATTCCCTACTCCCCAACCTCCCTTGGTATACATAATTTGCTTGAAATGGAAATGAATTCCTTCCATGTTCTTTTTTTTCTCCCCTATTTGGGAGGGTTGTTTAGTCTAATAACTTTAACATGAGGCTGGTGCAAAAAGAAACTTTAGTGAGTTGCCCAAAAGCACACCTCCAAAATTGATTTGTGGAGTTGGGACGACAAAGGCACAGTTTGTGTGTCATGGTTTTTAGTTTTTTATTTTGGGGGTGGGTTGGGGTCATTGTAACTGTTGCCCCCATATAGTCTTTTCCTCTCCCTTTCCCCTTCCCAAAACCCCCACCTTGTTTTTTGGTTAGTGGATCACTTTTGGACAGGCTATGTGAACCAATCTGTAAGTTTTGGTCTGTCTGAAATAATTGCCATGTCATTCACTTCATCCACCATCTGCAGAATAATTATTTGAGGCAATATTTTATGATTGCATTAAGCTTAGTTGCACCAACTGCCCTATAGCATGTTCCATACATGCTGGAGAATAGTTTGCCATTTGAACTTTCATTTCTCCTCTGACTCCATTATTATGTAATGTATTCTTCACTTCATATTTATTAAGCTGTTAAGTCTTAGTTTTATTTTTAATTTAGACATACATCCTTAGAAACGTATTCAAGTGTTTCATAGTAAAAGTACAGTAATGTTAAGTAAGTTGTTTTTTTTCTTTTCTTTCTGTGAATTGTTTGACTGTGATTAACGATATCTCTTTAGATTTCTCTTCCCTAGGTGTTAAATTATATCACACAGGTACAGGCCAGTTCCACAGTCAGAGGAGGGACGGGCTTTGTCTGCATTGGGGTGTAAACGAAGTTTCAATAGATTTTTCTGTTCAGCTTCTTCGTTGGTGATGTAATCTTATTGAAAGATGCATTCTTTAGAAAAATCTGTTCTAGGAGTCTCCAGAATCTGAAATTTGCCACTTCTTTGCTGCTGCCCATTTAAAAAGAATTGGAACGATATATTTGGTTAAAACGCTCCTGGAGTTTGAGAAAATACTATTTTTAAACCATATTGCTACATCACTTATATTGTTCGGAATATTTACCCTGATCTTGCAGTAGCTTAGCAAAAGGGATATCTAAAGTTCTGCTCTCTATCTGACTAGCTCATCCACTTAAAACTTTGCAAAGAATAAGCACAAACAAGAGTGAGGTGAGTTCACTGTTTTCAGATCATTACTCGGGTCCCTTTACTCTTTTAATGCTTGCCTTCTGTCATGATGAGGAGCCTATAGTTAATGCCTAGCTGATTGGGACCTGGAAGCTAAAATAAGGGAATGGGGCAGTCAGTTAAAAGGTGGGGAGATAGATGAATCTTAGTTAGAGAATTAGGTAGCAGTGCCTAGGAATTGAGGCTGAAGGTTTTTGAGGTTTTGGTAATACTGGTACCAGAAGTGAATAGAGAACATTTTGGAGTATGGCTAAATAGGCAGGTAGTTTCCATGGACTTAGGCAAATTAAAATAATGATAGGCCCATGGTATCCATTTCAGGTCTCTGACATTTGAGTTCCCTCCCCCCAATATAAAAGACAATTGCCCAGCTTAATAACATTCTTAAATGTGTGGGTGTCTTTGCGCGTGTGTATGCAAGTGAGCGCACGCGCGTGTGTGTGCGCGTGCGCATGTGTGGGTGTCTGTCTGTTTTGTGTGTCCTCCTGTGTCTGTCCCCATCCAAAAAGTAAGATAGAGACAATGATTTGAGTCAAGTCCTCCTTTCCTTAGAAAGCACAGCAGACCCTAGGGATCAACCTTCTGATTTTTCTAACCTTTTGCATTGTTTCTGAATTTCTGTGATACAATAAAACTCTACTTGTACACAATGTTCTGCATGTAATGCATTAATGCTATTTCAAACAAACAAACAAAATTTCTATAGTTTGTATTCAGTAGATGCATTTATTCCTGATAGAACTTCCCTGTCTCACTGTTCATAGTATAATGCTGTTTGAGTATTTTCCCTTTTCCAGTTCCTAACCTTGTTATCTAACCTTCATTTCTACTCTGAATTACCTTCTTCAGTTACCTTACAGTTTTCCTTGTCCTTTGCATATCAGTTAAAACTTTTGCCTTCCTCCTTTGTATTTGCTACCTTCATCGTTTTGAACCTCAAATTTCATCCCTTCAGTTATATGGTCATGTTGCTGATTGATATAGATATATATATATATGAAAATTGTAAGTCAAATTGATCCTAAAATCATTCCCAACTGTACTTTGCTGGTAATCTTTGTCAACTCAGCTTCCTTAGCCTTGTCTCCCCCATCCCTTTCATGCCTGTTATCTTACCAGTGGTATTTTGTTAAAAAATATCCTGAAGTCCCAGGTAACTCCAGTCTCAGCTTTCCCTCATCTACTTTTGTTTACTCCCTGAAGTAATCTGGACTTGAGGCACCATTTATGAAGTGATCCTGGTAATCTATAATTTCAGCCTTTCCCCTTTACTGTATTTAGACCTTTGCTATTGACTGCACATAAATTCTACCAATCCTTGAGGGCTTGAGTTTGTCCTAAGCCCCTTCTTAAATGTACTCTAAACTGCTTTCCAGACAAGTAATAAGTTTTTCCTGCTTTCACTCTCCTGCCTTCTCAGACAGCAGGAGTTGTGTTTTGGTAAACGAACACCTGCCATTCTCTCTTTTCTCTCTCCCTCCTCCAAAAGAATCTATAAGCAAACAAGCAAAAGAAATATGTGTGTATATGTGTATATATATATATGTATGTATATATGTATGTGTATATATACATATATGTGTGTGTATATATATATATATGTATATAGTGTTATTATCTTTGGTCCCTTTGGTGCCCTACTGAATTCTTTGAGAATTTCATCTTTCTTCCAAGTTCTTTGGCATCTGTCTCCTCGCAGTCTTTCTTTTGTGAACAGAGTCAGTGGACCATCTCTGGAGGTGGCGGGTGCTCCCTTCTGTTCTCCTCTTGGCATCTAGAGGGGAGTCTGTGATATTAAACTGATCCAGGATCCCTGCAGAGACTTGAGAGGGTCTTCTTGGCAGTGCTGCTAAGCTTTCCAGTTCACTACAGACAAATACATTGTGATGAAATGCTGCTTTCCATTGGATGGTCGCTCTCATCACAGACCAACCAAACTTCGTTTATACCACCAGACTCTTGTGTTTGGGAAATGCTCAAGTTTTTCTTTTTATTTGATTTTTATTTAATTTTTAAAATTTTGATGATGCCTCTTGCTCTTGCTGCTGACAGCAGAATTTGACCTGCTGGAATCCATTTTGGCCTGTATCTTTGTGTATTTTATATATAACCTCCTTTGATAGGTCTCCTTGGGCTTCCCCAACCATGTTGGGGAAGCTTAGTGAGGCACTAACTGTTATAGATACTGTGTTTCTGTTTTAACGCTTTAGAGCAATATATATATATATATATGGCTGCTGTCAGCACTAGCTGCAAAGCAAAATGCAAGCCAAGGTGGAAAATCTTGGGTTTCAGAAAAGCAAACACACACCCAGACTACATGTTCCCAGTTTGTCTTCCTTTTGTCATAGTCCAGGAGCCCTTGCAGATGGCTGATAGACAGTGTGCAAATTTCTTATCTTTCATTAGGAGCTTGGGTTTTGTTTGAGCATTTAGTATATAAGAGGCAGTGGCTTGAGTGGCAGGAAAACTGGGTTTGGAGTCAGGAGATCTGGGTTCAGGTGTGAGCTCTGCCATTTAACACCCTTTATAACCTTGTGTAGGTTCCCTTGTCTGTAAAACGGGGGCAGGGTAGATCAGTTAGTAGATCAGGGCTCTTCTGGCTCTAAATCCAGTGATCTTTGTGCTTCCCCCTCCCCCCTCCAAATAAAACAAAACAAAATGACTATACCAAGTGTAATCTGATAAATTCAGTAGAGAGATAGGTTGAAACCTTAGGTCTGTAGAAAAAGACCTTCCAAGTTTTGATCACTTCATGATCCAAGTATTTCCATATGTTTTGACTACTTAAGGATATTTTTCTCCTATTTTAATTCATATTGGTTAATTCCACCACAATTGGTTTGTAGGGTTTTGTTTTTAGTTTTTAGACTAGTTCTTACAGTAATGCAAATGAGTATGGTTAGCTCAGAATCTTAGCCCCTAGTAGCCAGCCACACTGTCCCTTGCTACTTTTTCAGGGGGCTACTACATTTTCTGAATTTTGTGAACATACTTGGCTTATCTGAAACCCTTGTTTGATCCCTTGGTCCGCCCCTAATACTGTTCATCATCCTGTTTTGTGTCACAACACCCTGCTACCTTGATTCACTCTTCGTCGTTGGCTAGGTTTTGGATTTATTACTTTCGAGGACGAACAATCAGTGGACCAGGCTGTCAACATGCATTTTCACGACATCATGGGCAAAAAAGTGTGTAGTTGTAGTTTTATTTTACCTTAAGACCAAACCAAGTCTTGGGCAACTGGGGATTTCACTGGTAAATAAGCATAGAGTTGATGGTTTTGTTTACAGGAAGGGAAAGATTAGGGAACTTGAGTAAAGTGGATCATTTGGCAGAAACAAAGTTGAGGGATATCATTCCATTAGATATAAGTTCTTTGGGAAGTTTTGGCACAGCTTGCCTTTTAGATGTTTTCCTTTGGGTAGGTGACACCATTCTCTTAGAATTCCTTTTGAATGTGGAATGCCTGAAACAAAAAATGAACAAGTGGGAAATTCAGCAAGAGGGAAAGGTGTTTAGTCTGGGTCTGTGTTTTCAGTCTGGCTTCCAGTGAACTCTCTGTGTTGTCTAAGGTTCGGTTTAAGATACCACTCCTTCAGATGTGGATTTCGTATTCAAATTGTATAGCACTTGACCTGTTAAGTGAGTAGAAATGAGCCTTTAAGAATCCCAAGTCACAATTTAAAAGGAAAGCAATACTGAAACATCATGAAGGATTGGTTTTTTTAAATTGGGTCACTTACTGTGAAACTTCGGTACAAACCCACAGACTTTATTATAGTACTTAACAACAATGCAGTTAAGTGACCTCTGGTTGTTTTATCTTCATACTGTGTTGCCATTATGTGAAGATAGTAATAGGAAGTCGAAGGCCTGCCACCCCCCCCCCCCCCCAGCCCCCTTGATTACTCTGTCCCACAGTGAACACTGAGCATCCGTGCAAAATCAGCACCCAGATCTTCATTTTACTTGGGTCCTTGTGATCTCTACAAAAGGAGCTCTAAAATGGATAACTGGGACATACACTCCTTATTAGTGCCAGGTATCATAGACCTGAGTTTGTGTTGAGTTTGGTCTGCCTTAAAAAAATAAATCCCTATTAGTGCATGAGGGGTGGGGTTCATTTCAGTAACAGTGCCAAATATTTTCCTGTGTTTCTGATCTGGTTATAACCCAGAGTCATGAATTTTTTTTTTTAATTCAGTTTGAATGCAGAACATTTATTCTGTTGTTAGTCTCACAGGCATTTCTTTGGCTAATAGTTAAAATATTTTGGTGGTGGTAATGTCATCAACCCACTAGTCCCCCTCAAAAAAAAAGATGGTGTTAAAATTTTTAATTTTTCTATACAGTTCAGTGCATTGTGATTATTTTTATATATAGGTGGTTTAGAATTTGTCAAAGTTTTAATGAAGTCTATTTGAACCTACCTAAAACAGGAAAAAAATATAACTTGTACTGACAATCATTGAAGCTTTTAAGTTTAAAATTAGCATACAGATTGCAAGGATGCATGACAATTATGAACACAAGTTCAAAGGAGTCTGCGTTCAGTATTTTAAGGTACTGTGACATGGTATTGAACATTTATAATTTGGAAAAGGTGTAATCTTTATATATGGAGCAGAAGGTATTTTGCTGAATTAATAGATTAGCTAGTGTCTACTAGTAGGGTCCTGGCAGGCCCCTATGCTAATGTTAAACAGTGATTTTTGAGAAAGCTTGATGCCAAACATGACTGAAATAAAACTTTCAAGTTACTGTCTGTAGATCAGGTATAGGTATCAGAAAAAGGCGAGCACATATTGCTTAAGGAGTCTGGCTCTTGGACTGGACATCGAAAGCGATCCCAAGTTCCCATTTATACTTCGGTCAGAATCAAGCTATCTAGACAAGTGGGATGCTTGCCTTCCCGTTCTTAACATTGGTTATTTAGTGGCTATATTAAGCTTTTAAAATGCCCAAAGTCCTATTCAGTGATTAAAAATGTATTGCTGGGGTGACTCTGCAACTATATGTTCCATCATTAAGGGTAAAAAATTTTAAATTACAAGAACTACTTTGCTTTGTAAGCAGGAACCAAATTCCCCTAAGGAAAAGTGTGTGAAGGCTCATTAATTTGAGTTCTTTGAAAAAGTCCCTTGGTTCTGCTATATAGCAGATCCTTTCAGCTCACAGAGATTTTGTTACCATCATGTATAATGTCCTTGGGGCATCAGCAGAAAGGCGGGGAGTACTAAACCTTTGTCCCTGTGTTGGGCTTGTAAGGCAAAGCAGACAGAATTCTGAATACAAAATGCCTGCCTGCACTATTTCGAAGCCCCCTTTCAGATTTGTTTCCTTTGTATACTGGCCCCCATTAAAATTTATCAAAAAAAAAGAATTCTGAAGACATGAATACAGATTCATTGAATAAAAAATTGGATTTGGGGTGAGGTTTTGGTGGGAGAAAGTATTGTTAGGAGAGGGCTTGGTTTTGGGTATACACAGCTTAGCAGAAGTAGGTCAAGTTCCTTTCTCCCCAGCTGTCCCAAGCCACTCAGTTTTATTATTGACAATAAAGTGTTGTGGCTTAGTGAGTGTTTCCAACAAGCGGGGTCTGGGCAACTGACCTAACACAGTATGAAGATTTTGCTTACTGATTCCACTGTCCATTTATTTGCATGTCTGTTTACTTTTTTGTTAGATGTAATGTAAGATTGATTCTCTTATCACATCCATTCCCTCTGACATTATTTTGAGTTAATTGAGATTCTTTAAGCCTTAGCCTGGGGAAGGTAAGTCTTTATCTTCCATTAGACATTTAAACAAAATTAAAACCTAAGTTTAAAAAAAAAACAAAATATAAACAAACCAAACAAAACCAGACTTGTGTTTCTCAGGTATGAGCAGAGCTGAAATTGCAGGCAGACTGGGTGGGCTTTTTAAGCTTAGCTTAGTTTCGAAATGCAACAACCAGTGTCATTAATGGTTTAAAGCATTAGTACCCTCATTCAGTGAAGATCTCTCTTCCAAGTGAGAAGGTGATCCTGTTCACTAAGATGGTTTATCTGAAAGTGAACATTAATGGATGGTTTTTTGAAAGACCATACTTATGATTTCTGAGCACATTTTCATGTGAGACACTATTGAAAGAGGGTACTGCTGCTTTAAAGTAGGAAAGCCAATGACCTTTTATTATACTGGAAATAAGATTTAAGGACTCTCTTAGCTCTAAATACTTATTATATTCACATGTAGGACTTGCTATGTCTTACAATTGCATCTATTGTACCTGAGAAACATTAAAAAAGCAAAACAAAACAATCTACTGGCCTAAATAAGTTTTATAATTAAGTATTTAGATTTAAGTCATAAGGTGCTAAGTGTAGTTGTAAGTGTAACTAAGGGTGTATATAAAGGGAAGGGGGGTGTATTAACCCACAGCATCTTTCTTAAATTGGTATTCTGTTTGTTTAGGTGGAGGTAAAACGTGCAGAACCTCGAGATAGCAAAAGCCAAGTCCCAGGACAGCCGGGTGCCAGCCAGTGGGGAAGTAGGCTCATGCCAAATGCTGCCAATGGTTGGGCAGGTCAGCCCCCTCCTACCTGGCAACAGGGATATGGCCCACAAGGTATTGTCATTTTTATCTAAGCCCCATCAAGATACATAAGTAGTTATGGGTGACCTGTCTACTGCAGAGGTGCCTGAAAGAAAAATGCAATGCAACATAAATTTGTGGGTTTTTTAGTCAATAGGTGGGTTGACCTTCCCCCCCATCCCCACCCCCACCCCTCCAGTTCACTTCCATTTCAGTTGGGTGCCATTGGTTTAGAGCTCTGACTTTTCAGTAGACATCATGAGGAGTATTTGCCTATTACAACTTGACAGGGAGATTTAAAAGCAGGAACTTATAGTGTGGTTACTACCCACCCTCCATTCTCTTCCCTTCCATAATTCTTCAGTGAATTGTTGCTATTTTTAGACACAAAACATACAATATTTATCAAATCTAAAACGCAGGCTGAGTTTCTTTGCTTTTAGGTTTTTAACTTTTTTTTAGAAATTTCCTCAAATCCAAATGGTCAGTTTGATCCAAAGCACTGCACCAAGGTAATCCTTAAAACTCCGACTTCTCTATAGTTCTGGTCAGGTCCTGGTGTTGTACCCCAAGAAGAAAGTCTACAGTTAGATGGGGTTGCCTTGGGTGAGAATAAGGAGTGGATAAGACCCCTGATGTGAAAGCATTTCCAGTCCTTAGCTTCCCGAGTCACCAGTTCTGTGTTACAGCTGCCTTCCTATTTTTTTTCCCACTTGATCTAATAAGGCTGCCTGCTCAGATCATTTAGCAGGATGGACATTGCTGGGGGGTAGTGACCCTTATTTCTAGAATCTGGTTCTAATTGGGCCACTTTTGTGTGCTTCAAGCATCATGGCAAAGAGTTTATCTTTGTTCTGAATAGTTCTCTTTAACAGTTAATGTTTTATAAGATAATGGGCTTAATATTTGCAGTTGTTCTGCCAGATAAAGGAGACACATTTTTCTGCAGGATAAGCTAAGGGGTGGTGGGGGTAGGGGTGGAGTGGTACAAGCACTTCTGAGTTGTTGTGATGTCCTAGGTCATGCTTAAAGGGACCAGTTAATTCCCTTTTTCTCCTCCATTGTTAGCTCTGCAGACGCAGCTATGGCTTTGATGTTTTTATAACATTAAACACAGTAAAGGAACATGACATTCATGCTCTCCGTGCATTTCTGGAATGAGTATTGGCTTAAATTTATTGTATAAATAATACTCTGTATGCTCCAAAAGTCTGTCTTCATAATAAGGCAGAGAGAAAAGGAGTACAAGTACTAACCTCATTTTATAGTTGGGGAAATTAATGCCCAGGAAGGTCAGGGGACTTACTCTTGGTCAAATCGGGCTAGTGACTAGCAGAGCCAGAGTTTTGAATCTTTGAGTCTATGCAGCACTTTCTCTGTCCTACCAAACCTAAGGTGATGCCATCTTATCTGTAGTTAACAAACATCTGGTCTTTGCTTTTAGCTCTCTGGGAGCATTCTTTTTGGATCCAGGTAGACACACAAACCATCCCTTACCTAGAACTGAGAAGAAAAGTCAATTCTCATTCTCATCTCTGTTGCCCAAGCCACACAGGAAGCTTATTCTAGGAAAGGGAATGATCTGCTTTAAAAAACAAACTCTAAATACTGTAGAATATAGTAAAACTTCCTTATTCCCTAATACTCCTGAAATCCCTGAATGATGAACAAAGGAAAAACCATTTGGTCTCATTAGTGGCATATTTGAAGTGCTTATAATCAAATCCTAGACACTTTTTTTTTAAAATTTGGAAGCTTACTTTGGATATTAGAATTTGAATTTAATTCATTTTCTGAATGACACTTTAAGTGCCTTCTAGGATTTTCTACTTAAATGACTTTGATCTCATGAAAGGGAAGCATCAATCTTTTTTTGTTTGTTTCACTGTTTTAGGAATGTGGGTGCCAGCAGGGCAGGCTATTGGTAAGTAACCCTTTAATTTTTTTTAACAGACAAAGGGGTTACAGAATTACTGGGGAATTCAGCCTCCCAAATATGTTTTGAGAGTCGGTATAGGGAAATGACAGTTTATCTTGGCAGAGGAAGTAGAAAGGACAAAATATCATTTAAAGTTGTGACTTCAAACTAATGTCAGAACTGCTTTATAGCATTGCACATTAGCTGGAAAGATGTTGATTTCACAATCAGTTGATCTATCAACAAGCATTTCCTAAACATCTGCTATGTCCAAAGGACATTGGAGGAGATAAGAACTTCATGTAATTTGCAAGCGGATAAGACACTATCATGTTATGATAATGCACAGTATTATATGAGAAAAGAGCACTTTGTTGTGAAGTCTGAGAAGAGATCTTTGAAAGTCAGGAAATATGGATATTATAATTGTGGGAGCTAGTCAAGCCAAGACCTTCATGTGATTTACAGTGGGGATAAAATACCAATATGTTGCTGTCTATTATAGGGTGAGGTCCAAGGAGGTTTCCTTTGGAGTTTTGTAATTCTAGTATATTCTATTTGGGAGGAAGGAACCTTTGAACTTTTTGTACAGATTGGGAAACCGAGGTTCTCATCCCAACAAGATTTGTGTAAGTTTAGTTAGCAGAGCCTTGATTAGAGCTGAGGTCTTTTGACTCAGTCAGTCTAGTAAGTCTCTTCACCCCACTGTCCTGAAAGACCTTTGAGTTGGCTGGGTGTCCTGAAAAAGGTCATTTACAGAAAGAGAGTGAAGAGACAAACACAGACAGGTAAAGTTCTTTATGGTCACACTTGCTTGTTATTAAGAGCTGGGACTAGACCTTAAGGAGCCCAATGTCCTGTCCCCTTCTCTGACTGAAAAGGTCAAACAAGGTGGATTTTGGGGCCATGTAGGTTGGGAATGGGTACAGTTGAATGCATTCTTTCCCCTCCTCCCTTCACTAACCCATTTCTTTGCTTTTCTAGGTGGTTATGGGCCGCCTCCTGCAGGAAGGGGAGCTCCACCTCCACCTCCTCCTTTTACCTCATACATCGTATCCACACCACCAGGAGGGTTTCCCCCTCCCCAAGGCTTCCCACAGGGGTACGGTACCCCTCCTCAGTTCAGTAAGTCTTTGGGGTCAGATGGGGAAAGATTTGCATTCAGGTCTTCATAATGACTGATTGTTTATTCTATTCCATTTGTTATATTATTCTATTATTATAGAATGTCCCTAAACAAGCCAACTTTGATGGACCTTCTATGTCCACAGTGCTGAGCTTGGACCTTGAGTGAAATCCAGATAAGACATGGTCTTATAAGAGCTTACAGTCTAAGATAAGGAGTAATTCACCAGTACCAATAATACTAGCATCAGAGGGTCAGAGTAGGTATTGTGGAAGTGAAGGTCATTACCAAATGGTGGGGAGGGGTTGGAATAAGGAAAAGGCTTACTAAAGATCCAGGGTCTGGAGGAAATGGCTATTTAAAACTGAGTAGGATTGCAACAGGCAGTGAAGGGAGAAGGGAGGGGAGGGGAGAGCATTTGAGACAAGAGGACTAGTATAAACACAGGCATGGATGGTGGTAAAAGTGCAGAGGAGTGCTTGTTCGAGGCAGAGAGTGGCCTAATTTTACTGGAACGGGTTCCTGGAAGGAAGACAAAGCTGGGGAAAAGAGGGTATGGTTGAATCCTAGAGGGCTTGGAATGCCAGACAAAAAAGGAGATATTAGAACTTTTCTTAAGAGGAATGGTCTGATCATATCTCTGTATAGAACAGGATGATTCGATTGCTATGAAAGACAGGGTGAATTGAGGGAAAGTAGAGGCAGGAAGGCTGTTTAGGCTATTATAGTAAGCCATATGGAGTAGTAAGGATCTGTATCACCAGGATTGCTCTCCAGCCATCAGTAGTTCTGCAGAGCATTGACATTTTAAGTGTGAAGAAAAGCAGAAGTTTAGCATTTTGTGATTTGTTTTAGATGTGCCTTCCCCCTTCCCCCCCATTATTATTTGGGTAAACAGTAGAAATTCTTGTTTCAAGTCCTCTTGTAAGCAGAGATTTTCTTAAATGTTTTGATTTTTCTAGTATGTTTCTTTAATATATTGACATTTAGAACTAGGATAAGAACAATGGGACCATATACAATTTGTATCTGTGATTTTTACACCCCTGATTTTCAGATCTTGTGTTTTGGTTTTTTGACCATAGTGTTTTGATAGATCCATATTCAATGAATTAAGTGCCTAAAATTTATAATGAGGTGCTGATTAAAACCAGTCTATCTTGAAATGAAACAATTATACCTTATTGTTTCAATTTTCAACTTAGAACTTGGTTGTAAATGTATCTTTAAGAAATCATAGTACAGGTATTGACTGATAGAAGCAACCTGATCTGGTAGAGTTCTTAGTGAAGAAATTATATTCTATACCTAGAGACTGACATCAAACTACCAAGTAAGTTCAGTTAAAACAATTGCTTTAATGATATCTCTCTCTCCTTTTTTCCTTCCCTCTCTCTTTTTTGCTTCTTCTAATTGCTATAACTTCAAGCCTTTTTTTTTTTTTTTTTTTGGAAGGCAATTGGCATTAAGTGACTTGCCTAAAGTCAAACGGCTAGTAAGTGTGTCGAGTGTCTGAGGCCAGATTTGAACTCAGGTTCTCCTGACTTCAGGGTCGGTGCTCTATTCACTGTGCCACCTGGCTGCTCCCTATAACTTCACGTCTTAACAGAAGTTTGAGAGTTTTGCTTCACTAAAGGGCCTTGTGATGGTACACAAGTGTTCTTATTTTTGAGGGCTGTGTCAGTGGAGCCACCGGCCCTAGCAGGGCCTACTTAGCCGGCAGGGCTTCATCTCCAGGCCAGGTGGCAGGTGCTGTCTAAAGTCTGAGGAGCAATCTAGGTGAGCGGCCTTTGAAGGCTATTCAGTGAGGCAGAGAGGGGTTTCAGTCTGTCAGTGCAGTGAACATCCTTACTAAGGAATCACGAATCCTTGAGAAGCTTTGGAGTAGTCTTTTGAGTTATATATAAGTAGGAACAGAAAAGTATTTGTAGGTAGATAAAACAAGAGGTCTAGAAAGAATGAGTGAATCTTGTGATCATTTTACGTGGTATAATTAAGGGTTGTGTTTCAATGAAGAGTGATTTAATTTGGCCTGTTCAGAGAAAACCAGTATGTCTAGTCTATTTAGACACCTTGAATTTCAGGTTGGGAGATGTAAACTCTTATAAAACTAAAGGATTGGACTTGGGGAAACAATCTGGGGTGGTCATTTGGGGGAGGGAGGGTTGTAATGTGTGTCCGTATTTTGAAGAGAAGGATCAGTTTGCCATCACTCCGCCAAGATTGGGTGCTCTTGAGTTCTACCCCAAGTGTCAGTTGTCATAAGTTGTTCTTGCCTTCTCTGAGGCACACCCTGTAAATCCCAGCAGCATCTGGCTCATTTTAAAGGCAGTCGCAGACTAATGGGCTTTCCCTTTAACCTCTAGTAGGCCTAAGAGCAAACATGTTTTACATATGGAAATCTAACCAAGATGATAGTAGCACTTTACTGTTTACAAAGGGCTTTCCTGAAAACCCTGAGAGGTATGTAATTCAAATGTTATCATCGCCCCCATTTTACAGGTAAGGCAACTGAGGGCTAGAGAGGGAACATGATAGTGCTAAGATTGGAACCCAGATTTCCTGGGTCTAAGTCTTAGGTTCTTTCCATTCTGTCATTGCCTCACAAGATAATTTTTTTATGATCTAAGAAAGCAGAACTACTTGTCTTGTTCCTTGTCAGTTTTATATCTTCTGTTTTCTTGTCTTCTGCTTTTTCTTTTCAGGTTTTGGCTATGGGCCTCCACCACCTCCACCTGATCAATTTGCCCCTCCGGGAGTGCCTCCTCCACCTGCCACTCCTGGGGCAGCGCCGCTAGCTTTCCCACCACCACCATCTCAGGCAGCTCAGGACATGAGCAAACCCCCAGCGGCCCAGCCTGATTTCCCTTATAGTCAGTATGGTAAGTCATTAGGAATTGTACTTCTCCCCCCTAATCCCATGCTTTTCCTGTAGTGTTAATGTGTTGGGTGCACATGTTGGGGTTTCCAGACTGGTCCACATAAGCCAAGTGTAAGTGCATCATGATTTTTAAACCTCTTCAAAAGCCTAACTACAGCCTTTCAGGGTTCTCATACACAGCATTCTTCCTGTACTTGTTTTCTGAGCTAATGCTAAGTTTTCGGCTCCCCAGCTAGCCAGACAGTAGGGATGCTCATGATGGTGAAGGACAGGAATGTGTACACTGACTAGTGTTGGATCTTCTTCCCTTTCGTTCTAACTTCTTAAGCTGGCTTAGAATTTAGCAGAACATTGTCCTTGGCAGTCAGATTTTTCTTTTGATTAGTTGACCCAAGGTAGCCTCAGCCCAGACCAATTCTGGGTGCCTCACCTTAAAGGTGCACTGGAAATGGGAGGTGGGGGAAGTAAGGAAGGCCTGAAAGAAGCCTCTTAGTGTTAATAGGAGGTTGGGAGCTTCAGGCTGCTTGGTAGGAAAAACGATGGGAGTGGGAACTGAGGGAGAAGAATTCAGAATGACCGAAGGTTATAGCAAAACTTTCAGCATATTTTACTTTTTTTGCTCAGTCTCATAAGGGCAAGAATACAAGGGCACTTGCAATGGAAAAGCAGTCAATTCCGCAACAAATCCTTCAGGGTACTGTCAGTTTGTGGAACTCTGAGGCTGTGAGTGGTCAAGGAAAGTTAGCAGGGTCGAGGTGAAATTTCATCATGTGATGCTGAAAGCCCCAGAAAGACGGTGTAGAGGGTGAGATTTCATGCTCCAGGGCTTCAGTTGCTCTCCTGATCCCAGCCGAGCAGCATTGCGTGATGAACTTGACTTCCAGGGCTCTGCCTGCTGCTTTTGTTTTGAAGTGTCAGATGCTGGCCTCAGCTGCGGGGGGAATGGGGGAGGGGGAATGACCCGGGGATCGGATGGAGTCAGGGTAACCCTTGCCACCGTGCTCTAAGTAGCTTCTCTAGTTGGTAACTGGGGCTGACCCGAAGTACCTTAAGGAGCTGTTCTGGAGAGAGTGACAACATCATCAACATCTTTCCCCAAAGTCCCCCGGGGTAAGGGGGCACCATGTCTGTGTGCATAGAGTGGAGCCAACACTTGTTAGTGATTCCTGTGGTGTAGACAGTGAATCTGAGCATCAGGATTTCACTGAAAGTAAGATTCATGTTGATGGCTGAGAATTACCAAAGTTGGGGGGCAGGGTGGCAGTGTATGAAAGAATTGGCAGTCTAGAAGAGAGGTACCTGGTGCAGTGTCCTTTTATGGTTGAGGCTGTCAGAATGGAGAGAGCTTCAGTGACTTGCCCAGGTCCATGGCAAAGGAAGTAGCAGAGCCAGGACCAGAACCCAGGTTTCCCAATTTGCCATTCAGCAAGCAGTCTTTCCAATGTCATAGTGCCCATCTTTTAATCTGTCAGCAGATTTTCTTGCCCCTAGAAACTGGCCTCCCTCTCTGTTTCCTGCCTGGAAAGTAAATTAGCCTCATCTGCTCTTGCAGCAGACAAATCCTACTTAGAGCTTAAGAAGTTAGGCCTAGTTCTCCATTTATTCAGAGAGGTGGTATTGATACAATATTATAAGAAGGTATGTCTGTAGAACCTGTTTTTCTAGTTCTGTCAGGCCTTTCTTGGGAAATAGGGATGAAATGCCACATGCAGCTTTTTGTCCAATCTCAGTGAACAGTTAGCAAGGGTGGGGCCTGAAGTTCCACTTCTGGCAGCAAACTGTTTCTGTGAAAAACTCTGCTGGATACCACAGGGCCCCTCGTATTCACCTTAGCATCATATTTCCAAAGCTGAAAGTTTTACTTCCTTTTATTGTTAGAGATGGTTTTTCATAGTCTTTAAAGATGACAATGTCTAGGCAATAGAAGTACCCCTTCTATCCCATGCATGCCCTTTGCAGCCTCATTCACTGGATTACTGTCACAAAGGCAGCTTACCAACACTGCATGTATTTTGTTTCGTTCATAGTTAAGCAAAATGCCTAGGGGGAAAAAGCATTGCTATATTTTAAAGGCATTGAACTATATCATTATTTTGCATTTGTGTAGACGTTATTTACGACACCTTAAAGCACTGCGCTGTGTTTACGACGGGTGAAAAATTTGTAAACCTTCGGGTGTAGAGTAACAGTAAGCCCTGGTATATTTGTCTCCCCCACCCTAAAAAAAAGTTACTATCTGTACAAGGCTGTCTTGGGGTTAGTCACCCTGGTCTCCTCATTTCTTACTAGGGCTGGGTACCTATTCTCAAGACCCTTCAGGCTTCGGGCCAATACTTTGTTTACACTCTTATGGTCAGGCTGAGCAGTGATATATCCTAGGTAGGTGGAGCCTATTTATAACCAATGCTCTTACTGTATCTGCACTTGGGAAATGAATGTTTCTTAACAGGGTCTCTTCTACCTTTGTTTTCATTTTGGGTGGGGGTGGAAATTAGCGGTACAGCTCTGAAATGTTTGCTTCTGCTGGTTTGAGGATCTTTACTGGCTACAATTATCAGCTGGCCCCAGCTGGTTTGTTTTTTGTTTTGTTTTGTTTTGAAGCAATGCACAACAAAACTACTACCATCTTAAAGCACAAAGAGCTTGAATGTCCAATAACCCCGATCCCATTCTTCATTAACCAAGTCATCGCACTACTAGTTTTTGTCGGACCTCTGCCGACTGAACTAAGTTTACCTTGAGCAACTCTACTGTGGCCCGTTGGACTAGATTGCTTTGGACATGGGTAGTTTTCTGAAGTAGGAAGTTGCCCCCTAAGGGTCTGGAGCAGAGAAGTTGATCTCTACCTATGAGTGATAGAGCTTACAGGGAAGGAATTGGGTAAGACTCTATTTAGACTAGTTGTGAGCTCTGATCAGGGCATGCAGTCCACAGGCCCAGAACTGCTCTCTACCTCTAAGACGCAGTGCTAGTGAGAGAAATGTTCTTTCTCTCCCTCTCTTTTTTTTTTTAAACTTAAATTACACTATCAACCACATAGGTGTTTCAAAGTATATTTGTGATGGATGACTGACCTTTGCATTAATATGGCTGAATTAAATAGCTCAAGGGGGTCAAGTCCCTAAACAGCTTGTAACAAATGCATTGACCAGTGTCATTAGAAATAGGAAGGTCTATCAGCCTAGCAAAACTAGAAGCCGCAGTATTGTTGCTGTATGCCAAGAAGTGTTCTCCCATTGGAAATCAGTATTAACCTTGCATATCCAAAAAGAGTGTTGTGGCACCATGTTGTGATTGTGTAGACTCTTGGTGATGTCTGGATTTTAAAAAACAAAACAAAACATGAGTCCTGTGGTCAGTTGACATTTTATTTCTCTCAATCACAGGAACTAATAGACAAGTTAGATGACTTAATTCCAATGTTTTGTTTAAAGATCCAACATTGGCATGCCATCAGAGAACAATTAAAACTCTTCTATCCAAAGTGGGAAAAGCTGTTTCTATAGCATATGTGTTACATTTATGGTTGTAGCACTTCGTGGTTATAGAGTGCTTATTTGATCCTCACAATACCCTTGTGAAGTAGGTGCTGCAAGTATTATTTTACAGATGAGAAAAGAGGCTGAGAGAGGTTGTGATGTGCCCAAGGTCACACCATGGGGAAGCCAGGACTGGAACCTGACTCCTAGTTCAGTCCTCTTCCCACATCACTACACTGCCGCTCATCTCTTCATCCTGCTTTTTAGACACCTGTTGGACCTCATTCCTTGTCAGTAGAAACCACTCCACATGACCTTTTTGAAGGAGCGGGAGGAAGAATTGGGCTTGGAGCAGGTCTCTTGGTTACATCAAGTTCTCTGAAGTGAATTTTCCTTTCTGTGCTTGAGCAAATCTATCCACGATCCACTTTGAGCAACGTCTCAGGCGTTACCGGGGGATGGTTTTAAAGACAGACATCGAGGATTATTCCTTTTGCTTATCTCCCTGCCAGTGGTTGCATGTGGAAGTGTGTTGACTCCCCCATACTTCCCACATTCCCATTGCTTTGGTGACTTGGCTGGAATTGGATGTGATTATTGAAGCTGATAAAAGGGATGAGAAAATAGATCCCCAATCAGATCTTTTCTCTTTGTCCTGTCTCCTTCTAAAGGAGGCATAGAACAGTTTCCTCTTATCCAGAGGATTGAACGCTAATACTGGGTGCCTGGTTGGCTGTGGAAACTGAAACCCCAGGCCCTGTTTAACCCAAGGGACAAGGTGACGCAACATATGCGAAGCCTTCACCCCTTCTGCCTCCAAGAACTTGCCCCTGGTGTCAGTGGGAGGGGGTCAGCACTAAGAGCAAGTGGGATAAAGGGGGAGGTAAGTCTTGATGTCTGTTTTGTCCTTTTTGCTGGTATGAATAGCTAAAGGGATGAGGGGCTTGTGACAATTTCAGCTTCTAGTGGGTAGCTCCCTTGACATCAGCTCACCTTACCACTTAGGCCTTTAGCAACATAAGCTAGTGATTTGAATTTGACCTCTTAGTAGTGCCATCTAAAAAAATAAGGGTTTCCATCTCCCACTCAAGTCACCTGTCTACTTTGATGATTAAAAATTATATTTGAAGGCAGTCAGTCAAGTTATTTCCCCTAGAATGACCCATTTGGTGGGGGAGGGGGTGGGGTGAGGAATATCATTGCTATGACTGTAGTCTTGTCAATGTCCTTGTCTTGAATTCAAGTCAGTTTTTTTACCAAAGCTCACGGTAATCTCTCTTTCCCTTCTCAGCAGGTTACGGACAGGACTTGAGTGGCTTTGGACAGGGTTTCTCAGATCCCAGCCAGCAACCCCCCTCCTACGGAGGACCCTCGGTGCCCGGATCAGGTGGCCCACCTGCAGGAGGAAGTGGTTTTGGACGAGGACAGAACCATAACGTGCAAGGATTTCACCCTTATAGACGCTAGCCTGGGCTAGAAATCAGGGAATTCTGTCCACAATGGGATATCTGGTACCAGCTGAAACCGGGAATTCCAAACTTGTGAACTTGTGACAATCACATACTTGATGGAGAACAACTTAATAAACCATTTGGGGGGTGGGTGGGGAGGTGGGGAGGGGGCGAATGGCTTTTGAAGGCAAAGCTGTGGGTGTTTGGACTGCAGTTTTTAAATATATTCCTTTCTCTAGCCCATCAGCACAAATAAAACAAAACGTCACTGGTTCAAACTACAGGGTTTTAAAAAAAGTCTTCAGCTTTAATTCAGAACTTCAGGTTTCTTTTTCTTTCTTTTTTTCTTTTTTTTTTAAATGATTCTTCCTGAGCCTTTTGTTTTACCGTATATTGTAAACTTTTATGTTTAAAGAAAAAATATACATTTACAGATTGTGAAATTTTTAAGAGAAATTTTCTACTATGTATGCTGGCTTATTTTTTAATTTAATACAGGGTTTCCGTTAGTACTGGTGGAAGTGAGGGTCAGTTTTAAAGCCCTTACTCCTGGCTTTGGGGGTTGGGGCAGTTGGTCCAGAAACTCTGGGAATTCAAAGAAGAAATCTACTGAGTTTGGTTCTGGTTTTGCTTTTGCCACCTGACTAACTGTGGTAGCATTGCAGGTGTGTTGATGCGCACAGGATCATTTAGGAAGGGCACAGGCATTGAGATCTGTGCTTCAAGACTTTTAAATCCAGTTTGTGGATTTCATTGGGGGGTCATGGAGGCCTTGGTGAGACATAGATTTTCCTCAGGCGGAAAGTTCTGGTGCATTTTGCACTAACCAGTGATTACCCCTGGTTTGAATAAAGAAAAGTACATTTGGATTAGAAACACAAGTTTGTATTCCATTTTTTCCCCCTGCCCTCCCACCTAGTGTTGTTCTCCACACACCCACTGTGGTGGATTGTGTAATCTTGATTTGTTTCTGCTATTTTTGTGCCTGTTGGAGATTAAATGCACAAGTAATGATAATAATTTACATTTCTATAGTGCTTTTAAGATTTATAAAGTGCTTTCCTCAAAATTGGTCCTGTGAGGTAGGTGATACAAGTTTTTGCATTAGCCCATTTTGCATATGAGGAAACTGAGACTGGTTAAATCACTTGTCCAGGGTCATGTGGATAGTTATTGTTAGCTGGAACTCCGGACATAGGATCATAGATTAGAGCTGGAAGGGACCCTGGAGGTCATCTAGTCCATTCCTCTCATTTTAAATTTTACATCTTTATCTAACAAATATTAAAAATGAAAAATTAATAAATCTACGTACAAAGTAGGAAAAGAGGAGGATACATGAAGCTGTGAGTCTTCACTAGGTACAGCTCATGGTTATTTTTTTTTTTTTAGTATATAATAAATTGGGGTGGCTAGGTGGTGCAGTGAGTAAGAGCGCCCGCCCTGAGTAGGGAGGACCTGGGATCAGTTCAGCCTCAGATACTTAACACCCACACAAAAATAACTGGCTGTGTAACCTTGGGCAAGTTACTTAACCCCAATTGCTTTAAGGAAAAAAAGTACATAATTAAATTCAGCATGTTACTTTAAAAACTGTCCTGCTAGTCTGTCCTACCCCTTCATTTTACATGTGAGGAAACAGGCCCAAAGAAGTTCAGTGACTTTTCCAAGGTCACTCTGGGTTTCAGAGGATTGCAGCCTTCGGCTTTGACTCTAAATCAAATGCTCTGTTACGTCCTGCTGCCTCACAAATGCTCCCTGGATAGCATAACTTGGTGCAAGAAGATGCCTCCTTGTGTCCAGGTAATAACTTGTAGGTTCTGAAAGTTGTCTGGAATAGGGCTTTGAAATTTTACTTCACCTTTGCACTTGGCTGTGGAATCCTTGAAGGCTTTGGTATCTGAGAGCTAGTGGGTACTTTTCCCCATATGTTACTTAAGAGCCATCTGAGTGTGGGGAAGATCCCTCTCCCTTCTCTGGGCACCCGTTTCCTCACCTGTAAAATGAATTAAACTAGGTGACCTCAGAAGATTCCTTCCAACTCCGACTAGCAAAGTCCCTTTCAGGGTGGGAGGAGCTGAAATTAGTAGAAGTTTGGGTAGGGCATGTGGATCAGGGCTCTTGGTGCTGGGGGCTTGATCTGAGTCTTGGCTCCTTAGGAGGCTGGGGGAAGAAATGGTAATTTCTTGAGAGTCCAGCATACAGCATTCCGATTTCTCTGAATATTTCATAGCCTGGCAGCAATTTGCTGTATAGAACCTACAGTTTCACTTACCACATTTCACCAAGTTGCATAGCATATGAGAAGATGCCTAACCAGCAGAGGTATGTGCCATACAACTTTGTGTTCAGTTGACCAAGCCCAACTCATCAAAAGGAGAGAGTCTGAATTACTTGGCTCTTGTTGGATTTGGATCTAACTCAGGTTTCTCTTACAATTCTGTTTGGGATTTTAATGTCTAGGTAACAGTCATCTGAAATTATAGTCATCCCAGTGATGAGGTTGTGGAATGAGTTTTGAGACCTAGGTTCTAATCCTCCCCCTCTTTAAGATCTTCTCTGCAAGCTCTACTTGCTGGCTCTAATCCTTGTACCACCACCCCCACACACAAGCTTATTAGAGAAGCATCTGTCCTCAGGCAGGCCTACAGTAATCTTCCAAATGAATAAGGCCTCGGGTAGGGGTTGAAGTTCGGTGGCGGTAGGGGTATGGTGGGGGTGGGGGTGGTAACACTGCAGTTGAACTGCACTAGGGCTACCAGTGGTGAACCTATCATTTTGGGGGGACCTGCCCTGGGGAACTATAGGAAAACATCATCCTGAGCATCTTGATTGAATGGCAGCCCTTCCAGGTAAAATAGGATGCTGGGATTTCAGAGCCTGGGAATTTATCAGTTCTATGTTTTTTTGGCCCTGGACCTTTGTGAATTTGAGGCTGCATTTTGTACCTCGAGGAAATGGTCTGCCATGGCACAAATGACAACTGTCCCAAGTCAGGGAAATCTGGCTTTGTGTCTCGAGCAGACTGAGACAGCTAGGCAAGCTGCCCAACTTCACATCCAAACAGGTATCATTTCTGCATTGGCAGTCTTCACCCCAAGGGTCCTTCACTAATGAAATGCCAGGTCAAAACTTGCCCTTTCCCTCCCTCCTCCCCACCCCCATAAAGAATACTCATCTTTCCCCTTGCTTTGGAGTCTAAAGCACCTGAGGGTTGGGAGTTTGTCCTGTGAAATGGGATAGACTTCCTAAGCCTATCTTGGGTTACAATCACTCGGTTGCTAAGCACTCAAAGATGTGTAGAGCTGACAGACTTCCTTTTGTTATGGAACTAATGGGATAAGAGGAATGCCTTCATGTATTTGTATTGTAGCCTATCCATTCTGCCTTTCTGAGCTGCTCCTCTACCCATCATGCTAAAAGCTGTCCTCTAAGCCTCTTAATGAGTATACCAGAGCATTCCATTTCTTGTTCCTCACTCCATGACTTTTTTTAAGATATTTCATGTTTTTGTCTTTTATGCCATGCAAAGTGATTGTTAGTAATGTGAGTGACTTTATTTTTTTTTTTTTGAGGCAGTTAGGGTTAAGTGACTTAGGTAGGATCTGAACTTATCTCCCCCTGACTCCAGGGCCTGGCACTCCATCCATTGCACCACTTAGCTGTCTATCCAGAAGTGATGGAAAGATGAGAGATAAGTCATGTACTATAAGTATTTTTAACAAAAGTGCATTAGAGGTATGAAAGAGTTATGTTCGTTCCTATATGGAAAGTTATTCATCGATGAAAGATCCAAGGATGATGAGTTCCTGGAGCCATTTTCTGCAGATTGGGGCTAGGAGGGCTAGGAGGGCTAGCAGGGTAGCTAGAGATCACCAGACTCTTCCTACCTACCTATTCTGGAAACAACTATTTGTGGTGAAGAATGCTTGTTCATTTGACTAGAAGCTGGAAGCTTCTTGTCTAGGTTCAGTCATTGAAGACTTTCCTGGGCTTCTGTACTGGAGCAGTTTTAAACCCTAGGCTCTGTGAACTTGGATGGGAAAAAATTGTACTGACTAGCTGAAATTTTGCAGTTTCTTTGAAAACTGATTCTGAAAAGGAATCCACAGATCTCTTCAGGCCCCCAAAGGGATCCCTGAAATGGGAAAAGGTGGCAGTGATTGCTCAAAGCCTCTGACTCTTGATGGAACAGAAGTCGTGTAGGTGGACAGAGCTTAGCCATTTTTTAGCATGTTGACAGTGGAAAAAGATCCCAGAAATAATCTATTCTAAGCAGTCACCTAGTAGCAATTAGCCTCCAATCTTCCCCAGCATCTCACTGCAAGCCCCCTCCTATGGTATCTCCCCCCCCCCAAAAAAAAAAATTCAGGTGAACTTGGGAGGGAAGAAGGAATAGAACTGGTTTGTCTGGTATCTCCCCTCCTGTTTAGATTCAAGCCATTTCTACTTGCTAATTCACCCCACAGACTGGCCTTTCAGTGAAGCAACACATGAAAAGGCTTTGAAAAATTAATCACTGAAACTACAATTTCTAACAAGTTTTAACTTGATTCCATGAACCAATCAACATGAAAGTACCTATTTTTCATCTAGTGGAATTTAGTATCCAGAAAGTAAATTAGCCACGTGCAGCTCACCTTTTAGACAACAAACTTTCTATGATTCAACAGGGGCTTGAGATAATCTGTTGGGTTTTTTTTTTTTTTTAAACAAACCAGCAGGACATCTGTGCCCATACTTGGACTGACACTTCAGAGAACAGTGGTTTCTAAAGTAGCCTCCAATGTGGGTTCTGGGCTGTGACCTCTCCTTTGATGCTCTGGGAAGCTGTGGATTGTGACTGGCAGGCTGCCTCATGCTAGGTTTTTTTGGTTTTTCCCTTGGTCAGCCTGGTTTGAAACTACGCTGTTCCCCCTGGGTAGTGGCTTTTTTCATGTTTCTCCTTAGAGATCAGCAGCAGCTTCTTGGTATAAATTATCTACTTAAGCGCCCCCCCCCCCGCCACTACTTCTGAGATGAGTCACAAAATAGAAATGGGCAATAAGGCTGAGGCCCTCTGGCGCTCCAAATGTGGGCCCTGGCCTTTTGTTTATCCAGTGCCAAATATGTGCAAGGATGGCCCCATGCTAAGCTGAAGCTGAGGAAACATGAGGTCTCGCTCAAGGGTATAGCCTCCTTGGGGGGGGAGAGTGCATACCTAAGCAGGGAGCTAACAGTTCTTTGTACCATATGCTAAATTTCCAGATGAGTGGCATGCAAGGCAGGCTAAACTTGAAAAGTTCTATATAAATGTGAATGATTAGGCAGCTGCCCAGGGCACAACACATATGAAATTTTATGGTAATGCCTGTAAACCTTTTCCACCACCCTGTGGGTATTTGTGATGTCAGATTGCATTTAAGTCAAGGTTCAGAGCCTCAGGTTGACCCCTTCCCCAGGCTAGATGGAGGTACCTCCTCCTCATCTGTAAAATGAGAGAACTGGACTTGGTAACCAGCCTTCAGACAGCCCGCCCAGCCCTTAAATCCATGAGTCTAGACAGTAATAACTGATAGAAAATGGAATGAATGAGCTGAGACGGTCACTAGGCCAACTTGCTGACAGACATGGGGAACAGGAGGGACAGAGGACAAGGCCCCTGGTGTCTTTCTCTCCTACCACAGAACACAACAGCAGAGTCCACGAACAGGAAAACCTAGGCTTGGCTCCCCTCTTCCCTCTCAACTGGGGAGAGGAAGAATGACTGGAGAGAGATGGCCCTGGCAGGGCTCCGGTTTTTACATCCCAAAGGGCAAGTTTTGAGGATAGGAGGACAAGGAGACAATTGAGCCTAGACATCCATTGGCCAAGTCATTTCCAATAGCTGGTTCCTTACCTGTAAGACAGAATTGGGGGTGGTGCAGAGGATAAAGCTCCAGCCCTGGAGTCAGGAGGACTTAAGACCTGCCTTTGGACACTTAGTGGTTGTGTGACCCTGGATAAGTCACTTAACCTGGATTACCTCAAAAACAACAGAGGTGAATTAGATCAGGGGTCCTTCATCTTATTTGTCAGAAGCCCCTTAGCAGCCTCCTGAAACCCATGTTGGCAGGCCCCTTCTCACAGTCATGTTTTTAAGTACCTAAAATAAGAGGAAGCCAGTTACATCGAAATGATTATCAGAAGGTTAAAAACAAGTTCCCCTTGCCCAGGTTAAGAAGGCTTGGCCCAGCTCGGAAGGCCTTGTCAGCTCCCACAATCCAGTTCTGGGAGATCGGGGCGTGGGAGTCTGGTCCGGTCTCGTGGTGCCCAGGTTCTAAGCAGAACACCTGTCTCCCTCCCCCGGGCCTGCCTGTTTGTGGGCTGGGGCCTCCTGAGGAAGGAAGGTCCCCGGAGGCCCGAAAGGCAGTTTCTGGATATCTCCTACCCGGGGCTGCCGGGCTCCCCGGGAGACTTTCACACACGTGCTCCTGCCTCCGCCACCGCAGCAGCAGCAGATGTTGAGAGAGGATCCAGGTGACCTGAGCTGCACAATAAAGGCACCTGTCCAAGGCTGGGCGTGGGCCGGGCTCTTAGAACGGACCGTAAGAGCGGGGACCATCAGATGGTGGGGAGGAGGAGGGCCTTAGAACCCAGAACCCTGCGCGGGGGGGGGGCGCTTTGGACGTCCCGCACAAGCACAGCTCAGCCCCAGGGAAGGGAAGAGACTTGCTTGGGACAAGTTAGGCTTTATGTCCCCAGGGGTTTGACCTCAGGCAGCCCCAAGTGTCAGGGGCAGGATTCGAGCCGGCTCTTCCCCCCACCAAACCCACAGCCTCCAGAGCCACCCGCCCTTAGCACACGCCTGCTTCGCGTTGGAAAAAAACAACCCTACATTCTGCTTTGCGCCTCCTGGCCAGGAGAGGGCGCGCTCCCAGCTCACCAAGGACGAGCGGAAGGGGCGGAGCCTGCGTGCAGCGCCGGCGTGGGGCGGGGCCGGAGCGCGCCGGCGTGGGGTGCCGTCGCGCGATATCTGCGCCTGCGCAATCGGGAGCGGTCTTTTCCTGACAGCAGACAAGATGGTAGGTGCTGGCGCTGAAAGGCCCGGGGAGACCCGGCGGGTGTTTTGTATCCATCCCCATCCGCAGTTGAAGTGGCCCAGCCGGGCCAGCAGACCTTGGTTCCCCTATGAGGCCCCCCTGGGCTTCTCAGCTGCCGTATATTGAGGGGCGGTCAGGGTCGGGCCGGAGGCCCCGTGGGGTCCCGGGCCCCGGGTGGGGGGGGGTGTCGCGGCGCAGGGCCTGGTACCCCCTGGAGGCCCTGCGCAGCGTGGCCCTCGTGTTTGCGCGGGGCGGTGGGGGGGACGAGGAGCAGCCCTCGGGAGTCCACCAGGCCCCCGCCCCGGGGCACATCACCGGGGAGTCTCACCTCGATCCCCGGCTCTTAACAGGCGGAAGTGGAGCAGAAGAAGAAGCGAACCTTCCGGAAGTTCACCTACCGTGGTGTGGACCTGGATCAGCTGCTGGACATGTCCTAGTAAGGAGAGAGTCGTCCCAGGGCCTCCCCCAGCACCCACCCGCGTTCTTGGGGTCCCTGGGACCCCCTCCAGCGTGGACTAGCCCCCAGGGGTGACTGGTTGGGCGCAGGCCGGGTTGGGGGAGGGAACCCCGAGCTCCCGCTCCCCAGCTGTGAGGTTGTCTTTGTCCAGAATGAGGCTTTGCCCTCCTGGAGAGAAAGGTACCTTCTGTCCTAAGCCTACAGGGCATGTGCTTGATTCTGCTCCCCATGTCCCTTTGGCTTCGCCTGCCCCCACCTTCCCGAAAGCCCCTCCCCCTTGTGTGCCCACTGTCCTGTTGGATCCCCGGGTCTGAGGCTGCTCCCCTGGCTGCTTCTTAGCCAGCACTCACCTGACCCTGGCAGGAGGGGGTGTTCTCGAAGTTTAGGTTCCTGACCACTGGTTCCTGGCAGCACTGGAAAGATCTGCCTGTGCAGATCTAGTCCTTACAATGACCCCATCCTACAAATGAGATACTAGGTGTAACTAGTCCTGCAAATGGCTGTCTGCCTTGGTTTTGTTCTTCATACCTCCCAAAATAAAGATAAAAGTGGACCCTGGTGATGTTCCTAGCCTGAGCATCTGTCTCCCTTCTCCCTTTGTCCCACAGTGAACAGCTCATGCAGCTGTACAGCGCCCGACAGCGACGGAGACTCAACCGGGGCCTGAGGCGCAAACAGCATTCCCTCCTGAAGCGCCTGAGGAAGGCCAAGAAGGAGGCCCCCCCCATGGAGAAGCCTGAGGTAGTGAAGACACACCTTCGGGACATGATCATCCTGCCTGAGATGGTGGGCAGTATGGTGGGTGTCTACAATGGCAAGACCTTCAATCAGGTAGAAATTAAGGTAAGGACTGACGGGCCTCATACCCCTTACCAGGTCTTCTGGAAGTTAGGAGACATTAGGACTCTACTGTTGAAAACAAAAAAGGATTTGGAGTCAAGAACCTGGTTGTAAATTCTTAGCCCCAATTATTCCCATATATCCCTAAACATGTCGGATTTGGAGGTGGGGTCGAATCCATTCCCTTCATTGTACAGATGAGAATAGATGATTTGCTTAGGGGCACAGCTGCAAGTGTCTGAGAAATGCCAGTAAATAGTAAGCACCTACTGTATGCCAGGCACTGTTATTTGCTAGATAAATATGGATATTGAGGTTTTCTTTACTCATGTACAGTACTAACCACTATACTACATGGCCTCTCAGGTCATTATTTCTGGGATGACAGAGTTGGGTGCTCAGGGCCACCTCTTAGTCCTCGGAGTGCATCACAGAGTGCTCTGGCCAGGAACACTTGGACTTTCGAAGATACTGCTTAGTACAGCTGCTATGGGCCGCTCTGGGAGGAGACAGGCAGCCCCATGATAAAGAGGTTAGGGGCGATATAGCAAAACAGGAGAAGCCCAAATTGTGGCAGCTTATTCTAGAGAGTTGGACTTGGATGGCAGGCCCTGAGCTTCAGTAACAGCCTGGCTACTTCCTGTACAACAACAGTAATAATAACATGCCTTGTAGAGCATTTTTCCAGGTGAAAAGGAGACTCAGTGATTTAAGTCACAAATGGTAGCCCCAAGATTGGAAGCCAGGACTTCACATGCCATTTTCAGTGTGCCTCACAAGTCACAACTTGTTTTGTTATACCCCAAAAAAGCGAGACAAGATCCCCAAGATTAAGTTTAAAAAGTGGATTTTATTACCGCAGGACTGTTGGGGTACATGGTCACCCAAGTCAGACAGTCCTTTGGCACAGACATTGTGCTGGTTTTATAGAGGTTCTGTAGCCAGCTTACGAAAGCTGAAACTACAGTGATTGGTTAGTACACACTTGAATTTCCCCCCAGCTAGAAACCCTAGGCTGGGACTCCTGCCCACAGATCAATCAAGGGAAAGCAAGGGGTGGGGTCCTGCCTGTTTACAGATCAATTAAGGGAGAGGAAGGTGGAGTTCTCAGCTTTACAAATCAATGAAGGGAAGGGCAAAGTGGAGTAGTGTCCCACTGTTTGTGGTCCACCAGTTTATTCAGCTATAAAATGAAGGGATGAGAGTAAATGGACTTTCTGTACCTTCAGCTATAACTCTTTGGAGCCCATTATTCTCAGACTTTCTTGGCCTTTGTGATAAGAGATGGTAACCTTGGGCAGAGTGAGGTACCTTCCTTCCTCCACAACAGCTTGCTTGTAAACCATGAACCATCCATCTTGTCTTGCAGCCTGAGATGATTGGCCACTACCTGGGCGAATTCTCTATCACCTACAAGCCTGTAAAACATGGCCGACCGGGTATTGGAGCTACCCACTCCTCTCGTTTCATCCCTCTCAAGTAACCCGGATCCTAACAATAAAAACAAGAAGATTCTTAGTGAATGTGTGTTATTTCCTGGCGTCTGACCTGTGTAGGGTGGGAGGCTTGTGACCCTGAGAGGAGTGGGTTTTATCAGGAAAAGTTGCTCAGAGTACTCATTGCATCCCTCCTGGTCCATGACCCAGTTTCCCAGCTTTGATTCTGTTTGTATAATCTCCCAGGCTATGTTGGCTTCGAGGCCTGCCCCCTAGAGATTAGTCTAGCTGAAGGCAGCATTTCCCCTTCTCTAATCAGCCCCACGGGGATGCCCAGGATAGCAGCTGTTGGGTTAATTATTCATCTTCATTAATTCACAGGGCTGAACTGTGATTTTCTATGATTCTGCCAACCTAATATCTGCTGGTGACTTGAGTTGAGGGGCTACTTGGGGAGAGCAGAGAGGTAGAAATGGACCTTCATTGGGGTTATTAATTGGAAGGTAAGAGGGCTTGGTGTGTTCACAGCCATTTGTTAGGAAGAGGTGCCCAGAAACCACCTATCTCAAGGAACAGTGGGGGAAGTAGAACTGTTAAGCCTTATTTGATTGGATTAACCCGTTTACCAGATTCTAAATACACTTGCTGCTCTTCATGAAACTGCCTCGCTGAGTTTACAATCTAATTGGCGTATAAAGATATATAAAGAGGACTAGATGTCAGGATCTACAAACCTGAAGAGCTTCTGCTAAGTAGGCACTACTAAAGGCCTGCTGGAAATAGTGAGCGAAAGAGGCCTTCCTGAGCATGGTGCCTTCCCAGGGACACCATGGAGAGATTCAGAAGGATAGTTTGGCAGAGGAGGGCACCAGCAGTGGGGGAGAACAGGAAAGGCTCCTCGTGGAAGGGAGCTATTGAGCTGAATGGGACCAGGCTGTGACCAGAGAGTGGAGTGGTCTGTAATAGTGAGGAAGGCTGGGGTTCCAGGTACCTGCAGGGGAATGATTAAAAGGTGAGGCAGGGGCGGCTAGGTGGCACAGTGAGTAGAGCGTCGGCCCTAGAGTCAGAAGGACCTGAGTTAGGATCCAGCCTCAGACACTTAATGCACACACAAAAACCTAGCCGTGTGACCTTGGGCAAGTTACTTAACCCCAATTGCCCTCCAAAAACCAAAAAACAAAACAAAAACAAAAGGTGAGGCAGGAAGGGGCCCAGTGGAGAGACCCCAGGAAATAGTTGTACAGGTTAAGAATAGTTGTACAGGTTAAGAGCAGTTGACCACCTCAGGTGGTGGGCTTCCAGTGACAAGGCAGATCCAGAAGAGAAATGCTGACTTCAAAGTGCTTCACCTCTATTTACTAATGTCTTATCCCATCCTCCTAGCAACCCTGGGGACGAGGCTGTTACCACCATTTATTGATGAATCTGAGGCAGGATTCTAATTAGGTTCTTCTGAAATACCAAGTCCAGAACTATTAGCAGATGGGGAGAAGGATTTTAGAGGAAAGCCTAAGTGACTAGAAGGATGCTAGGAATAGAAAAGTTTAATAAAAGATGGGATGGGTTTGGGGAGAAGGAAAATGCTACTAGCTTATAAAAGAGTAATCAAACTGACATCTTCCCAAGCCTTTGTGTCTCTATTAGAAGATAACTTTTACGGGAATCTTGAACCCAGGAAAAGGTCACAGTGTTAAATCATTGCGTTAAATCTCATCATTTAGTGGTTCTTTTTGGCCCCATCTTGTTCTGTTCCCCCTGAGTAACTTGAAGGGACCTCTTGAGTCATACTCCGTCAGAGTGAGGAGGAAAAGGATTCTCACCTGGTAATTCCCCTGCCTTTACTTGTTTTTGTTCTGAGTGGTTGCCACCGTTAATCCATTTCACAGACAGCTTTTATTCTTGCTCTTAAATTCTTTCCCTAAGGGGAAAAGTCTAGAAAGAACTATTTCTTAGTACCTCCCTTCAGTTAAATTGAAAAGGTTTTAAATGTGCTTCTACACATGTTGGGTTTGACATGCCTCTGGGACATCCAGTTCAAAATGTTCATTAGGTAGTTAGTAATGCCAGAGTGGGGCTGAATGTGTAAATCTGGGACTCATCTGCTTAGTGGAAGTGAAAGGAAGGAGCATTTGTCTGCTATGTGCTAGGTTCTTGGGCTTTACAAATTCTCATTTGATTCTCACAATGACCCTGGTGAGTAGGTACTAAAATTATCCCCATCTTTCAGTTGAGGAAACTGAGGCAGACAGGTTAGATGACATCTCCAGGGGCATACATGGCCCAGTGCTTTCTATCCCCTCACCGCCCCACCTAAATTCCTCACAGAGTTGGTCATTGAACCCATGGGAGCTACTAGGGTCACCACCTGAGAGCATGTGAGAGAAGAGGGCTCAGGACCAAATCTTAGATCTTGCTCATGAACTTTTTGACATGGATGATGAGTGATCCAGAAAAGGAGAATGGGAAAGGTGGGTAAGAGAAAGACGAGGAAAGAGCAGTGTTAGTAAAACCAAGGGCTTCAGAGATTAAAGAGTTACTGAGTCTGAGAAGAATTTGGCAATTAAAGAGATGTTTGCTGCTTGGAGACTGATGCACACAGTGACTGACCACAATTCTAGAGGATCCATGAGACGGCACTAGATGCACCCACATCCTAGTAGATGGACTCAGCAGACTGAGGGCCAATGTAGGAATTTGTTTTTCTCCACTGTACATGTGCTCCCTTTCTCAATGGAGGCTGGAGGCTGGGAGGAGGAGGGAAGGTAGAAGGGAGAGAAGACAGATTTTCTTTTGAAAATAAAATTTATTTTAAAAAATAACCACTGGAGTAGCTTTGTGGTGCCATAGACAGCTGGGGTCAGGAGTTCAAGTCTGCCCTCAGACACTAGCTGTGTGACCCTGGGCAAGTTACTTGGCCCCAATTGCTTCCAGAAAAAACAACACCAACCCATTTGCCGGGAGCAAATTGTCTCAACATCTTTCATAAGGCTCCTGACCTTGGCTTTTAAGTTTTTTGTGTGTCTAAGAGTTCTTTAGCAGTTGATAAAGCTTAGGAACTTCCACTTTTTAGAATATTTTGAGATGCATAAGATAAAATACACAGGATTTCAAAAGAAGCCAATTATATTGAAATAGTTATCAAAATCTAATCAAAATAAGATCTTGGCCCCAGGTTAAGAAGCCCTTCTCTGGACCATCATTTTCTGTCTTTTCTGTCTCAATGACTCCTTGCTCTGACTCTCTGGTTCTGGATGACTCTGAGCCTTTTGCCATGTCATAAAGAGACAGATTGCTCCTGGGGAATGGGGCACTGTTTTCAAGTGCCTTACACTTCTATCGGAAGTAAAATCCGCCAGCCTTGAAGAGAAGGCAATCAGGTGGCAGAGTGCTGGGCCTGGAGTCAGATTTGAGTTCATATTTGACTGCCCATGCTGGCTGTGTGATACTGGATAAATCACTTAAAGCTGCCTCAGTTTCCTTTTCTGTAAAGTGGGCAGAAGGAAATGGCAAACCACTCCAGTATCTCTACTAAGAAAACCCAAAATGGGGTCACAGAGTTGGACATGACTGAACAAACTGGAGAGTAGTCTCCTTTGAGGGATGAGGTGGAGGCCAGATTGCACAGGGTTAAAACTGAGGGAAGGGGAGTCACTGAATGTAACCAACATTTTCAAGCAGTGTCTCAGGGAAGGGAGGAGGGACAAAAGTAGATAGCAGCAATGGTGGGATCTAAGGGATTTTTTAAAAGGTGAGGAAGATGGGTCTATATGTAAATAGCAAGAAAAGAAACCATAGTTAGGTAGAGATTGAAGATTAGAAAAAAGGAAATGATTGTGGAGGCAACTTGTTGGAGAAAATGGGAAGGAGTGAATTCCTGGGTGCATTTGGAGGCCTTGGCCTTGGCAAGGAGAAAAGTACCAGAGTAAACGAGGAAATGTGAAGGGAGTATGAAATGAGGGTTGGGGGAGAGAAGAGGGAGGGCTTGGTGAGTGCCCTTGATTATGTTGTAAGGTTGGAGGACAGAGGGTGCTGAGGGAGGCCCAAAAAGGATTGGAATAGCTGGTGGTGAATATTGGGATCAAAGCCATTCTCTTCATATCCGCTCAGTAGCCTATATGGACATGGATGGCAGGAATAATCTAGGCAGGCTTCTGGCAAGGTACGGGACTCCTGAGATGACAGTGTTAGTGTCAAGCTGTTTGCTGTGAGGTCATGATTGATAGAGCAGAGATGGCTGGTAGAATGATGGGTAGAGATTGTCATAGAGAGGATGAAGGAAGAGGTTTGGGAAGACTAAGGACTGGGGCAAGATGAAATGACGGGAGACTGGGATTTCATAAAGGAATTCCAGAGCTCTGACCATGGCTGTGGAGCGCTTGTGGGCAATGATGGCCAGGGGGAGGGCCTGTGGAAGCAAAGTGTCAAACCCAGGTACTCAGCAGAGCTCTTCAGTGCAACCTGAACCAGAGTAAAACAATCTGGTGATACAGCACAGATAATGTTAAATTGTGTTTGTTTGTTTTAAAGTCACTGTGACCCACAGGGCTCTGGTTCTGTTTGAGTGCATGTGGAAGACCAGGTCCTGGATGCTGAACAGATGAGGGAACTGGGAGGGGAGAGGGTGTTTGAAGGAACAGAGACACTAAGGCAGACACTGAACTCTGAGGAAGGAGAAAGAATGTCCCAGGGTTTGCAGATAATAGCTCCCAGGTCGGGACTGGTTGATAAATATGGTTAAAATGAACCTCAGAGGAGAAGTAACTGAGGGAGAGTAGAGAACAAGGAGAACTCTGAATCTGCTTTGTTGGCCTTGTTATGGTCGGGGCTTCCCTTCCTGCCACCAATTCTGTGATCTTTCCAGACTGATCACATATTACTTCCCTTCACACAGCAACCATACACTATGCTGCCCTGAATATCCCATCTCTGGTCTCTGACTACTCTCCGAGCCTGGAGTTCTGTTTTTCCTCCCTTCACCTGGTAGGATGCCTGGTCTTCTCACGCACAGCTCAGGTGCCCCATCCTACACGGAGAAGTCTTTTCTGATCTCTGTCCTGCCTTCCAGATTTTATTTTGTGCATGCTAGACTCACCTCTGCACATGTTGGATTGCTCCACTGGAAGGTAAATGAGAGTGTTCTTGGGGCTTTTACCTTTGTCAAACCAGAACCCGGCACAAAGAAGACACCCAAATGCTTATTAGACTGCGATTCTGAGTCCAGACTTTGCAAGGTCAGCCTCTGGAGTCCCAGGCCAGAATCAAGCTGATAATCAGCTATGGCATTTGTTCCAGTGGGTCCTGTTCCCTACCTCCCACAGTGAGTCCTCAGTCTTGGAAGAAGATACTCTGTTTTATTATTCTCAGCTGTGCAGCTATTGAACTTGCATTCAGAGAGAAGAAACAAGTATTTGCAAAGCTAGACTGAAATGGATATGGGAGGACAAAGAACTCTTCTTAGATTCTGCCTGGGGAAAACGGGAATGACAATACTCTGCAGTTTTAAAAAAACTATAAAAAGTGGGGAGCACAGACTTGAGTTTTGGGTTTTCTAGAACATTCTCTGGAAGCTGTTTGTGTGGGGAAGGCTGATTCTGCTCTTCTCTGGCTGCTTACAGAAGGCAGATTGACAGAGGGGGGCTGCCCCCTCCCCAGCACCATCTTGTAGGATAGGAACTCCCTTAACATTCTCATTTTATCAACAACAGACTTGGAGGGACAGAAACCCTGGCTGTTTCTGCCTAACCGGAAGCTTCAAGACAAGAACAGTTCCCTAGGACCCTTGGAACCTTGGAAAGGTTTCCGCCTGTTCTGCCCTGTCTTCCCAGAAGTACTTACAGTGTAACCTGCAACCTCCTCTCCTGTCCCAGTGAATCTTCATAGGCGTCTCTTCTCCCTCTCATAACCCTCAGCTCTGTTCACCTCCCTCCTATGTCTGCTTCATCTTAGTGAGGGTTGCAGGTCCCTTTGGCGGTTGTCATTGGTTGGCTGGCCCATAGTGGGCACTGCATTTATACATACATGTTGATTGCTTACAGTTATTAAAGTTCCTAATAATAATTGACATTTATATTTGTGTTTTGAAGTTTTGCAAATACATTTATTACTTGATCACAATCATGTGGCATAGGTGATTTAGGCATTATGATCTCCACTTAAGCTGGAGTGAGCCAATAAGTAAGCTGAATGAAGTTCAGAGAGGTGAGTTGACTTTCCCAGGGTCAGGAATCCTAATTATAGCCATTAGGAATTATCTTGAACTAATTTCCATTTTGATGAATGGTGATTTCCATACTTATCTTTGAACTAAAATTCCCCTAGCCAATGTGCATTTTAATTCTCTGAGGTTGATTTATTTACACTCTGGCCTTCAGAGAAGGACTTGTAGTATATGAGTTTGGGAGCTACAAAGCTACTCATGTATGCTGTTGCCAAAGCTCCCAGATACGTGGAATGTAAAACACATGGGTCCCAGAAGGAGTGTTGCTCACAGTTCTGCTAGGGAATACCAGTGTAGGAGAAGCAGGGTAGCAAGGTACCCAAATAAGGGTGCAGAGCTATAGAGGGCATTGGTGCTCTGGCAAGGAGTTTGAACTTTATATACAGTTGATTGGGCCTGGTTTGAGCCTGGTTACTTATTCTTGGAATAGCCCCATATTAGAGATGCTTGTTCAAGGAACAGAGAGGAGCTCTATGTTCTTGGCTGAAGAACAGGTTGGGGATGGGGTAGTTTTGACACTCCTGGCCCCATGCTGGCTTGATGGAAGTAGGATCCATTGGAATCTCTGGTTCTCCTTTGAGGCACCACCAGCCAACAGCAACTGGAGAACCATGAATAAGGACTCCATTGGAGGGAGAAAGAGAGGGAAGGGAGAAAGAGTGAGCTTTCTGTGTCTCAACAACATATCCACCCAACTTGGCATCCTGCACACTAATTTCTGCTAGAGGTGTTTTCAAAAACCTCCCATTTCTGATTCTAAACCATCTCCCTCAGGACTCTCAGCAAAGAAGAGGCATCCAGCATTCCCATTCTGACTCCAATAAAGATGCTGGTTCTGACTTCCAGGAGGATGCCCTGTCACCCTCTGCTCCCCTCTCTCTTCACTCATAGAATCATATCTAGACTGAACTCCTTCTAATCAGTAAGGAGACTGAGGCCCAGACTAATTAGGCGTCTTACCGAAAATCACACAGGACCTTCTGACTCGAGTGGCCCTCCTCTGCCTCTTTCCATGGTGCCACATTGATACCTCCATCCAAGATCCTCCCTTATGGATTATCCTTTTTCAAATACATATAGAAAATTATTTGATCTCATTTTGGGTTCATATTTCCTCATGACGTCTTCCTCCTGGATTCCTCTCACTTGGATCTCCTGTCAGAGTCCTGTCTGTCATGTTCAAAATACTTTCCATGGTTCCCCATTGGTCACAGGTGATTTTCCAGACTGCCTTTCTTCTGTATTACCAGGCTTAATGCCTTCTGCTCAGTTGAGGTTCCAGACTGGACTCCTTTCTGTGCCCCACATCCCTGGGCTACCTTCACTCTTTCCTTGGTATGGGAGATGCTTTTCAAAGGTTATTTCCTTGATCTCTTCCTTCCTGCCCACATCCCCAGACCTGTGTGTGTGTCTGTGTCTGTGTCTCTGGGTGTATGTGCCTGTGTGTGTCCCAGATGCCCCAGCAGGCCACAGGTGCCTTCAGAGCAGGAATCACTCGCAGTCAGCCTTCCTTCTCTGAAGGGGACTGCCTGCTCCCCCAGTGCTGTGACCTCAGACTCGTCCTTGCCTTCTCTCTCTCTCCTACCTCCAACCCATCTCATCCATCACCAGATATACTTGTTTCTGCCTGCATGTCTCGCCTCTGTTTCTTTCTCTCCGCTCAGGTGGCTGACCCCTAGTTCAGGTTTCCATAACCCTGGGGCCTGAGCCCTTTAGAAGAGCCTCCCAGTGAATATTGTCTTCAGTGCCTCCTCTCTCTCCTTCACACCTTTGTCAGCACAGTCTGACCGAAATTGTCCTGGAAATGTTTTGCATAATTTCACACGTGTAATCAGTATCATTATCACTTGCCTTCTCAAGGGATTGGTGGGAGAGAGAGAATTTGGAACTCAAACTTTTTAAAAATGAATGTTAATTTTAAAAATACAATGGAAATATTTAACAAAATAAGAATATATTAAAATGCAAAAAAAAAAAAAATAGTCCTGGACAGTCACTCTCCTCTTCAAAAACCAGGAGGGCTTTTTCTGACCACTAGGATAGGATCAAATTTCGAGTCCTGGCATCACAGCATGGATCTGGAAGGAACCTGAGAGGCCCCTTGTTTCTTCCGAGACATGGGCTCTGGTGGCGCTCTGCCTACAAAACCTTCCCTGATCTCCCCCCACCCCCCTCCTCAAATATTCCCAGCTCTTGGACTGCTCCCTTGCTCCTGTTACCTTCCTGCATAAAAGGACTGGGGTTTTTAGTGACTGATTAAATGACCGAAAGGTCGATATCAATCAATAAACATCCATTGATTGTACCAGGCACTGTGCTAATAAGTACCTTACAAAGATTGCTTTATTTGATCCTTTCTGGGAGATGCTCTTATGACCCCTATTTGAGAGTTGAGCATGCTGAGGAGTGACTTGCCCATAGTTACACATCTAGGAAATGTCTGAGGCTGGGTCTCAAATCCGGTCTTGCTGACTCCCTGGCCCAGTGCTCTAACCATTGCACCACCAAACTGCTGCAGAGATCGGTGCTCTCCTACCCTTTGCTGCAAGCAGAGAGCCCAGAATACAGCAGATGGGTCAGAGTTCTGCTATCAGATGTACTGGTTAGGATATACCTGGAAGGCTGAGCCTGGTTTGGTCACCATGTCTTAGGAAAGGCAGAGGAGTGGCCCTGAATGTTGAAAAGGGCCCTGGGGTAGGGGAAAGAGGAAGATCTTAAAAACAGTTCTATTGTAGAATTTTGTTCTGACTCTTCACCCTAGCTCCCAATGCCTCATGGGTCAAGGTTTTTGTTCTAGAAGGTTCCTTCGAAGATGACATCCTGGGTCCTAAGGTTCTAGCCAGTTCTAATAGCCTGTGTTGTAATGGCTGATATGGAATCATGTTTTCATGTCTTATAGACATGAAAACATGTACATATGTAGAATCAATATCAAACTGCCTTCTCAAGAGGTGGGGGAGGGGATGAACTTGGAATGCAAAATTTAAAAAAATAAGCGTTAAAATTTCTTGCACGTGTAACTGGGAAATATTGAATGAAATAGAAATATATTTTAAAAATAGTCTGTGTTGTAATAGGCTTCCCTCTCCCCAGCTTTGACATTTTATGTTCTCTGTCCTAAGATCTTTTCCCACACTAATAATGTTCATTTTACTCTTCAGGGTTGCGTGTTTGTTTCAAGAAAATGAAAAATGTCCAGAGGTCTTCCTCACACCTGCTAGATGACCTTAGGAAAGTCCCTTCATTTCTTCAGACCTCAGTTTCTCTCATACTTGAAGATCAGTGAAAGGAGCATTTAAAGTATTGAAAAACCCAGCAGAGGGGTGCGATGGCCGCAGGGGTCACTTTGACCAGCAGGTGGCACTGTATGCTCATGCCTACCAGGCCCTGGCCAGTCCCCAACGATTGTTAATTGTCCTGCCAGAGCTAGGAGGGCCCTCAGAGACCACTGAGTTCAGCCTGATCATTGCATAGATGTTTTTCCAGGGCACAGTAAGCCAGGCCTTGAAGCCTGATTTCTCCCCTGCCTTGGGGTTCTGGGCTCCTTTCACTGATTCCCCCCTCCCCTTCCTTCCCAGCCCTCAGTCTTCCCAGCCCCAAGAGCATACTCCCAGAGAGGGGAATGCCCCTTTCAGCTCAAACCCATCCATCCAGTAAAAATTCTTTGCCTACAAGGGCCCCGGATACAACCTAGGGTTGGATCCACACTTGACCTAGAAAGAAAAGGGGTGACCCCTGCTTCAGTCTGGTGGCCTCCCTACACCTACCACCTTCCATCTCTCCACTAGCCTCATATCCTTCCCTCATTCTCTTCTAGGTTGACAGCAGCCTGCTGTCTTTGGAAGACCCCTTGCAGGATGCCATCAGAGGAAGGAGTTATTGGGAGAAGCCCATAGGGAGGGTAAAGGACCCTGGTGGCAGCTATATTAGGGCTGAGAGGTATAGATGAGTGACACCACCTCTAGCCAAGCCTTGGGGCAGACCAGAGTGCCTGCTTCCTCCTCCCCTGTGGTCAGTGGAGGGGTCTAGTGCCTGGCAAATTGGGGCTGGGGGCTGGGAAGGCAGCTCTGGAGCCTGAGGTAGGGGGAGCCCTCCATGTGTGCTGGAGGGAATGAGGAAAGATCAGCCCATCCTGCAGGACCTTCAGGACTGGCATGGGGATGGCAAGGTTCTCTCCTCACAGCTCCCTTAAGATGAAAGTGGACTATGGGAGGGAGGGAAGTCCCTTCTGTGGATTGTGGCACCAGGCACCGCAGCCCTGTAGTTCCCCTCCAGAGCTCCCCATTTCCACCTGTCCCTTCCATGTCATCTCCCCATGCCCCTCCATTATCTTTATTGCTTGCATTTTTACTCCTAGTGCCCAGCATATTTGAAGTTTAGTCATGTCCTACTCTTAGTGACACCAATGTTGTCCATGGGTTCTTAGCAAAGATACAGGAGTGGTTTGCCATTTCCTTCTCCGGTGGATTAAGGCAAATAGAGGATAAGTGACTTGCCCAGGGTCACACAGCTAACAAATGTCTGAGGCTGGATTTGAACTTGAGTCTTCCGGACTACAGACCTAGCTACAGACCTTTCCACTGAGCCACCTAGCTGCCTCCTAGGCAGACAGAAGTTAAGTGACTTGCCCAAGAAGGGAAGAGAGACTGACCAGGCTGGGGAGAGAAAATGAAGAGGGTACTAGGCTTGGGGCAGGATGAATTGCTACAGCCAGGAGGGAGATGCCAAGGCTGCCCTTGGAACAGGAGATGGCCTTACGAAATTAGGCATTTTCCGTTTCCGCTGCCACAGCCATAACAAGCTCCTCTTCTTGGATCTCTAGAACTCACAAGGTAGCCTCCAACCTGGGCACATCTGTCTCCAGGACTGTGTTTGGTCTCCTATTCAGGAAAGGAAACTAGCAAAGCAGGCCGGTGGGGGCCCAGGCCCAGGCTCACCTCCATGGGTCCATGCTCTGTCTGCATGGGGCTAGGAAAAGGTGAATGCCACCTCCCCCATCCCCACCTCTGCAAGGAAGAACCAAGCAAAGGGGGCGCTGCCTTATGACCAAGGGAAGCTGAGCTGGGCACTGCCTTTTAACTGGTGCAGCATCCTGTGGGCCCACACAGGGCTTGCCAAGTCATACTAAAACCCCAACTACTTTTATCACTGGGTCACCCCATGACTGGGACCAGGAAGGGTGTCTTCAAACATTTTCCACTGGGAGGAAGAACAGAAACAACCATTCTTCCACGCTTTTAAAAATAATTAAAAAGCAGAAACTGAGGCAGTTAAATTTTGCAGTGGATAGGTTGGTGAACCTGGAGTTGGAAAGACCTGAGTTCAAATCCTGCCTCAGACACTTAATAGTTATCTTACTCTGGGCAAGTCACTTAGCGGCTATCCTCATCTATAAAATGAAAACAGTGAAAACAATAGCACCCCCCTCATGGTCCTGTTATGTTTACTATGAGGATTTGTGTTTGGTATGGGGATTAAATCAGAGAGGTCACCTGTGAAAATCATTCTGCAAACCATGAAAGTGTTGCAAATGCCAAACTACTATTTTTATCATTAACATCACTCTTATATTACTTGTACCTTTATATTGGTTAGAACAATATACTTCTTTTTTTTGGAGGGCAATTGGGGTTAAGTGACTTGCCCAAAGTCATATGGCTGGTAAGTGTGTCAAGTGTCTGAGGCTGGATTTGAACTCAGGTCCTCCTGACTCCAGGGCTGATTGCTCTATTCACTGTGCCACCTAGCTGCCCCTGAACAATATACTTCTTATCCAAGGAATATCTTGTCATGCTCACCACTAATGGATTAAAATGGGCAGCTACATAGAGTGTTGAACCTGGAGTCAGGAAGATCCCAGTTCCAATCCAACCCCTATGTGTGTCTCCTTTGCCTCATCTGTAAAGTGGAGATATTGCTGAGTCATTTCAGTCATGTCCAACTCTCTGGGACCCGATTTGGGGCTTTTGTGGCAGAGATACTGGAGTGGTTTGCCATTTCCTTCTCCAGCTCATTTTACAGATGAGGAAACTGAGGCAAATAGAGTTAAGTGATTTGCCCAGGGTCATACAGCCAGTAAGTGTCTGAGCTCAGATTTGAACTGAGAGAGATGAATCTTCCTGACTCCTAGGCCAGCTCTCTATTCACTCTGGTGCCACCTAACTGCAAGATGGGGTAATAATAGCATCTAATCCTGGGGGTCATTAGGATGTAAGGATATAAATGAGATAATATTTGGAAAGTTCTTTGCAAACCTTAAAGCACTACATACATGCCAGGAATTATTCTATTTTTTTGTACCTTTACATCTGCTAGGACAATATGCTCTTCCACCTGCCACACCTGAAGCAGGCTCTTAGGGCTGCAGGACCATCAAGGCCATGAAGCTGCCCCTGGGCCCCAGCCACGAAGAATCATGGTGGTGCAGAGGAAATCAGCTTTCACCAACCAGGAAATTCCTGGGAGCTGTCCAGGACCAGTGGCCCTCGGGTGTTGGGAGCACCTGAGAGGTGAATGTCAAAGAGGGCACTTCTTATCCAGTGAGAAGCATGAGTCTGCACAGCAGAAATATACTAATCTGTTCACAAACCAAAAGGAAGACCTTTGGATAGACTTCCAGTCATCATAGCTTGGTCAAGGTTAAGGCTTGTCTAACCATTCCTGGGGAATCAAGCCCAACCCTACGATGGATCAGTCTGGGTGATGCAGGGTAAAGCAGGATACACAAATAATTCAGTGGCATTAAAAAAATGAACTCATTTGAGTTCAAAAGTCAACTTCACATATACAAGATGGGGGAGACAGAGGTAATAGCAGTTGATCTGAAAAAGATCTGGGGGTCTTAGTGGACTGTAAGCACACCGTGAGTCAGTTAATGGGACATGTGCAGCAGCCAAAATAGGTGAGGTAATCTTGGGCAGCCTAAAGAGAGGCAGGACTTTCAAGAGTGACAGTCCCGTTGTCTTCTATCTGCCCTGGTTAAACCGCACCTGGAGTATTGTATTCCGTTTGGGGAGCCACAGCTTGGAAAAGACACTGATAAGCTGGAAGATATCCAGAGAAGGGCAGGCAGGACCGTGATGGGTCTCGAGCCCATGATAATTGCACAGCTCACATGTCTATAGCATTTTAAGGTTTGTAAAGCACTTCACAAAAATGATCTCCTTTGATCCTCAAAACAACTGTGGAGGGAGGGAGGGGCCGCCATCCCCATTTTACTGATGAAGAAACTGAGGCAAGCAGAGATTAAGCAACTTTTCAAGGTCACACAGCCAGTAAGTGTCTCAGGCAGGACTTGAACTCAAATCTTCCTGACTCCAAGCCCACCTTTCTCTATCCCACTGCAAAACTTAGCTGCCTCCATTTCTGCTTTTTTATTTATTTTTTTAAAGCATAGAAAGAATAATAATTTCCATTCTCCTTCCTCTAGGCATTTTCTCCACTGCACCAGGGGCTGCCCCACATTCCTGTTACATCAGGATCTTATAAGGGAACTGAGAAGGTTCACTTGGGTAACATGATATATCTGCCTTCAAGCATATGAAGGAAGGGTCATCCTAGGCAAGGCAGATTAGAACTGGTCTATTTGGCTCCTGAGGCCCCAGGCAGGAGTCATGAACCGCTGGGAATGGAAGAGGAGGACTTGGGCCTGATATAGGCAGAAACTTTTTTTTTGTCTGTTCTCTTCTCATTGAAGGCTGGGGTGGGGGTAGAGGGAGCTCTATTCTCAGCCCCCTTTCCCTCCCGCCCCAGGTACAAATGAGGGGCTTGGGGAAGGCAGGTCCTCTCTCCCCAGAGCTCTTCAAGCAGTGTCTGGAAGGTCTCTCATATGCTATATTGTACAGGTTACACTTGTGTGATTCTGCAGATTTCATTGGGATGCCTCTAAAGGAAAGTGGAAGGGGCCTGACCCGCCCCAAGGGTCAATTTGCGTTTTTCTTTGTTGCATGAGGTGCTGTGGCCACAGAATTCATTAGCAAGTGGCTGCCTCTGGATGACCAGCCTCTCCATACTTGTCTGGGCTCATCCCTAGATAGCATCAACAAGCATGCTGTGTTCCAGGCCCTGTGCTAAACACTGGAGAGAAAAAGAAAAACCAAAAAAACAATCCCTGCCCTCAAGGTGCTCAAGTCTAATGGGGCTGACAAGATGTAAACTTCCAGGTACAAAAACATTGTATGTGGTATAAATAGGCAGAAACCTCAGAGGGCTTGGGCTGGGGAGGGAGACACCTGGAGGGGCATCCTTCAGAAGGCAGAAGTAGAAATGAGCATTAAAATAAATAAATACATGATAAAATAAATAAATAAAATAATAATGAAGTAAATAGAAGGAAGCCAGGAAGTGGAGATGAAGAGGGAGAGAATGCCAGGCATAGGAGACAGGCAATGAAATGGTTTAAATGGCAAGAAAGCCATTGAATTGTAGAGCATATGAATGACAGAAAAGGATGGAAAGACAGGAGAGGGCCAGGTTGAGAAGGACTTGAAAAGCTCAGCACGTGGTTTTATATTTGATCTTGGGGATAATAGGGAGCCATTGGAGTTTCATAGGGGAGTGCCATGGTCAGACCTGAGCTTTATGAAGATCATTTTGGTAGTTGAGTAGAAAATGGACTGAAGGGGATGGGCAGACATGAGGTTAGTGGACCCATCAGCAGGTTTTCTAAATAATTCAGGTGCGGGGTGAAAAGGGCCTGCACCAGGGTGGTAGCAGTTTCAGAGGAGAAAAGGGAGTACATTGGAGAGATGTCATAAAGGTAGAATCAACAGGACTTGTCAACAATTGGATATGGGGAGGGGATGAGTTCGAGTGAGGAGCGGAGGATGGCCCTGAGGTTGTAAGCCTGGGAGACTGAAGGATGGGGGTGCCCTTTACAGTAACAGGGATGTTCAGAGAGGCTGTTACCATGACTGCATCACTCCCCCAGATCTTCCCATTATATAACCTGGCTGTGGTCTATAATAGAATCAAGGACTAACATAATCTTTATTTCTAATATGTATTTTTATTTCATTAAATATTTCCCAATTACATTTTTAAAAGTTTTTGGAGGAAATCAGGGTTAAATGACTAGTCCATAGTCATAGAGCTAGTAAGTATCTGAAGCCAAATTTGAACTCAGGTCCCCCTGGACTTCAGGGCCAGTGCTCTATGCACTGTGCCATTTAGCTGCCCCTTTAACATTCATTTTTAAAATTTTTGAAAGATTGATATCATCTTAGAGGCAGAATTGACTCCAAAAGTTTAGCCATTTCCTGAGCAAGAATCCCCTCTACAATATAAAGGGAGGGAAGCCGTCCATCTGCTTGAAACCCTCCAGTGGTGGAGAGCTCAACACTTCCCAGGGCTGCCCTGTGAACTTTGGACTAACCCGAGTTCTCAGGAAGTGTTTCCTTATGACGTTGGAGAGTAGCCAAGGTCAGCTGCTAATGGGAAGAGCCTGTGAGAGAAATGAGACAGTTCTTGGCCACTGAGAGCTCAAACCCAAGGACAGGCAGAGGGGTTGTAAGGGCATAGAGGGATGGAAGAGGCAAGATGGCAGGCAGGGAGGGTCTGATCAGGTCTCCTTTATGAGACTGTGATGCTTTGGGGCCAGAGCTGATTCTGGAGGTGTGGTCTGAGATCAGCTTACAAAAACCCAGGCACAGGCACCATAAGAACTTTTGTTTAGGTCTGGGGTTCTCCTGAGTCCCTGGGTCCAGGAATGGAAGGCAAATAAAATCCCAGACTAATGACTGATCCTACTGATGCTATGAACCCAGTCTCCACAAGGAAATGTATCTTATTTCTTTCATTCACTCCCAAGAAGAGCAGCCATGTGGGAAACTAGAATGACTGATTCCTAAAAGTCCTGGCTTCCACCTGTTATTTGAGTGAGCTTGTCTATTTCCAGCGTTAATCTGTTTTCCCTCCTTTCAATTCTTTCCTCTAGAGCCCTGATTTCCTTTCTCCTTCTTTACCCTAGAGTTCTCATTTCATTTATTTTTCTTTTGGAGGCAATTGAGGTTAAGTGACTTGCCCAGGGTCACATAGCTATTAAGTATCTAAGTCTGGATTTGACTTCAGGGCTGGTGCATGTAACTGCCCTTCTCATTTCATTTAAATGGTCTTTTTTTCCCTCTCCCCAAAATTACTGCTTCATTTCTTCTAGGGATTCTGGTAAAGCTTGGGGATAAACAGGTTATTTTCTTTGAGGTTTTGCTAATAGATAACATGGAATGATTCTCTTCTTCTGGGTTTGTGCCTTCAGCTTCCCTGGTTCCATAATATTTATCATTTTTGTTTTCTAGGAGATACTAATTTTTTTTCCAGCCTTATATACTAAATTGGGGCTTTGTTTCAGCGACAGGCTCAGCGTACTTCTGGAAGAAATGATGAACCTTCCTGGATACTCCTCTGTGTTACCTGGAACTATGCTCCTCATATGCAGCCCAAGGAGTGGCTGGCCCACATTTCTGCAGAATGCAATTCTAGGGGAGGTGCATGCTGGGGAGTATCCTTAGGGTGGTCTATCACTGGTGGCCTGGGGTGTGCCTGGGCCAGGGCTTGTTGCTGCTGTTCAGTTACTTTTAAGTTCTGTTTGACTCTTCAAGATCCCATTTGGGGGTTTTTTGGCAGAGATACTGGAATGGTTTGACAGTTCCTTCTCTAACTTCTTTTGCAGATAAGAAAAATTTCTTTGAGACAAACAGGGTCAAGTGACTTGCCCAGGGTCACCCAGCTAGTAAGTGTCTGAGATCAGATTTGAACTCGGGAAGATGAGTCTTCCTGACTCCAGGTGTAAGACTCTTTCCACTGTAGTCCGCTAGCTGCCCCGGGCTGGGGATGGGTGGGAAGATCTATATAAAATGTTTTGCATGGGTGTAGCAGCAAGCACCCCAATATCCCCAGGGTGACTGCCAACACAGGTTCTTAGATCTGCTTTTCAAAAGGAAAGCAACTCAAAATGGGTAAACAAGCTCACTTTAATCAATCAAACATATATTACTTAGTTCAGGGGTAAAAGGTCAGCACCCCAAACTTCAGAGTATACAGACAGATCAAACAGACAGGCTTCCAAACTGTCCAACCATTATCAATATCAAAATCACAGTTACCAGAGAGGGAAGCATCAACATCTGGGTTTTCAAAGCCGGGGGCGGGGGGCTCTCAGCGGCTTCCCAGAGTCTCATCTGGCCAAATCACACAACACTTCTCAAAGTGAGCCCCAAAGCAAAGCCTCAAATCAGGGATTATATAGCCTTCTCCTGGCTCAGAGAATGTAACCACCCTCTTGACCCACTGCCCAATCACACAGCATCAAGGTGTGGTCATTTCTGAAAACCAAGCCTCCTACCACAGGCTCCATGTGACCACATTCAGCCTATTAGGGGGCAAAGTATATTTTCAAATTAAAGAAGGTTCTCAGAGTCACTTAAATCAATCAAAGTCTCTTAAGCCAATCAAAGGGCCTAGGGGCAGGGAAGATCTTCAAATCTGCATTTCCATTACAATGGGGTAGCTAGATCCAGGGCACTCTCTGAATATTCCCTCCCATTCCATGTCAAAAACCATCTCCTGTAACAAAGAATAAAAAAGAAAGAGGGGGAAAGGTCAGTTTAGCAAAGCTAATCAACACATCTTTGAAGTCCAATGAATGAATAAATAAATGAATGACCATTTATTAAGTGCTTACTATTTACTGCCCGGGAAACACATACAAAAGTGAGATAGTTCTGCCCTTGAGGAGCTGTGAGGGGGGTGGTGCCAATGGAGGAGTGCTTTAGGGATGCCAGTGGGGCCATATGAGAGCTGACTGACCCGCCCCTTCTGGGAACAGTGGCTCCCAGGGATGAAAGAAGGTGGGACATGCATGCATCTGGCAAGGCCCAGGAATGCTGACAGTGGGGCAACAGGCCACAACAAGAAGTCACTTACTATGTGCCAGGCACTGTGCTAAACTTTGGAGATACAAATACAAGCAAAAAGAAAGACAGCCCCTGCCCTCAAGGAGCTTACATTCTATGTGGAAAGACAACACGTACAAGGAAGCTGAAAAGGGAGAAAAGGAAGGGAACTGCCCCCGGGGCAGAGAGAGGTCCATGTGGAGGTGGGGTAGAAATAGACAAGTCCAAGAGAATCAGGAATCAAACCAGGAGAGGAAGACACAGGCCTGAGCCTCCTTGAAATAGAAGGAGCTAGCCAAGCAGAGGAAGGAGCTGTAGGGTAAGTAACTTTCTCCTACTGTATACATTCTAAAGCCCTCTGAGAAGGGATTATAGTTAAGGGCCTACGTTTGGACAGCTGCACAAGGGCAGGGTGGATGGCAGAGGCATGATGGGGAACACCTGGTGGGGGGTGGGGGGCAAAGAAAATAATGGAGCAGGGATTTCACCCTAGGCTGAAACTCCCTGCTACGGATTAATTAGGGGAGGGTAAGGGTGGAGTTGTGCTTACAGATCAATTAGGGGAAGGGGAGGGTGGAGTTGTGAAGTGTGTAAGGGGCCTGCCTGTGTAAGGGGCAGAGTGGAGTTGGGGGAAGAAAGAGACAGAGAGATAGAGAGACAGAGAAACAGAGAGAGAGAGAGAGAGAGAGAGAGAGAGAGAGAGAGAGAGAGAAGCTCTTGAGTTTTCTTTAGACCCTCTTTGAGCTGCAGAGTTGCTTCATACCTCCACTTCTGGCTTCCAGCTTCAAGAGAGAAGATAAAAGATGCCAACCCCACTTCCATTTACTGAAGGGAAAATAAGACTCTTAGAAAAACGTGCAAGGAGTCGACAGTCTCCATAATGCCCCTACCCCCAGCTTCCTACATTAGGGACTTCAGGGAGTTTCCCTCTGGATGAGATCCAGGACTTCCTCTCTTGGCTGAGTCAACTTTCCTTGCTCCTAATGGGAGAGCCCCTTTACTCTGTACCGTCCAGTAGATATTCTCTTCTGGATATTTTCTCTGATTTATGTTTCATTACTGAATTGGGTATTTATTTGGGCTGCTTGGCTAAGTGCTATGTATGTTCATTGTAGACCACAATTGTATTTGGTGAGACAGGAGTTAAATCTTGGATAGAAAGCTTGGGGTCCCCAGTAATGGAGCAGGAATAAGAATCTTGATTGAATTAAATAAAAATCACAGTCCTCAGACCAATGATATATAAGGTGCTATTCTAGCCTAGTGCTCCCTTTCTCTGGGGAGAGTACATCGGTCTCTAGCTCCCACCTCCTGCTTTCCCTCCTGGCGGGAATGAGTCTAGAAGAGGCCTGAAATGTCTGTTCTGTATTCCATCAAGCCACATACAATGACACCCTCATACTACATGTGGGTGGACAGCTCCTTACCGCACATGTATTATTAAGCACAGACTCTGCCCCGGGCTCCAAGACTAGGAGTGGCTGCTGAGCAGAGGCCAAACTGCATTTATTGGAGGGCGGTATGCCTTATGCCAATGAAATCACAGGTTTGGTTCCCTCCCCTCAACAATATGCCAGGCATAGTGATAGACATATGAGGATAAAATTGATATAAATCCATGTAGGATGAACACTAACAAAATGGAGTAGTGGCATCCATTTGGGAAAGTGGGGGCTCCAGAGCAGTAGTTTCCAGGGCTGAGAGAATTAAATTACCCAGAAAAATTCAGCATCAAAGTCCAGTGATCTGGAGGGTAAAGTGTAGACAGGGCAGATGGCCAGAAAGTAGCCAGGGCTGGGGCAGGGTGGGGCGGATGTGAAGTATGATTGGGGTAAGATAGAGTGGGTCCTGCCACTCACTCCCCACTCAGGACAGCACAGGCCTCACTGGCAGTCCCAGAGTGGAGAGGGTTGTTTCCCTGACAGGTGTACCAACAGCCCCGCCATGTCTGCACAGAAGGGAAGGAGGTATATTTTCATACCTCTTTCCCAGGGCTGAGCCATTATCATTGCTTTCCTGGTTCTGTGTTCATATAAATCTTTCCACACTTCTCTGAATCTTTCACTTTCTCTGAATCCTTCACTTTTCATTGTTTCTTGCAGCACAACAATATCCCATTATATCCACACACCCTAATTTGTTTAGCCATCTCCCAGTGGATGGAAGGGCAGTGACATGGTGGAGTTGGCCCACCCTAGCTCTCAAGAATAGAAAGTTCGGGGGGCAGAGCCAAGATGGCGGAGTAGAAACAGCTCATCCAAGCCACTCCACCCCCAGATTCCCCCCAAACTATGTAAAAGGGGACTCTGAACAACTTCTGGAGCCCCAGCACCCACAGAATGACACAGAGAAGCTAACCTCCCGCTGAGGACAGCCCAGCAGCCCTGCAGGAAGGAGTGTGGGGAGCCGAGCAGAACCAAGTCCAGCCCAGGTCTGCAAGAGCCGAGGTTTTAGCCCCAGGGTGGCAGGGCCAGTGGCCGGCTGGAGAGACCCCAGAACACCAGCAGCTGTGGTGACTCCAGAATTATCAACATAGACATGCCTAGGACAAAGTAAGAGGTTAGTGGCCTATGGACTTTGGGACCAGTATTTGGGGAACGCGTCGGCTTCCTCCCCTGGGGGCTAGAAGCTGCTGAGGAGACACACCATTTTGTAGTTTTCAGTGGCAGCTCCAGCTCCTGGCCTGCGAACTGTAGGGAGATCCAGCGATCAGTCTTGAGGGGTAATCGCTCTTGCTTTAACCTCCCTGGATCTGAATTGTGATCTGGGGTGGAGGTCGTGGGTGGGTTTACAGCTTGCCAGAAACAGAAGCTGGCCCCCTCACACATTTGGGGAGAAAGTTCCTGTCTGGCACCAGGCCATATGGTGGCAACAAGCCCAAAAGTCAAATAATTAAGTGGAAACATGCGAAGGCAAAGGAAACAGAAAAATGCAACCCTAGACTCCTATTTTGGGGGCATAGAGCGGGAAAAGGACTGTGAGGTCAGAAGTCTTGCTCCAAAAGCCCCAGGGGAAAACATGAGCGGGTTGCAGGCCATGGAGGACCTTAAGAAGGACTTTAAAAATCAAATAAGAGAAGTGGAGGAAAAACTGGAAAGAGAAATGAGAAGGATGCAGGAAAAGTATGAAATGAGGGTCAACAGCCTGATTGAGGAAAACAACACCTTAAAAAATAGACTAACTCAAATGGCAAAGGAGGCCCAAAAGGGCAATGAGGAGAAGAATGCCTTAAAAAACCAAATTTGCCAGATGGAAAAAGAATCTCAAAAGTTCACTGAGCAGATTCATTCCTTCAGAGTTAGACTGGAGCAAATGGAAGCTAATGACTTTATGAGAAATCAAGATGCTGTTAAGCAGATCCAAACAAATGAAAGATTAGAAGGCAATGTGAAATATCTCATGGGAAAAACCACTGACCTGGAAAATAGATCCAAGAGAGACAATTTAAAAATTATTGGACTACCTGAAAGCCATGATCAAAGAAAGAACCTAGAAATCACCCTTCAAGAAATTCTCAAGGAAAATTGCCCTGATGTTTTAGATCCAGAGGGCAAAATAGAGGTTGAAAGAATCCACAGATCACCTCCTGAAAAAGATCCCAAAAAGAAAACTCCCAGGAATATTATAGTCAGGTTCCAGAATCCCCAGATCAAGGAGAAAATACTAGAAGCAGCCAGGAAGAAACAATTTCAATATTGTGGAAACACAATCAGAATAGCACAGGACCTGGCAGCTTCTACATTGAGGGATAGAAGGGCATGGAATATGATAGCCCAGAGGGCAAAAGAGCTGGGAATGAACCCAAGGGTCACCTACCCAGCAAAACTGAGTATTTTGTTTCAGGGGAAAATATGGTCGGTCATTCAGTGGAATAGAGGACTTTCAAGCATTCTTGAGGAAAAAACCAGAATTGAATAGAAAATTTGACATCCAGACACAAGAAGGAAGAGATGCCTGAGAAGGTAATCAGGGAAAAGAAATCAAAAGGAACTTATCAAAGTTGAACTATTTACATTCCTATATGGAAAAGCAATAACTGTGACTGATGATATCTTTCTCACTATGAAAATAATGGAAGAAGGGTGTGTGGTCATATGAATACATATGTGAATGTGTGTGTATATGGTTACAGTTATATATGGATAGAGGGCATAGGTTGAATTTGTTGGGAAGGGAGAATACTCAAGGGATGAAATTATGAGGTGAGAGAGGACAGTGGCAAGAGGAGATGGGGAGAGACAGGGTAGGGTAAACTATCTCATGTAGAAGAAGCAAGGGGAAGTGGTTGCAAGGGAGGGGGAGAATAGGAAGGCAAAAAGGCAAAACCACATTCTCATTGAATTTGGTTCAGGGAGAGAATGACATACATACTAAATGGGATATCTCAACCTACAGCAGAATAGGGGAAGGGGGATGAGAGGAGGGATGATGGATGGGAGGGCATCCTTGGGGGGAGGGGAGGTTGGAAGTACCCACTATAGAAGAGGGACAGGATCAAATAGGGAATGGATCAGGTGGGGGGTGGGATGAGTGGGAGGGAATTATAAGCAGCCTTGTACAATATATCTACTATGGTAATGTTTTGCATAGCTAGACATGTACAACATGTACTGAATTACTTATCTTCCAAGAGGGAATGGGTGACAAGGGAGGAAAGAAATGGACCTGAAATTCGAGGTCTTAACATTAAATGTTTCAAATATATATAAATACTATTATTAATACTCTTTTGCTTGTAATTGCGAGATAAGATGTGCAGGCATTGGGACACAAAGATTCACCTTCCTCTAATGGAAAAGTCGAAGGGAGTATGGGAGAAAGTATGGGAGAGAGCAGATTGGAGGAAGTGATATCTTGCGGGACTGCTATTCTGGGAGGGTGGATAGGGGAAAAACAAGGAGGGAAAATGATTGTAACTCAAAATCTGGCGGAAATGAATGATGTAAAACAGAAGTTAATAAAGCGTTTGTTTAAAAAAAAAGAATAAAAAATTAGATTTTTTTATATCTCAGAAATCAGCAAACAAGATAAATCAGGGTTCAATTTGTTGATTTCTAGACTTAAGAAAGTGATAAAGTATTAATGCAGTTTAAACTTAAAAGTATGTCCTGCTGTACTTTTTTTCTCTCAGAGAGCCAGCATGAACATTGACCAGCACACACCTATGGAAAACCCATCTTTTTAAATAGTTTGTCTGTATGTTTGAGAAACATGCATGGTGGGTGTGAGCTGGCTGTAATACATAACAAATAATCAATCAATTGACAAATATTCATCAAACATCTCCTATGTGCAAGGCACCATGCTGGGCACTGGCAAGTACAGAATGAAACTCAAAGAACTTAGATTCTAATGTGGGAGAAGTACATAGAAAGATATATGCAATGTAAATGTCAAGTTATATAAAGTTATATGTGTATAAATACACATATGTGTATATAAACATATATAATTGTGTCTATATACACACATGCATATACATATATGCATATATGTGTATACACACACGTACACAACTGAATGCAAAGTCAGTTGGGAGAAGGGGCACTAGAAATTGGAGGGAAGAAGGTAAGACTTCATTCAGTGGAATAAGAGTAAAGGTTGGGGTGGCTAGACGGTGCAGTGAATAGAGCACCAGCTCTAGAGTCAGGAGGACCTGCATTCAAATGTGGCCTTAGACATTTAACACAAAAGTAGCTGTGTGACCTTGAGCAAGTCACTTAACTCCAATTGTCCTACCTTCCCCCTCCAAAAAAGCAAAAAAAAAAAAAAAGTAAAGGTTGGCATCAGCAAACTATTCTCAAAGAAAAAAGGGACTGGCAAGAGAAGAAGGTAAGGGATGACAAGACAGATGGCCTCCATGTCTTGCTGGTAGCCTCACAATGAAGCCCTCCAGTGGAGTTCGTAGATCCATTGGAGGACATGGACCAGAGTCCCATAGGAAGGGTGGGTGTGCCTGAGTTTTCCATCTGCATCATCAGAGGAAATATCCAAATGAGTGAGGTCATAGGTTTATTTGAGTGGGGGGTATTTACTGAAGATGAGAGCAAGCATAGGGAGTGGAGGATGCCAGAGGAGCCTGGCAATGCATGTTCTTGGAAAAAATAATGTCAAAAGCTAAAGCTCAGAATGAATGGAGGCTGGTGGGGAGAGCTGAGAACCACAAAGGGATTTTTAAAAATCTATTGGGGGCAAAGAGAGGCAATCGTGCGTAGTGGATAGAAAGCTAGGAAGGAAGATCTGAGTTCAAGTCGTCCCCTCCTGCATCTGACACACATTTCATGTGTGATCCTGAGAAAGTCATTCTCTAAGACCATAAGTTACAGAGAGAATGCTGGCTTGCATGGCAAGAGGGAGCTTCCTTACCTGAAAGTTCTCCAGACCAATAAGATCACCCATTTTAAGAGGAGAATCCTTGAAGAGACAGGAGCTCTACTTGGGATGGATGACATGGTGATAGAAGAGAGAAGGACAGAACTGCTTAATTATTATTTTGTTTTTCCTTTGCCAAGGAAAATGACTTGTACACTGAAAATTGTTTGAATAAAAACCCTTATCAGGGAGTTGACATCTGATACTAGTGAAGATCAGCCAAGATTAACGAGAGACAGCACAGTACAGTGAAAAGAACTCTGGTTTTTCCAGCCTGAGTTCAAATCTCACCACTAAGGCTAACTCCTTGGGTACCTTTGGGCAAATCACCTAACTGCCTTAGAGATGTTCCTCATCTGTGATAGCCTGAAAGAAGGTAGTAAGACCACCTTTCCTATTGTGGTTGGAGAGAAGCTGGACACTAGAGAGAGAAAGAAGATGAAGAGGCCTTCTTTCTTGAGGGATCCATTTTTAACCTTTAGTTTTGGGGGGTTTTGTTTGCCTTTTGGGAGGGGAGGAAGGCAGGGCAATTGGGGTTACGTGACTTGCCCAAGGTCACACATCTAGTAAGTGTTCAGTGTCTGAACTCAGGTCCTGCTGACTCCAGGGCCAGTGCTCTACTCACTGCATCACCCAGTTGCCCCTAACCTTTAGATTTTGAAGAAAATTCTGAAGAGACTTTGGTATCTTGAGTGAAGTAATGGGTATGGGACTGTGTTCCCAGAAGTGAAGAGGAGTCATCTGTCAATACAATGAGAGTTTGAGGTGATTCTAGTTGTGATCATTCTCAGCTAAAATATCACAAATAATTATGTATTTTTGTTTTATTATTGAGTTCATAGTTAATAAATTGTATACTCATTGCTTTTAGATTAGATTGTAAATTCCTTGAGGATAGGCATAGTCTTTTGCCTCTTTTTTGTATCCCCAGCACTTATCACAGTGCCTGTCACATAGTAGGTCCTTAATAAATGTTTTATTTAATATATTGAATTTCTTATTTATTTAATCCCACAAGATTAAATGACATAACAGATAGAATTATATGAGTAACCATTCTTGAGCTAAACTGCCAAGTAGTCAAACTCTACTGCAGAAAGCTGGGCTGGCCACATTGTCTGAATGCCAAATGTATGCTTGCCAAAAAGTCTATTTTATGGAGAACTCACACAGGGCAAGTGCTCACATGGTGGTCAGAAGAAACGATACAAGGACACTCTCAAGGTCTCTCTTAACTCTGAAATTGATTATGTGACATAGGAGACCCTGGCACAGGACTGCCCAGCATGGCATGCCCACATCAGAGAAGGTGCCGTGCTCTATGGGCAAAGCAGAATTAAAGCAACTCAAAAGAAAAACTGAGATGCTTGAGTTTAGGGAATCCACCCCAAATGTTCACACAGAGTATTTGTGTTCGACCTGTGGTAGGACATTCTGAGCTCGTATTGGTCTGATCAGCCACAGTCAAATGCACTGAAACTTGACTCTGGCATGGTGATGTCATTTTGGTCTTCTTTGAGAACAAAGGACAATAACCGGTAGCTATCAGGAAAGAAGATGTCTCCAATTTACTAGACAGCATTTTTTGCACAGACTGGAATGTTCTCCCGCCTACCCTTGACTAATAGAATCCCCAGCTTCCTTCCAAATGTAATTCAGGTCTCCCCCCTCCCCCCAATTAATGCCACACTCTCCCCTTTTGAAATTACTTTACCTATATCCTGCATCATTCCTACATTTGTATCCCTAGCATCTGGCAAAGTACTTGGCATACAGCAAGTGCTTAATAAATAGATCTTGGAGGTGAATTATTAATTTTGGAGGGGAGGTTCCAAATCTGTTCCCTTCCCCCTCAAAGTGTAATTACACATTACAAAGTAGATATTGAGATACTCATAATCTTCAATCTCATGACAATGTCACCCCTTACAAATTCCTCTCTGTGTCAAGAAGGGATCAGTGGGATTGGCTGGATCAGTCACACTCCTTAGGCGTATATAAATGTGTAGATAGATATACATATAGACACATATATTATATATATGTATGATTTTATAGACACATGCACATGCACACATATGCATTCTATATAAATATGTGTATATACATATAATACATGTATGTGCATGTGTATATACACATACATTTAGTGATTTGAGATTTTGAGAGTTGGAAGACTTCAGGTTTGGGTGGAGACAGATCCCTTTGCCTATACCTGAGAACAGAAGAAAAAACTCTTGGCCTCCAACTAACCACATCATTGGAACTCCTAGACAAGAAGGGAGCACTCCATTCAGGTGGGAGCACACCTAAATTAAGGATGGACACACTTACTCTAGATAGTCACTGGCGAAAGGAAGCATCTTCAAGGAGTGTGACCCCACTCCCTGTCAGGTCTAGATATGAGGCAACTAAGTGGTACCAAGGACAGAGCGCTGGCCCTGGAGTCAGGAAGACTGGAGTACAAATCCAACCTTAGACCTTATGGGTTGTGTGGACCTAAAGAGTCAAGTGATCTCTTTCTGCCTCAATTTCCTCATCTGTAAGATGAAGATAATACTGGCACCTACCTCCCAGGGTTGTTGTGAAAATCCTATGAAGTAGTATTTATAAAGCTCTGATTAGGGAATAACCTTTTGCAGCTCTGAGCTTTTCTGGTATAACACTGACTCATATTTCTTTAGCGATTTACAATTTACCCAGTAAAAAATCCTATGAAGTAGATAGGGTAAGTATTATTGTCCCCATTTTGCATATAAGAAAACCTTCCCAGAAAAGGGAAGTGACATGGTCATGCAGAAGATGGTAGAGGCAGAATTTAACCTAGATTTCTGACTCTGAAGTTCTATGCTCTTTTCATATGATCTATATTTTAGGGGCTCTTCTGGCATTGACAGTCTGCTATCCTAAGGACTCTTCCATCTCTGATATTCTACATTCTAAGGTTATTCTCACTAGTGACACTTTGTGATCTAGATTCTAAGGGCCCTTTTTTAGTTCTAATAAATGAAACACATTATATTTTCTATTTTCCCACAGACGCTGTGTGTATTTTGGCAAGAGTATGTCCCTGCAGCTTGGGGCAGGGGAGGGGGATGTTTCATACAGATTGTTCTTACTATACCATCTTTCTGAATGCCTTTGCTAAAAGCTAAATAAATCTACTAGCTGATTGTTCATAGGACACACCACTAGTGGGGGCTAATGGTATCTAGTAGTAGTAGGTTGTTTGTCTAGATGTTGAAGAGGACCATGACATCAGGAAGGTGATGCCATGACTTGCAAGTGAATTGGATTTAAGTGAGGCTGGGCTGTGCAAGGTCACCAGCCTCACTTTGTCCTTCAGAGCCATCTGGGTCCAGTGGCCAGAAATAGATCAGGATGACTGGAGATGGCCCTGGATTCAGTGGGAGAATTTGACCTTTTTTTCTCTAGTAGTAGGAGTAGCCAACCAAAAGGTGAACCCAGAACCTAAGGATAGCCATTGACCTGGGTACCCAAACCATGTGTTCAAGTGCAAGTTAATGGGGGAGTTATGTCCAACTCTTTCCCATCCTTAAAAAACCCTCAGTGGACTACCATCCTCTCAAGCTATCATCTGATATCTGTTATCCCTTTGATAGCCAAACTCCTAGAATCTATCTGTGTGCCTTCACTTTCTTTTTCTCTTTTTTTCTTCTTCTTCCTTTTGTTCAACCTCTTGCAATTTGACTTCCAACCTTATTACTTATAATGGAATTGTTCTCCCCAAAGTTACCAATGGCCTCTTCATGGACAAGTCTGATGGATTTCTCACAGTCCTCATCTTTCTTATCCTCTCTGCAGCTTTTGATGCACTGTTGACCAAACTCTTCCTAGATACTCTCTCCTCCCTGGGTTTGTGACACTGTTGTCTTCTGGTTTTCCTTCAACCTTCCTGACCATTTCTTCTCAGTATCCTTTGCTGGATTTTCATCCAGGCCACACCTGTTTTTTTTGTTTTTGTTTTTGTTTTTGTTTTTTGCTTTTTGGAGGGCAATTGGGGTTAAATAACTTGCCCAAGGTCACACAGCTAGGTTTTTGTTTGTGTGTGTTAGGTGTCTGAGGCAGGATCCGAACTCAGGTCCTCCTGACTCCAGGGCCAGTGCTCTATTCACTGTGCCACCTAGCCATCCCTAGTCTTGTTGCTTCTATTCCTGCAACTTTCACATTCATTCTTTTATTCCACTCCCAAAGCCACCCTAGATTAAGTCCCCATTGTTGCTGCCTCATAATTGACTTCCCTGTGTCAAGTCTCTCTTCTCTCCCATCCATCTTCCATAGAACTGTCAAAATGATTATCCTAAATGCAGGTCTGATGATGTCACTCCCCTGTTCAAGAAACTCCAGTGTCTCACTATTTCCTCTAGCATCAAAGACAAAACTCTTCTGATATGTAAAGCCTTTTGCTAGTTGGTTCCAACCAACCTTCTTCAGCTTACTGTGCATTACTCCCTTTCATACATTCTGAGTTACAGCAAAACTGGCTTTCTTCATGTTCCTCACACCCAACTCCACTGAGTGAGGGAATGAGGGAATGAATGGGAGACTGAGGTGACCTGGAGATGAGAAGCCTTAGGGTGGGATTGGGAAGATGGCACGATACCTGTTTATAGGTATTTGTAAGGGAGATTACAGGTGCTCTGCTTGGCCCCAGAGAATAGGACAAGTTTAATTCGGACTCAATATTAAGAACTTTCTTTTTTTTAAAATTTGTTTATTTTTATTTTTCAACATTCATTTCCACAAGATTTTGAGTTACAAATTTTCTCCCCATCTTTCCCCTACCCCCACCCCAAGATATCGAGCCTACTGAATACCCCCTCTCCCAATCTGCTCTCTCTTATATCTTCCCCCATCCCTCTCTATTAAGAGTTTTCTAACAAAACTGCCATCCACACTGGAACAAGTGGCCTTGAAAGGTAGTGAGGCCCTATTCCCTGGAGGTATTCAAGTGCAGGCTGGATGACCACTGCTGGGGGGTTTTTCTCCTCCAGGACAGGTTAGACCGGAAGACCTCTGAGACCCCTTCCACCTCTGAGATTCTGGGATCTCCTAGACTGGGGAGGGCATTGGGCCAGGAGATTTTAGGGGTTTAACTGTCTCCATTTGGAGCAGAAGCTGAGCCTCTATCCAGGGGTTAAGTGGGAAGAGGATTCTTTTATTTCCTATTGAATTCCTCATAGCCTTGCCCTATCACCTTCCAAGTGTCTTTGTTTCCCCAAACTCAGAGGAAAGGGAGAATACAAGTGGACAGAGCAGTGGCCGCTAGGCCCAAGTGGAAGGTGCTCTGGCGTCCTTATAGTCAAAGTGTTAATGGCCTGGCCCTTCTTTCTCTTAGCTTTTGATTTCTTAGTCCATGAGCCTAAATTGTGTGACTACTGTTTGCTCAGTCCTGCTATGAGGGAGACAGGAAAATGAATAGAGGGAGAAAAGGGGGGGCAGGTTGATCACTGGGGGTGGGGGAACAGGTGAATGGATGGACAGAAGGCTTCTGGGTGGACCAGGGTGATGAATGGGCAAAGGGTATAAGAGAGGGGCAATCAGGCAGAGAACTAAGGAACAGGACAGAAACACAGACAGATGGAGAGGGAGGAACAGGCAGCTGAAGAATAAACAAACAGAAAGGACAGACAGACAACACAGAGGAGCAGGGCAGGACCCTGAGGAGTAGACAGACAAACGGTCAGAGGACAGGGACGGGAAGACGAAGTCCGGAGGGGTGACCAGGGGAAGGAGGCAGGCTGAGGACAGACAGGGACGGATAAACTGGCAGGTGAGGGGGATGATTGACAGAGGGGGGCAGAGGAGAGGAACAGGCTCACGCTGATGCCCGGGGGGACCCAGGGGGCTTCTCCTGGGCTTGGCCCTGCCCTGCCCACCCTGGGCTTTGGCTGCTCCCTCCCTCTCCTGCCCTCTGGCGCCCCTGCGTAGGCACGGCTGCACTGGAGAAGGCTGCGGCGGGGGAGGCGGAGCGCCTGGGCAGCCGGGCGGGCGGGCACGGCAGGCGCCGGAGGATGCAGTCTCCATGGGGCTGCTGTGGTTTCTCTCCTTCCTCCATTCCACCTTCTTTGGGGACGAGGTAAGAGCTGCCAAGGCTTGGAGTGGGGTGAGGGTGGGAGATCACTGTGGAGGGGGCTGGATTTGTTCTGTCCTGATCTACAGGCTTGTGGGGAGGGCAAGGCCTGGGCCAAAGGAGAGGGTTGGGGGTAAAAGGAGGGGAGAGAGGTTTGGATGCCAAGAGAGAGGGGCATAAGGATTAGAGGATGGGGTGGGGGGAAGAGGAGAGAGATGAGGACCCAAGGAAATGTGCTAGGGGAGGGAGATAAGAGAGAGGGGGGCGGGGAGCGGGAATGGAGTCTAGGGGAGCCTCTGATGGAGCTATCTGGTGTCCTTCAGATCTGACAGGGTGTGCAGACTGGGGGGAGAGTCTTCCTGGAGGGGGTGCTGCAGTGAGAGTCCCACAGAGGGAGGGCGGAGCCCCTGAGCCCAGAGATCTGGTGGGGTACGAAGGGCTTGGTTGGGGGGTTGGGTGGAGGAAAAATGTGAGGGGCATAGTTTGAGGGGCTTTGGGGAGTGATCTGGGGGAGAGCAGAGGAGAGTTTCGGGGAATTGGGTTTGGGGGAGGATTTTAAGGGGAACAATGCAAGGGAGGGTAGAAGGATGGCTTTAGGGGAAAAGAGGGGACATTTTTCAGGCCTGGATTGGAGGTTGGAGTTCCGTGTATGGATGTTTCTGAAAAAAATTATCTGGCCTTTTCTGATGCTTCCAGCCCCTACCACCTTGAGAGGTTTGGGAGGTGGGGAGGAAAATAACGCTGCCGCAGAGGTGAGGCTTCACCAGGCCTTGGTGCTTAGAGCTGGAATGGACATCTGGGCCCCCCCAGGCCAGAGGCTGGCACCAAAGGCTGGCACCACAGCCTGGCACCAGCCGTGGGAGAGTCTGTCCCCAGGAGGCCTGCTTCTCCATTCCTCCTCTAAGCCACCCCTCCCTGCTCCTCCATCCCTGGCCCTGGCACTTCCCCAGCCAATTGGCAAGGGAGGCTCTGTCCCCATGGTGACCGTTGCCAGGGAGCTGCTTCCTATGTCTTTGGATTCTAAAAGTCCAAGGCCTTGCCTTGTGGGAAGGAAATGTGCTAGGGGCTGATGGCGGCATGTGGAAGATGGAAATCCCCCCCCCCCCAAAGTGTCTCATTCCCCAGAACCCAGGTCAGACTATGGAGCATCACTCTCTCCAAAGCTTCCTCCTATATTCCTGATTCTTGTTTGGCAATCTGGCTTCTTTTCCCTACCCCCTCTCACCCCTTACAATACCCCCTGAGTCCTGGCTACCCTCAGTACCTCCAGCACAGAGAGGCCAGGGCATTCCCTCAGAATCACACAGCAGTCTACTGCTTCTGTTCATGGATTGGTCCCTGCTGCAGTGGCCTCCTGGAGAAGGGGGGTGGCTTGTACGATGAAATTCTGGGTCTTAGGGGAGGGGACAGCCCAGGACCTCTTTGCCTTCTCCTCCCCACCAGGTCCCTCCCTAAGAGGGAGGGTGGGCAATAGGTGACAGTTCATCTTGAACTAGGATAGAAAAAAAAGACACCTTGAATATTCACATTTCTCTCTGTAGTTACAGAGAGAGGTTGGGGTGTGAGGTGGGGCAGGTTCATCGAGACCATCTAGTCCAAACTCCTTATTCTATAGATAGGGAAACTGAGGCCCAGAGAGGTGAATAGCCCTTTCCTAAGTCACACAATGAGGGAGCAGAGGAGGACTAACATCTGGGTAGCTCAATCTAAGAACTGATGCATATCTTTCCCTCCTCCCCGAACCCTCCCAGTACTCCATTTTTGCTTCTCCTGGCTTCCTTGCAGCCTTTCAGCACTACTAAGTGCTTTTAATACATTATCTCATTGGATTATCACCTTCCTCTGGGAGGCACATTGTGCAATTGTTATCATACCCATTTTATAGAGGGGAAAGCTGAGTCTATGTAACTTGCCCAAGTCCACATAGATACTAAGTGGCAGAGCAAGGAAATGAACCCAGGCTTTTTCAACTCCCAGGCCTGGACTCTTTCCCCAAGGATTGCTTTGTGGCCCTTATGATACTATGTGGCTTATCTTCCCTACTAGGCTGATGGGGAATCATTTTCTTCTCTGGAAAATGATGGCATCACACTATCTCTAAGATACTTTCCAGCTCTGACATCCTGTGTTCTAAAGACCCTCCCAACTCTGACATTCTGGGTTCTAAAGACCCTCCAAACTCTGGCATCCTGGGTCCTAAGGACCCTCCCAAACTCTGACATTCTGGATTCTAAAGGCCCTCCCAACTCTGACATCCTGTGTTCTAAGGAGCCTCCCAGCTCTGACACTCTGGGTTCTAAGGGTCCTCCCAGCTCTGACTTTCTGGGTTCTAAGGGCTCTCCCAGCTCTGACATTCTGGGTTCTAAGGGCCCTCCCAGCTCTGACATTCTGTGTTTTAAGGACCTTCCCAATATTCTACATCCTCTCTCCAGGCAATTACATTATTTTTTTCTTCAAAATTTGGGCAGAAGAACCATGCCTCCAGTAGTCTTATAACCAACCTTAATCCCATCCTGGGGGTGAAGCCAGGAAGGATTTTCCATTTCATTCCTTTTTATTGTTTGGGGGCAGCTCTCAGAGGTCCCTCAGCCTATGACCTCAGACCAAGTTGGGCTTCGAGAGGAGATGGACCAGATTTATTGATTAAGACACCACCATCTTGGTCCTCTGAATCCCCAGAAATTTTTCCTCAATCTTCTGAGAGCAAGTAAAAATGAAGCTCCAGTAGTATGTATGCTCCTTGAGGGCAAAAGTGTCTCCAACCCCTAGCACAGAGCCCTGACATAGTAGGGATCTAATAAATAGTTTTAGAACTGATTTGAATATCAAGTCATGGGTCCATAATTTTTTTTTTTTGCTTTTTGGAGGGCAATTGGGATTAAGTAACTTGCCCAAGGTCACACGGCTAGGTTTTTATTTGTGTGTGCATTAAGTGTCTGAGGCTGGATCCGAACTCAGGTCCTTCTGACTCCAGGACCAATGCTCTACTCACTGCGCCACCTAGCCACCCCTCATAAATTTTTAACTAGAAGGAACCTTAGAGGTTATTGAGTCCAATTCCCCAATTTTACAATCAGGGAAACTGAGACCCAGAGAGACTAAGTGATTGTCCTACATGGCACAGAGAGTAGGTGATGGAGTCAGAATCTGAACCCAGATTTTCTGCATGGAACAAATCCAACACTTTCCCATTCAATCACTCTGTTTGGAAGACACACCATCCTCCCCCTGCCACCAATTGTGTGTAGCCCTGATCTCAGTCATCCATTCTGAGCATGTATACATGGTCACTGCTCCCCCAAGAGAATGTAACTTTCTTAAGTAGGGTTAGTGTGTACATACACGGGTATGTGTATATGAATACACAAATACGTATATGTATGTATGTACACAAATGTGTGTGTACACGCACACATATTGTCATTGTACCACTAGCACCTCACACAGTGCCTGGCACATGGGAGGAAGAAGGAGAGGGAAGGGGAAGAGAAGAAGCATTTATGCAGCACCTACTGTGTGCCAGACACTGTGCTAAGTGTTTTACAAACACTATCCCATTTGATCCTCACAACAACCTTGAAAGGTAAGTGCTGTTATATTTTCTCTATTTAACAACTGAGGAAACTAAGGCAGAAGTTAAGTGACTTGCCCGGGTGGCATGGCTAGCAAGTGTCCTTAAAGGCCCTTGAGCCCCACTTTCTCCCTTTACAAGTGAGGAGACTGGAACCCAGGGAAGTGAATGGTCACATAGGTAGTAAGTGGCAGGTAGAATTTGAACTCAGGTCTTCCTGACTCCAGGCCCAGTGTGCTATCCATTGTATCACCTAGCTGCACTTATTGAATGCTTTTTGAACTGAATTGTTTTTCAGTAAACAATTTACTTTATCTGTGACGAAGAGGAAAGAGCACTGGTTCTGGAGTCAGGGGTTCCACCTCTGTGTGGGAGCTTTCGAGTCAGCTAACTTCTCTAGCCCTCAGTCTCCTCACCTGTAAGATGAGGAAGCTGGGCTCAAGGAACTCTGAGGACCCTCCCAGCTCTCGGTCTATCTCTCATACAGTCTCACAGTCTGGCTACAGAGGAAAGCCCCCACATGCACAACAGACCCAGGAGACAAACAAACAAAGCAGACCTGACATTGAATCAGATGAGAAGGAGTGGGTGGGCTGTTATCTGCATCATTGAAGGGAGAACCCACATGGATGAGATCACCAATCCATCAGAGCATGGAAATAACTGATATTTCTATAGTGTGTGATTGTTTGCCAAGCCATTTCCCACTCTTTCTCTCCTAGAGCTGCATCTTACACCAAGTGGGCATTTGTAAAATATTTGTTGATCCTCACACCAAAAAAATATTATCCTTATTTTTCAGAAGAGGAGACTGAGGCACAGAGTAATGAAGTAGTCATGGTCACATGACTTGTCCAAGATCACACACATAACAAAGCTCAATTGGAAACTTGAGTCTTTTGGCTACAAATTTGCTTGCTGCTGGTTCCACTAAACCCCAGCTGCTTTCTCATACATATAATAATGAGACACACCTTATTTTAAAGATTGACCAGGATGGGGCTGGGGTAGTTTAAAAAGGGCTTTCTAGAAAAAGTCATTTGAACCAGGGAACATCCAATACCAGCTCTCTCCAACCCCACCCTAGCCCTACTCCAGTTGTAAGAAAGGCAATTCTGATTCTCATATCTCTGGGATGTATTAAGCATAATCCTGCCACAAAGGCATGGGGCTGGACTAGATGATCCTTCAAGGACCAGGGTCCAGGAGTGCACCTGGAGAGAAATAACCACCAGAAATAGAAATAAATGCCCACCATTCCCAACACTCTTAAAAATGTACTTAGGCAGGCCTGAACTGCTGAGGCTCTGTCCACGGTGCTGATCTCTTTCTATTCAGCGGGAAGCCTGAAATCATAGGCTATAGATTATAGAATATCAAGGATGAATAGGACCTTAGGACAGAGAATATCAGATCTGTGGAGGATCTTAGAAAATATAACATGGCTATCAGAGTTAGAAAGGGCCCTTAGAATATAGATTATAAAATATCACAAGTGGGGGTAACCTTAGAACATAAAATGTCAGGGATAAAAGAATCCTTAGGATATAAAGCAGAGAATGTCAATGCTGTAAGAACCCTTAAGACATAGAACATCATATGGAAAGAGCATGGAGAAGAAAGAGCTTGGAGTCAGAAAATATGGGTTTAAATCCTATTTCTCCACCTAATGTGTGGCCATAACCCTTCTCTGGGCTTGTTTCCTTATGTGCAACATGGGAACAATAATGCTTATCCTGTCTACTTCATAGGATTGTTATGGGGAAAACATTTAGCAAATTGTAAATCACTGCAGAAAAATCTTAAAACTGGAAGGAACTGTAGGACTCAGAACATAAGCAGTCAGGGCTTGTTGAATGAATGAACAGGACTTTAGAACACCACATTTTTTAGAATTTTAAATATTAGAAGATGGAACTTGATTTGATGGGATCTTAGAGACACTTTGGTCCAACTCCCTTATTTTATAGATGTGGAAATCAAGGCTAAGAGAGAAGATCTGACTTGTCCCAAATACTGTGACTTGATGGCAGATCTGGGGATAAAACCTAGTCCAGTGCTTCCTCAGATGGCCCAGTCTGCCCATAGGGAAATCTGGGAAAAGGAACAGCAGAGAGGAAATCATATTGAGGCATCAAGGACCCCTTTGGGAGGGTCTGGTCAATGTGTCATCCCTCCCACAGGCTGGAGGGAGAGGGTGACTGGTTTCAGATTCATTAATCCCTCAACCAGTCCCAGGTGGCCCATATCCAAGCCCCAGACATGATAGATGTGCTGGGAGGTGATGTCTGTCAGGAAATGTTTATTTCCATCAACCCGTCAGTTTGCTCATCAGAGTGAGTTGGGGGCTGAGACCGAGCTCCCTGGAAGGGGATGGATTTTAAAGCCTTTTCAATTCAGTTAGAGACAAAGGCTTCAGGGGGGTGTCAGTAAGACCTGACTGGGATCTTTGAGGTCTGCCCCTTAGGGGAGGTAGTGTGGTGTGTTGGAATGAAACTGAAACTTGGAGTCAGGAGACCTAAGTATGAGTTCCAGTTCCGGCATTAACTGTGACCTTGGGCAAGTCCCTTCTCCCACTCTGAGACCTCAGTTTCCCCATACATAAAATGAAGGGAGAATGGATTTGATAATATCTAAAATCCCCTCCAGCTCTGATGACCCCAATAGGATAATAGGATTCTGATCTTTAGGCCCCATAAATTCTAATCTTTGAAATTGACTTTTTTTTTTCTTTTTGGAAGGCGGAAGGTACGGCAATTGGGCTAAGTGACTTGTCCAAGGTCACACAGCTAGTTCTGTGTTAGATGTCTGAGGCCGGATTTGAACTCAGGTCTTCCTTTACTCACTGCGCCACCTAGCCACCCGGTGAAAATGGACATTTTAAGGTCAATCTTTCAAGTTGACTTTTGACTTCAATCTTTGACTCTGATCTTGGAGATCAATCCTTGAGGTCCATTTTCCATTGGCTGACCTTATATGCTGAATTGATGGGGCTGTTCTATGTATGGGTGTCATTTATCAACCACATACCTAGACCCCAGAGATATTCTGGCTGAGACAGGAATTTGGTGAACTCAATCTGATGTGTACGTGTGTTTTTGTACTGTATGTACACATGTGTATTGTACATGTATGTGTATGGTTTTGTGCCTGCATGTGCACATGCTTAGAGAAATGTGATCTTCAGGCTCTTCTGGTTTGCCCAAAGGAAGGCAGAGCTGTTACCTAATGATCCAGAGAGGCAAGCAGAGACAAAGGGGAGAACTTGGGGGCAGACAGAGCAACAAGACCTCGAGAGAGAATCTGGGAATATTCTTCTCATGTACAATTCAGCATAACACTACGTTCCAAACACACATACCTCTCTGTCCCAGGGGCAACTAAGGAGAGTAGGGGACGCATCTGTGCATTTTAAGGGGAAACTGGTAAAAGTGCCCTGACTTGAAAATCAAAAGACTTGGATTTGAGTCTCATCTCTGCCACTGACTGACTGGGTAGCCCTGGAGAAGGCGTTTTCCCTCTGTGGGTCTCAGCTTCGTCATCTGTAAAAGGAGGGGCTGGATTAGACTATTTCTAAGGCCCCTGCTGGCTCGGATATCTATAATTATTCTTCTCTAGGGTCCAGGCTGATGATGAGAACCTAAACACAGAAACCAGAGGGTCTTAGCCCTCCATCTTGGGACTCTCCAACCTGTCTACCTTAAGAAACTCGCTCATCCTACATCCACTCATGTGGACTCCCTGGTGTGCTGGGGAGTGGGTCAGGGAGGGTCTTTGAGAATAGGAACCTCCAGCTTCCCTCACCCATGAGACACTGTTTTCTCTTGTCATCTTTTACAAATTCTATCAATAATCCAACATGTTCACTAGGAACCCAGATTCAGATAACTTGTGGGTATAATCCTAAATCCTAGAGGTCTTCCCCATGCAACCTTAGAAAACCTTCAGTAGATGGAAGGTTGGGCTAGGTGACCTCAGAGGCCCCTTCTTACTCATAAAATCTTAAAATTATAAGACCTTCTTCTCCTAAGATTCTGTGAGCCTATGATTTTATGAGTCCAAGCTCCTATAACTCTACCCTTCTATGAATATTTCATTCTAAAAACCTAAAATTTGATGACTCTAGGGTTCTGTGAATCTTAAATTGAGTCTGATTTTAACATCTATGGTTCTATGCCTCTAAGATGCTCTGCCTTAAAGCTGAGATTTTTATGTTATAATTTTTACTTTATAATTCTGTGATTCTAAGATTTTGATTCTTACAAATCTCCAAGATCCAGGGACGCTGATTGTCATTCTGTGAATCCATTTTGCCTGAAACTAAGGGAGTGTGTCCTGATCCCCAGTTCCAACAATCTTACAGGGGGATGCTTTATCTGCAAATGAATATTTCAGCACTGTCCCTGTCCCTCCTCCCCCTGCCCCCCTTTCAGATCTCAGGGTTAGTACCATCATCAGATTCACAGCAGTGGGGCCATAGTACCCAGAACAGAGGCAGCAGTTGCTTCTTCTGATGATGGTGAGAATGGTAGGGTAGGTCCCCCCCTCCCCAGAGCTGCCATTGGCTGTTGCCATGGTGCCAGACAGTCTTCTCAGGCTTGCCATTGGCTGCCAGCAGCCAGCATCCCCGCATCCCTCCTCTGCTGAGATTCCATCCAGGGCTAGGGATGTGGCTGCCAGACTGATCGGCCCCGAGCCCAGGCCCTGAGCAGGGCTTTGTTTCCGGGCTGCGCCTAGAGCAGAGCTACTGGCTCCAGGGGACACACCATCCAGCTCTGAGTTCTGCTGACTGGCTTCAGGGCTTGGAGCTTGGAGCCCAGGACTGGGGATTTTGGGCCACTCATTGGCAGCTGGCCCTGGGCCTGGCTCTGCCCCTTCTTCGCCATCCTGGGGATGAACTCAGGGAGACCGAGCCAACCACAGGCAACCCGGCAAGTGAAGTAAGAGAGACCCTTCATTTATTTGTCTCTTGCTACTGTCTCTGTCTCTATCGATGTCTGTCTCTGTTTCTGCCTTTGTCATTGTCCCTGCCTTTGTCACTGTCTCTGTCTCTGTCATCCCTTTGTCACACACACAATCCATGCACATCTGGATGAATACACACAGTTTATGCACACCTGGACACACCTGGACACACCTGGAGCCCACATATACCAAGACACAAAAACACAGAGATCGTATACACTTGGATGGACACAGGCAGACAGACAGACAGACACAGAGAGAGACACACACACACACTTTATCTCTATTTCTCCAGTACCTGCTTTCAGAACATGAACAGATCAAAAGCTCTTTTGTATCCCTTGTGCTAATGGAGAAACTGAGGCACAAAGGAGATGGAAATTTGTGCCTTCACAGAACCATGGGAAAAGGACTTCACACACACACACACACACACACACACACACACACACACACACACACACACACACAAACTCCTTTCTTAAAGGACATCACCAGCACTTTCTTGGATCCCACCTGGCCCAGCCTGACCCCAACCTGTCTTCTTGTTATCTCACCTGCTGAGTTCAAATTTGCATTTAAAGACTCTGTGGACTTCCCCCTCCTCTATCTGTGTTGGGGGGGGGGGGGTAGGGATCTCTTTAGAGACAGCTTAGAGTAAAGCATAGTGCCACCATGTGCAAACCGGTGGAAGCTGGGGGTGAAGGGCCTATTGAGGGAGTCACCAGTTCAGTGAACGACCTCTTGTCCTAACCTTCCTTAAGGTCTGATGCATATTAGGTGCTCACAATGCTTGTTGATTGAGATCTTGTTGTTCTGGTGACAGTCCCAAAGTCGGGTGTGAAAAGGAGGAATGGGTGGAAGGTTTGGGGAGCGGAAGGGATAAGGATTCCTACAACAGGAGTGGACAGGATTTCCTTTCCCTCTCCAACACTGGGATCAGGCAGGATGAGGTCCAGAGGGCTCCCAAGTCAAAGGCATGGGGAGGATTTCTTTATCTATGGCCCAGGGCTAGACAGTCAATGAAGCTAGGTGAGAAACTAGTGATGGAAGGGGTGCTCACTGAGGGTAAGGGATGGACTAGAACAGAGCCAGCTGGTCGGTTCTAGGTCTTTAACTGCAAGGTTGTACCCAGAGAGGTCCAGGGGCTAGAATGGACTCATCTGGAGGTTCTTGGGGAAAGAAATTTTAAAAAAAGCTCTTGAATCTGGCCTATAGAAGCCTCTGTCCCATTTGGGTCAGTGAGCTGCACTCTGTTCACTGGCTGTAGGTTGAACCTCTGACCTCAAGAGACTTGACACAAGCCCCAGAATGAATCCTAATGGTTTTATCAAATCGCAGCCCAGGTGAGGGAGCTTGTCTGACTGCACAGCCTATCCCAGCCAGGGGCTGCCCAGTGCCTACTCCACAACAAGAGGGCTAAGGGGTTTATCCTGCTCTCCCAATGTAGAGAAGCCAGAGTGGGCTTAGGGAACACACCAGGATCTAGGAGAAGGGGAGATAAAGGCCATCAGTCAATCTGAACCCTGAGCCCCTAGGCTGGACCTCACTACTCCTCCACCCACCTGACCCACTCCTGCCTCTGAGCTCCCTCGAACTTTCTCTGTCTGTCCCTTGCTTGCTCACTCTGGCTCTTTCTATCTGTCTCTCCCTCCTCCTCCTTTCTCTCTCCCCCTCCCACCTCTCCTTTTTTTCTGTCTGTCTCCTCTCTCTGTCTTGCTATCTCTGTCTGTCTCTCACTCTATCTGGCTTTATTATTATTATTATTATTTTGGTGGGGGAGGGCAGGGCAATTGGGGTTAAGTGACTTGCCCAAGGTCACATGGCTAGTAAGTGTTAAGCATCTGAGGTCGGATTTGAACTCAGATCCTCTTGACTCCAGGGCCGGGGCTCTATTCATTGCACCAACTAGCTGTCCCCGCCCCCACTCCTGTCCCCCGTCCCACCCCCCACCTGCTCTGGCTCTTTTTATCTGTCTCTCCCTCCCCCTTCTTTCTCTCTCTCCCTCCCACCTCTCTCTTTTTTTCTCTCTCTCTCTGTCTCTGTCTCTGTCTCTGTCTCTGTCATTTCTGTCTCTCTGCCTGTCTATCTGTCTCTCCTTTCAGACTTTATCCTACTTGGTATTGCATGTGTTTGTACCCTTGTTTTATTTTGTTCCTTCTCCTAAACTAGTTGCTGCATGAGGGTAAGGAAAAGCTTTGCCCTAACAAATAGTGGAAAGAGCATTGAACCTGGAGACAGAAGGTCTGGGTTTGAATCCTGGCTCTGACAGTTATTGGCTATGTGACCTTGGCCAAGTCATTTCCTTTTCTCTGGGGCTCAGTTTTCTCTAAAATGTGGCTTCTAATACTTGCACCCTTGCCTTTGCACCCACCTGGCATGCCCTCCCTCCTCACCTCTGCCCCCTGGTTTCCCTGCAGAGGTGCCTCAGAGCCCAGCTTCAGTAGGAAGGCTTTGGGACCCACTTGTGTCTCCCCTTGAAAATTACCTTCCATTTATTCCATCTCTATCTGGTGTATACCTCATTATTTGCACATCCTTCTTTCCAGTCTCCCACCATTAGAATGTCAGCTCTTTGAGGGCAGGCACCATCTTTTCCCCTTCCTTTGTGACCCTAGCACTTGGCACAGTGCCTGGGGTACAGTAGGTACTTAATGAATGCTTCTTAACTACAGCTTCATACAACCTACCCCCAGTGCTCCTATGAGAAAAAAACTTTGGAGGCCTTTAAGTGTCCAAGGAATGGAAGCTGTTTGTTACCAATTAGTAAAAATAGCAACAGCTTCCCAAGCACCTTGAGTTTACAAAGATCTTCCCTGTGAGGAAATAGCACAAGTAAAATTATCTTTATTTTACATGTAGGGAAACTGAGGCCCAGAGAGGGGATAGTGATTTACCCACAGTTATGCAGCTGGGAAGTGTTAGGACCAAGACTTGAACTCAGGTTCTCTAACTTCCCAGAAATTAGAGCTGACCAAGAGTGGCAGCCTCTGGAGGCGCTGGGCTCCCCCTCCTTGTCCAGCATGCACTAGGGGACTTCTCATCCAGGTGCGGCATGGATGAGATGGCCGCGGAGGCATTTTGTGATTCCGAGACTCCAAATTCAGGCCATTTTACCCTCCGCTGAGCGCTTCTCATCCTGGGCCAGAGTGAGGAGGCTGCACTGAGTGTCTAGGGACGAACTGGCTGATGGATTCATGGGGGGCGGGGGAGGCCATGGGCCCTGGGAACTCAGAGGAGCCCGGGTTGAGGTCCCATCTTAGGGCAGGTTCGTGTGGACGCGTCCCAGACTGAGCTTAACTGACTGGGGCAGGGCTGCTGGTACAGACTTGGAGAGAGAGAGTCCTCAGTGTCGCTTGGAGATGGAACAAAGGCAGCGAGAGAGAGAGAGAGAGAGAGAGAGAGAGAGAGAGAGAGAGAGAGAGAGAGAGAGAGAGAGAGAGTATGAGCAGGGAACAAAGAGGGGGAGGGAGACGGAGCCAGAGCCACAGGGGGGAGAAAGGAGGAGGGGAGAAGGAGCAGCGGAGCTTAGAGGACTGGGGGGGGGGGGGGGGGAGGAGAAGGCCGAGAGGCAGAAACAAGAGGAGACAGAGATGGACGGGGAGGAAGTGACTGGAACAGGGGCAAAATGGGAGAGAAGCAGAGGAATGCAGAGACACAGATGGAGGAGAGAGGGAGAGAGACAGAGACAGAGACAGAGGGAGGGAGGGAGAGAGAGAGAGAGAGACAGAGAGAGAGAGAGAGAGAGAGAGAGAGAGAGAGAGAGAGAGAGAGAGACAGAGACAGAGACAGAGAGAGAGAGAGACAGAGGGAGACAGAGACAGAGGGAGAGAGAGAGATAGAGGGAGGGGGAGAGAGAGAGAGAGGGAGAGGGGCAGACTGACAGGAACACCAAGGGAGGAAGGGGAGAGACAAAGAGATACTGAGACAGAGATCAACAGAGATGGAGAAAGGAAAAACGACAGACATGGGAAAGAAAAGAACCAGTGAGTGGGAGAACGGGGTCAGAAGAAGACAGAAGGAGGACTGAGTGGTGACTGTCCAATAGAATGGAGGAAAGGGAACCAGGAAGGCAAACAAAGGGGAGGAGGACCATAAAGAACCTAGAAACCTGAAGGGATCCGATGAGGTGGTGGGGGCAGGTGTGGGTGGGGCTACCCTGGAGTTGGGCCAGGATGACCAAGACAGAAAATTCTGGGCTTGAGGGGGCAGCTGGACACCAAGCCCACATCTCCCCACAGGGACCTCGGGCCATCTGTGCACCGATGCCATGGGTCTGTCTACCTGCCAGATTATTGGTCCATACATCTGTCAGGTTGCTCATCTCAGGCTGCCAAGCTGTCTGTCCCTGATTCTCTCTCCTTCCTTGTCACCCCAGGCCAAGCTGCCCCTCTCCTGGGGGCCCCTGGAGGCTGTCAGTCCCACATCCCAAATCCTCTGCCTTCCCTACTCTCCCAGATCCTCTCCCAGGCCAGTGGCTCTGAGAAGACCAAAGAATCAAAGAATTTTAGTGTTGGAAAGACCCTCAGGAGCCCTCTATTTCCAACCCATATCTAAAAGGAGTCCCGATAAAATACACCCAATGAACTCATCTAACATAGAAGACAGCTCAGATCATAAGGATGTTTTTCCTTCTATCAAGCAGTTTTTCATCTTCCACCCATTCTTCCTAATTCTGTCCTCTAAGGCCAAACTGAACAAACTAACCCCTCTTCCATGTAAAGGACTTTGAATACTTCAATCGGCCAAGTAATCAACCAACAAGCTTTTATTGATCAATTACTGTATGCAAGGCACTGTTCCAGGCACTGGTGACTCAGATCAAAACAAAACAAAGCTTTCCCTCAAGGAGCTTACATTCTATCAGTAGAGATAACATTAGGTAAAAATATAAAATATGTGTACAAAAGAAAATAAGGTAATTTGTGGAGAGGAGGAGGCAGGAGAAGCCCATGTAGGAGGTGGCAACTAATGGAAGGGGGTGAGGAGGCGATGCTCTGCAAGCAGGCATGGCAGTCAGCTTAGCCAAAGGTACAGAGGTGGGAGATGCAATGTCATAAGTAAGGAACCACAAGAATGTCAGCACAGCTAGACCAGAGAATATGCGTGAATGATGAGAATATAGTGAATGATGATAAGCCTATAAAGGCTGGTTGGAGCCAGGTTGTGGAGGGCTTTAAATATCAGATACGGGAGTTTGTTTTTAGTTCAAGATGTAATAGGGAGTCCCTGGCATTTATTGAGTAGAGGAGGAAGATGGTCAGACCTATGCTTTGGGAATATCACCTAGCGGCTGAGTGGGGGATGGACTGGAAAGAAGAGATAGGAGGCAGGGAGGACAATCAGGAGGTCACTGCAAGTAGCTCAGGCAAGAAGGAGGTAATGAACACCCAGGGGGGTTAAGTGATGTGCCCTAGGTCACCTGGATTGTGTCAAAGGGGAGACTTGAACCCAGGACCTTTGACTCCAGAGTCAATGCTCTTTCTGTTGTACCATCCTCTCTCTCTCAGGGCAACCAAGAATGACCAGTGTCATAAAAACTCAGAGAGGAGATAGTATCCAGGAGAAGAGGGTGATGAGAGGGTGATGTCTCTGAGAAGAGAGAAGAGATGCTGTAGAGGTGGGGGTTTCAGTCGTGTCTAATTCTCCATGACGACAACTGAAGTTTTCTTAACAAGGATTCTTGCCATCTCCTTCAGCTCATTTTACAGATAAGGAAACTGAGCCAAACATGGTTGAGTGACTTGCCCAGGGTTATACAGCTAGTATCTTGAGGCCAAATTTGAACTCAGGTCCTTCTGACTCCAGAGTTGGTGCTCTATCCACTGCACTACCTAGCTGCCTGTTGTTGAGTTGTTTTCAGTTGTGTCTGATGCTTTGTGACCCCATTTGGGGTTTTCTTGGCAGAGATACTGGAGCAGTTTGCCATTTCCTTCTCCAGCCCATTTCACAGATGAGGAAACTGAGGCAAACAGAGTTAAGTGACTTGCCTAGGGTCACATAGCTAGGAAGTGTCAGGCCAGATTTGAGCTCATGAAGATAAGTCTGCCTGATCCACAAGCCCACTGTGCCATATATCCACCAGACCATAAAAGTAAAGTGGACAGAACTTGCAACCAGTTGGATCTGAAAGGTGGGAAGAGTTAAGGATATCTCTGAGGTTGTGAACTGGGCTGACTGGAACGATCCTGGTACCCTGGACAGAAATAGAAAAGCTTTCTTTCACAACATGACTAATGTGGCAGTATGTTTAACATGACTGTACACGTATAACCTATATCAGATTACTTTCTGTCTTGGAGAGAGGGAAGGGGAAAGGGGAGGGGGGAATGGAGGGAGAGAAAAATTTGGATCTCAAAATCTTACAAAAATGAATGCTGAAAACTATCTTTACATGTAAACGGAAAAAATAAAATACTATTAAATGTAAAAAAAAGAAATGGGGAAATTCAGAAGAAAAGTGAGAAGGAATAGGCTCTTGTCTTCGACAGGTTGAATTTGAGATTCCTAAGGGACATCCAGTAGGAAATGTCCAGTAGACAGCAGTACTCTGGTAAATGTTTAACTACAAGCTCTCTGGGGGTGGGGGATTATAGCCAATACTCTTTTTATTTTAATCTGCCTCATTAACATGTTTCCATCCTTGAGTCTAAAAATAAAATTATAAATCAAGTTCTGATTTGTAGTGTTTGCTGATTTTGGGGTGTAAACGTTCGTATTGAAATTCTAACAATCCCCTCTGAGAAGCTGGTATGAGCTGGCTCCAGCCTACCTCTGCCAATAGACAGCTGGTGATGCAGGAATAGAGCTCAGCAGAGAATCTAGGGATGGATACGTAGGTCTGTGAGTTATTTGCATAGAGCTGATAATTAAGCCCATAGGAGCTGATAAGGTCAGTTAGAAAGTGGAGAGAGAGAAGAGGTCTCAGGACGGAGCCTTGGACCATATCTATGGTCAGGAGGCAGAATGATGAGCCAGCAAAGAGATTGGGAAGGAGTTATCAAACACAGGCAGGAGGATCCTTACTACAGTCCATGATTTTGCAGATGAAGAAACTGAGGCCCAGGGAGGTTAAGTGCCATGCCCCAAGTCACACAGAGATCATCAAAAGTGGGATTTGAACTGAAGTCCTTTGACTCCAGAGCCAATGCTATTTCCACTGCACCATCCGCCTTCTCAGGACAGTCAGGAGAAGTCAGTGTCATAAAAAGTCAGAGAGGAGAAAGTATCCAGGAGAAGAGGGTGAACAGCAGTGTCCTGTGCTACAAAAAGGGCAAGATGGATGAGTGAGGACTGAGAAGAGGTCTTCGTTGGATTTGGAGACTAAGAGCCCGTTGGTAACTTCGGAGGGAGCAGTTTCACTTTAGCAGTGAGTGCTGAAGTCAGGTTACTTGAGGGCACCTGTCTTCTTTTCTCTAGGTCTTATTTTTCCTAGTTTCCCCCAGTTCTTTCAATTTATCCTTATACAACATAGACTTGAGTTCCTTCACCAAACTATCAGTTGTTCAATAAATATTTATTAAGGACCTATTATGTGCCAAGCACTGTGCTAAATACTGGAGATACAAATACAAATAAAAATAAAGACAATCCCTGCCCTCAAGGAGCTTATGATCTAATGGAAAAAGATGACACAGGAACAAAAGCTGAGAAGGGGAGGAAGGGAAAGCAGGGGAAGGTACCAAGCAAGGGGGCATGATGAAAAAAGTCCAAAAAAGTCCAGAAGTAGTTTAGCTGGTGGGAAATTGAAGAAGACTGCTGAGCCCTGTTAAATAGACACCTTCTAGTCATAGCATTGCCCTCCAGTCAGAGGCTGAACTCCTCTGGACATTCTGGATTATCAATGTGCTTCTTTCTCTGTGGTATATAGAAGGGGGAAAGGGAAGGGAATAAGCATTTATATAGCACTATTTATATATCAAGAGTTTTTTTTTATAAATATTATCTTGATCCTCACAACGATCTTGTGATGTAGGTCCTATTATTATCTCCAGGAAACTGAAGCAAACATGTTAAGTAATTTGACCAGGGTCACACAGCTAGTAAGTTTTTGAGGACAAATTTGAATTCAGGTCTTCCTGACTCCAGTTTCAGAGCTCTATTTAGAAACCAGATACAGTGTTCTAGATATAATCTGACAAAGGTAGAATACAAAGAAATTAACACCTCCTTATTTCCCAGAAGCTTTTCTTAATGTATCCCAAGATCACATTAGCTTTTTTTTTTTGGCTGCCACATCATATTGCTGATTCTTATTGATTGAACTGGCAGTCTATTAGAACCCCAGGATCTTTTTCAGAAAAAACAAAAACCAAAAAACGTCTAATCATGCTTCCCCCATTCTGTATTTGTGAAATAGATTTTTTGGACCTCAGTGTAGTACTTTCCTTTTGTCACTATAGAATATCATCTCATACTTATTAGCTGTGTGACCTTGGGCAAGTCACTTAACCCCAATTGCCCTGCCTTCCCCCCTCCAAAAAAAAAGACACCTTCCCCCAAAAGAATGTTATCTCATTAGATTCAGCCCAAGGTTCTAGCCTGTGGAAGATATTTTTGGATTCTGATTCTGTCACAGTATGTTAGCTATATCTCTCAGCTTTGAGGCATCTGTGAATTGGATAACCTTGTCATCTTTGCCTTTATCACTGATAAAATTGTTAAACAGAACAAGTCAAACACAAATCCCTGCGGCACTATACTGGAAACCTACTGCAAATTGACAGTGGACAATTAATGACTAGATTTTGAGGCTAGTCGTTCAACCAATTATGACTCTATAATCCACATATCTCTAACTCCTCTAAAAGAGGAGTGTAAGACACTTTTTTAGCAGCTTTGTTAAAATCAAGGTAAATGAAAACCCCAGAATTTCCCTTATCTCTTAGTTTAATAATCCTGTCAAGAAGGGAAATGAGGTTAGACTGGAATGATCTGTTCTTGAGGCTATCCTGAGGGCTCTTTGTAATCCCTGCTTCCCTTTTTAGATGCCAACCATCTCTTTAACAATCCATGCTAGAGAGTTCCCAGGAATCAAAGTCAAGCTCACTGGCCTGTACTTTGCTGACCTCATTCTTTTCCCTTCTTTGGACACTTGGGCCACATTTGCTCTGTTGCCATCCGGAGGGACCTCTCTTATTCTCCATGAGCTTTCAGCTGTCACCGACATTGGGACAGCTGTCACATCTGCCTTCTCTTTCAGGCTTCAAGGATGTTACTCATGTGGGCCAAGTAACATGAATTCATCACATTTAGGTGCCCTCCTTACCTATGTCAGGGCATCAAATGATGAAGGTGGACTGGATCATGTCCGATCCAGCTCTGATTGGCTGGTCCTATGATAGATGGGCAGTGGCTAGAAAGACAGAGTCTCAGGTTTTCCTGCTCACATCCAATCTCATCTTCAATCTGTGTCCCACTCCCACCCCCCATCCTGACCCAGGCGCTGGAGGACCTAAAGATGTCGGGGCCAGGTCCAACAGCTTCCTATGAGCAGCTGGTGCGGCAGGTGGAGGCCCTGAGCCGGGAGAACACCCACCTGCGGAGAGAACTCCAGGATAACTCCAGCCATTTGTCGAAGCTAGAGAATGAGACCTCTGATATGAAGGTACAACCAGGGGGCACAAACCCTAGGAAGACAGGGACATTGTGGGGTGAAAGATGGGGTGTGGAACAGGGGGCCATGGGACATCAAGAGCCAGGGACACAGCCATATGAGACCCATGGGCTAGGGTTGTGGGGAACAGACCACAGGACTTAAGGGCTCTAGAGACAGAGATTATGGCTGAGTGGTGGGAGGTAGAGAATAGCAAAGCTAGGGATCGGGGTAAGAGATGAGGTGGGTCTGGAATTGGGATCTGTGGAGGTAGGAAGCTGGAGGGATGTTAAGGAAATATAGGCTGAGTTGAGATACAGTGTGGACAATCCTGTGAGCTGAGCAATGGGGAGAAGAATGGGGGGAAGATAGTATAATGAAATCTATTGCTATCCCCACCCCTATGATCCCCAGTCAGATTCCAACTGCCACACTCACAGGCAGCTGTGCTGGAAAGAATAGTCCATTCCTTCCTCTCTCTGGGCCTCAGTTTCCCCATCCGTAAAATAGTGACAATTCCAAGTAGCAATCTTCCTTGTTCCCAGGGCGGGGGGGGGGGAGGGGGGGAGCATAGGGGGGATGTGGGAGGGAGGATGAGCCCTCACTCCAGAAGGTGGAACCTGACTGGGATGGGTTGTGCTTTCCTTCTAGGAGGTGCTGAAGCACCTTCAGGGGAAGCTAGAGCAAGAAGCCCGAGCAATGGTGTCATCTGGGAGGACCGAGTTGTTGGAGCAGCTGAAAGGTAAGGGGGAGAGGGAGGGAGCTCTGGCTCCACATCTGAGGGGAAAGCTATAACAAAGGCTCCTGTCATCCTGGAGCATTCAGGCTAGCAGGAGACATGGACCTGAGGCACTGAACCAGGCTAGGAAATGGGTATGGTGTGAAGAGCTCCAAGCAGGCTCTGACACTTGGGCTCTGACTCTGTTAATTCATCTACTCACTTAGAAAAGACATTTCAGTCTTTGGGCCTCAGTTCCTCCATCTGTACAGGGAGAGTTTGAAAAAGTAATCTCTAGACTCAGTTCTAGATTCTAGGATTTAAGTACCTACTGTGTGCCAGGCGTTGGGCTAGACACAAATATGAGAACAAAACAGCTCCTGCCCTCAAGAAGCTTACCTTCTACTCAAGAGAAACATACACAAGCAAAATAACCCCCCCCCTTTTTTTTCTTTTGGAGGGAAGAGGCACTAGCAGCTGGGATGGAGGGCTTGAAATAAGGTCTCATGTAGGAGCTGGCATGAGCTGAGCTTTGAAGATGGTGAAGTGGTGAGGGCCTGAATAAAGGCAGTGACTATGGGAGTAGAGATAAGGGGACAGATGCCAGAGATGCTATGGAGGTGAAATAGAGACCTGGAAACTGTTCCCATACTGGGGATGCGGGAGAGTTAATGACTGAGGAACATGCTGATGAATGCTCATGAAGACTGGAAGGATGATAGTTTCTTCACCAGAAATACAGAAGTTAGGATGATGATTGGGTCTAGGTTTGGTTCTATTTCAGACATGTTGAGTTTGAGGAACAGCCATTTTGAAATGCTCAGCAGACAGTTAGTGGTGCTAGACCAGAGCTCACGAGAGATATGGCTGGAAATGTAGATCTGGGAGTTATCTGCATAGAGAAGTAATTAAACCCATTGGAGCTGATGAGAAAGAAAGCATAAAGGCAGGAGAGAAGAGGCCCTTGGAGTACACCCACAGTTAGCATGGATAATGATCCAGCAGAGGGAATTGAGAAGGAACGGTCAGGTTAAGTAGGAAGAGAATTAAGACAAGGGTGGCAAGAAAACCCAGAGAAGAGAGAGTATTCGGAAGAAGAGGGGCAGCAATGTCAAATGCTACATAGGTCAAGGAGGAAGACTGAGCTGCAAGTGTACAAGGAGCCTGAGGTCTATGCAATGGGGTAAACTCAATTGGTGGCTTTATATGGTTCAGCCAAGGGCACATCCCCAGGTGTAATGTCAGGGGATTTGGTAACTTTGGAGAGTTCTTGTGATGGGGTTGGATGCTAGATTTCAAGCTATTGAGAAGTGACTTGTATCAAAGTAGCAAAAAACGATCCAACTGGGAGAAGTGAAGTCATTGACAGGAAAAAAAAGCCCTGCGTCAAGTAGCTCTAATAAAGGTCTGATATTCAAGAGATGTGGAGAGCAAAAGCAACTATATTAGACTAAGAGCCATTCCCCTAGTAGATGCACGGCCAATCAATCACCAGGTTTACTGAGTGTTTACCTATTGCCAGGCACAGTGCTAAGTGCTGGGGATGTAATAGCTCTCAAAAAAAGAATTACAAACCTTTATCAAGTACAGAAAACATTGCTCCAAATCATTAATAATAAGGGACTTGCAGATAAAAAGAACTGAGTGAAGCGAACAGAATCAGAGGATGTGGAATCAATGAATGTAGACAGCTTTTTCAAGGGCTTGGCTATGAAAGGAAAGAGATATATAGGACCATGGACATGGTAGGATCCACTGAAGGCTTTTTTTAAGGATGGGAACCTCTGGACACATATGTAGACAGTAGGGAAGCAACTTATAAATAGGAAGAGACTAAAGATATCGTAATGTGAGTATTGGACAAGAATATATGGGGTTTTAAACATTTTTAATTATATTTTATTTTTCCCCAATTACATATAAAACAATTTTTACCATTTATTTTTTTTAAGTTTTGAGTTTCAAATTCTATCCCTCTCTCCCTCCCTGTCCCTGAGACAGTAAGCAATCTGATATAGGTTATACAGGCATAATCATGTCAAACATTTCTAAAAGATGTAGTTTTAATCCCAGTCCTGCTATTCATTAGTCATTTAAGTTATCTGGGCCTCAGTTTCTCTCTCTGTCAAATTAAGGAGTTTGACTAGATATATACAATTTCTTCTAGCTTCCAACCCTATGACACTTGTTATGTTATACTGAACACATCCTTTTCTCTCTCTGGGCCTCAGTTTTTCCATCTGTCCAATGGGGAGAATGATCCCTACTCTCTCTACTTCCTAGGGCCATGCTGAGTTGCCAGTAAGAAGCCATTTGCTTGGACCTTGGGTGCAGGGAAGCTCACAGCCCCTGCTTACCTGCTGTTCTGGCCTCTCTCTCTTCTCCCAGCCCTGCAGATGGATATCACCAACCTGTACAACCTCAAGTTTCAGCCCCCAGCTCTCGCTGCAGAGCCAGGCAGCCGGAGCCGAAGCCGGAGTCCTGAGGGCAGCCCCCTGCACTGTGCTGCCCCTGCACCTGCTGCTGTTCCTGGGATGTCCAAGAAAAGAGAAGAATCAGGAGAACTGAGCAGGGCCACTGTCCGGCTGCTGGAGGAACTAGACAAAGAGAGGTAAGATGAGGCCCCTCAAGAGTGCTGATCAATAGGAACAGCCTTGGAATCAGGAGACCTGGGTTCTACCACTACCTTCTCTAAGCCTCCTTGTTGTGTGATCTTGGGCAGGTCACATTCCTTTTCTGGGCCTCAGTCTCTCCATTCAGACAATGTTCATGGGCAGCACAATCCCTATCCCTGTGAGTATTGTCTTGGGAAGAGTCCCAGACTCTGGGAACACGCTGAGGGGTACCTGGGAGAAAGAGGTGATTGAACTTCCTGGTTTTGATCTCTACTTCCTCTGGCCTTAGAGGCTGGGAATGAGTCCGGAACCTTTCTGGAGTTGGTAGAATCTCTGCATCAACCAAGAACAGCACCATCACCATTTTCCACTTTAGTTTTTGGTCCCATCTTCCCACTTCAGTATCTGACTTCATTTGCCTTGTGTCTTATTTCTTGTCTCTGTATCATTTGTCATCTGCCATGAGTTTTCTCAACTCAACCCACCATCATTTTTACATATACTTATTGAAACCCCAAAACTGGTGTTGGGGAGTATATTCAAACAAGACAAGCTCTCAGACCTTGAGAGCCCTAAGCTTGGAGTCAAGAGACTCCCATCCTTTACTAGCCATGTGACCTTGAATAAGTTCCCATTCCTGTGCCTCAGTTTCTCTATCTGCTAAATTAAATTAATGACACAACTAAAATTCACTTCCTCCCAGGCTTGTTGAAAGGAAAGTCCTTTACAAACCAAGACAGGGATAGAGAAAAGAGCTGAGGTTGTCACTGGGGGATTAGTAAGAGAAAAAAACTCCGGTGCCACCCCTCAACTGTGTTCCTCCCATCTCCTACTAGGTGCTTCCTGCTGGCAGAGATTGAGAAGGAAGAACAAGAGAAACTCTGGTATTATGGGCAGCTCCAGGGCTTGTCCCAACGGCTGGATGAGCTGCCTCGGTCGGAGACGGTGAGGGGGAGTGGGGCAAGGTGGAGCCAAGGGTTTGAGTTCTATATCTGGGGAGTTGGGGAAGGGCCTTGTGTGCCATGGGACTGTTCACTTATCATCTCTGGGAGGGAGGGGGAATCCCCTCCAGCCCTATGGTTCACCCTCACCATCCTTCTAGTTTTATTTATTTTGTTGGCAGTTTTAATTCTATTTTCAGTTTTGAATGATCTCCCTTTCTCCACCCCCCCTTCGCCCATTGAGAAGGCAAAAAAATTAAAACCTCTCACAAATATGTACAGTCATGCAAAATAAACTCCCACAGTATCCATGTCAAAAAAAAGAAAGAAAAGGAAATGTGGTTCAATCTGCTCTGAGTCCATCTGCTCTTTATATGGAGGTGGACAGATGTTGCATGGACAGTCCTTTCAAACTGTCGTTGGTCATTGTGTTGATAAGAGTTAAAGTCTGTCATAGTAATTATCTTTACAATATCACTGGTGCTGTATAAATCCTTCTGATTCTGCTCACTTCACTCCATATCACTTCATACAAGCCTTCCTAGGTTTCTCTGAAATTATCCCCTTCGTTATTTCTTACAGCATAACGGTATTCCATTACATTCATTATTTGTTCAGCTATTCCCCAGTTGACGGGCATCCCCTCAATTTCCATTTCTTTGACATTACAAAAATAGAGACTATAAATATTTTTGCACACATGGGTCCCTTCCTTCTTCCTTTGATTTCTTTGGGGGTATAGACCTAGTAGCAGAATTCCTGGGTTAAAGCATATACACAGTTTAATGGCTTTGGGGCATAGTTCCAAACTGCTTTTCAGAATGGTTGGACATAGCTCCACCAAAAGTGCATTGAGAAAACCATTTTCCCACAGACCCTGCAGCGTTTGTCATTTTCCTTTTTTGTTATATTCTTTCCAGTTTTCCATGCAGACAGACCTGATCCGGCAGCAGCTGGAGTTCGAAGCTCAGCATATCCGAGCGCTGATGGAAGAGCGATTCGGGACATCGGACGAGATGGTGCAGAGGGCTCAGGTGGGGACCGGGGACCTGACACTAGAAAGACCTCCCTCTACCCTTAATAAAACCACACACCTCCTGGGAGAGCTTTTACCTGAGGACTAGAGGCGGAGAGAGGGCTGGGAGTAAAGAGACAGCACAGAGCCAAGGACAGGAACTGGAGGGAGGGCAGTGATGGAGCCAGGTGTTGGGGCGGAGCCAGTGCCTGAGGTCTGAGTTTTGGACTGGGAGGACTGAGGACTGGGCTTGAAGCTGGGGGGCGGAGCGGGGTTGGGGGTCTTGCTTGCATGGTGACGGACCCTAGCCCAATATTTTAACACGGTAGATCCGAGCCTCTCGCCTGGAGCAGATTGAAAAGGAACTTGCGGAAGCCCAGGCTCAGACCCAGACCCGGGAGCGGGCTCAGCAGCCACAGCCAGAACACCAGGTACCTAGGGGCGGTGATGTCCCAGTTCAGGAGACCCTGCCTCACCTCCCTGCTCCAGTCTGGTCACCAGTTTGCGCTGGGTGGTCCCGAGCTCGTGGGAGGTGGAAGTGGGAGATGGATGGGGGGCAGGCCTGCCCCCAAACGGTTACCTCCCCTCTTCCCTAGAGAACGAGCCGAACAAAGAGGGAGCCACAAATGGATGAGACCTAAAGGAGGGACTATTGGCATCATGGGGGCGGGGAGGGGAGGAGAAACCCTTGGGGCAGGAACCGGAGGGCAGGGAGCTAGGACCGTTATCCAGTTAGTGGGGCCTCTTTGCCCTGTGTCTGCGTGCGCGTGTGCGCGTGTACGCGTATGCGAGGATTCACTACAATTTGCTAAGCATAAGCGCCTACTGTATGCCAAGCACTGAGCTAGACATGAAACAGCCTTTATCCTCAGGGAGCTTACACTCTATGCGGGGTAAACACCATGAACTCAACATTGGAAGTAAATGGGAAATAATACAAAGTCGTTTTTGGAGAAGCCAGTCATAAAAACTGCGGAAATAAGAAAAAGGCAGCCTGGGGGAAGTGTTACTTGAGCCAGGCCTTTAAGGTGGCTGAGGATTGCAGGAGACAGGCTGGGAAGGAGAGGTGGGATGGAAGGGGAACTGGGAGGGGGTGAATCTGACTGCAGTGTTTATGAGGGGGAGCATGGGAAATAAGTCTATAAATACAGCTTGAAACCAGATTGCAACGGGCTTTAAATGCCAAACAGAAATTTACATTTTCTGCTAGAGGCGACAGGAAACCGCAGAATTTTCTTAACCAGGAGAATGACAGGGTCGGATGTGTGCTTGTTCAGGGGTGTGTCAGAGCCAGCTAGATGAGAGCCAGTTGTTAAATGTTCATTTTCACTTCTAAAATCAGCAACACCTACCAATAAGGGCTTGATAGATCGTCTTGTTGATTGTCTAGACTCAAGAAAGTGTTAATCACAAATAATCAAAGTTAAAATTCTCTCTACGGGCACATTTTTTCTTCTGCTGGAGAGCCCATTGTTAAACATTTACCAGCATATGCCTAGCTTTAGGAATACAATTTGGGCCCCCTGGGGTGATACATGCCTGCAATCCCTGCTTACAGGGGAGACTAAGGCTGGTGGATCACTTGAGCTCAGGAGTTCTGAGTGGCAGTAGAGGCTAAAGCTGATTCGGGTTCTGTCCTAAATGTTGCACCTATATTGCTCACTATATTATAGTGAGCCCCATGATCACAGAGGGGGTGGGAGAGGTAAACTCATCTAGGCCAGAAATCAGACAGGTTAAAGCTTCCTGCCCAGCCGCCAGTAATATTGGAACTGTGACTGGTCACTGTATTTTTAGCCTGGGCAAGATAGGGAGACAATATAGACATAGATGTAGATTATATATACATATATGTATATATGATATGTTGTTGAGTTGTTTTCAGTTGTGTCTGACTTTTCATGACCCCTTTTGGGATTTTCTTGGCAAAGATACTGGAGTGGTTTGCCATTTCCTTCTCCAGCTCATTTTACAGATAAGGAAACTAAGGCAAACAGGTGAAGTGACTTGCCCAGGGTCACACAGCTTGGAAGTGTCTGAGGTCAGATTTATAGCTCAGAAAGCAGAGTCTTCCTGACTCCAGGCCCAGCACTCTATTCACTGTACACCTAACTGCCCCTATATATACTATACGGATATATATGTAATATGTATCTGTATCTACATCTATGATTTGGTAGCTCTGTGAAGAGAGATGGAAGGCAAGGACTCCCATTAGGGGTTGTTGGAATAATTCTGGAGAGGTGATAACAGCCCAGACCAGAATGATGCCTTTTATGAGTCAAGAGGAGATGGAAATGAGAAATGTTATGAAGGGAGACTGGACAACTGGTTGAATGTGAGGGCTGAGGGAGAGTCAAGAGTTTAAGATGATGTATTAGCAAACCTGGGTGACTGGAGGGGTAGCAGTGCCCTTAACAGGGGAACTAAGAAAAGTGGTGTTCTTTTTTGTTGAGGGGAGACAATGAAGTCTCTGTTGGACATGTTAAGTTTCAGTTGAGAATGAGATGTTGAAGTGGACATAATCATGGGGCAGTTAGTTGGTGACACAGGTCTGGAGCTCAGGAGAGGGATAAGGGCTGGGTATATAGATCTGGGAGTCTTCTGTGTAGAGGTGTTAACTGAACCTATGGTGGGGAAGGGAGGGAGGGAGGGAGGGAGAGAGAGAGAGAGAGAGAGAGAGAGAGAGAGAGAGAGAGAGAGAGAGAGAGAGAGAGAGAAAGAGAAAGAGAGAAAGAGGAGACGAGAGGAGAAAAGAGGGCCCAGGACTGAGCCCATGGCATAATGGCATACTTAGGTTAGAGGGCAGTGTATGAAACGTAAGCCCCCTTCTTCCCACAGACCCTCCTAGGGGCAAAGCCAACAGGAGCAGATGATGATGGGGAGGCAGAAGTCCCCACACACCCAGAGGATGGAAGCAGCCAACTTAGCAACAGCAAGGTAAGAGTTGAAAAGCCAAGCCCACACTGGGCTAGGTTGGTCTGGCAATGGTGAAGCAGGGGATGATTCCAAGAATTATCCCAGGACAGGGAGAGGGGCTGGGTGGGTTCTTAGGGTATCTAGGTAGGGATGAAAAGCAGGGCTTAGGGATCCAGGAGGTGACAGAGAACAACGGTTCCCTTCAGGGACTGAGTACATTTATCCCCACTACAGGTGGAGGTGGTGTTCTGGTTACTGTCCATGCTGGCCACAAGGGATAAGGAAGACATGGCTCGAACCCTCCTGGCTATGTCGAGCTCCCAGGAGAGTTGTGTGGCCATGCGCCGCTCTGGCTGCCTGCCGCTCCTGCTGCAGATTCTCCATGACGCCGACCGGGAGGCAGGCCCCACTGAGGGGGCCAAGGATGCCCGCATGCGGGCCAATGCAGCCCTACACAACATCATCTTCTCCCAGCCAGACGAGGGCCAGGCCAAGAAGGAGATGAGAGTGCTGCATGTGCTGGAGCAGATCCGCTCCTATTCTGAGACCTGCTGGGACTGGCTTCGGATGCAGAGCCAAGATGGGGGCCAGGGCCCTGAGGGGGGTGCTGGTGAGTGAGTGGGGGATGGGCAGGGAACTAGGACCTGGAGGGCCTAGAAGGGGAAGTACCTGCTGGAAGAAGCTGAGATATCTGGCTTCTCATCCCGTCCTTGTCAGTGACTTGTCCTGCCTTCCACACTTGCTGTGAGCCTCAGTTTTCTCTTCTATAAAATGGGGATAATAATACCCTCCTCTCCTCCCAGGATCACTTTGGGGAAAGCCTTACAGTGCTTTAGAAATGTCAGATATTATAATTACCATTGACTTGTATGACTTCACAGGAGTCCCCTCATCTTTCTGGGCCTCAGTTTCCACACCTGCCTCTGAACACTGGGTGACCTTCTTCTTCCTCTTCTCCTTCCCCCAGGGCCTGTACCAATTGAGCCACAGATCTGCCAGGCCACATGTGCAGTGATGAAACTCTCTTTTGATGAGGAATACCGCCGGGCCATGAATGAACTTGGTAGGTACAGAGGGAGGAACCAAGGGAGAAGAGCAGGTTCAGTGCTGGGTACTGGGAGAGACTCCAGGGAGCTCTGCCAGGAGAGGCCTTTCCATGTGCTTGGTGCAGGGGAGGGAGGCCACAGGGAAGAACTGGGCTCCTCCTCTTGGATTCAGTGGGTGATGCCGGTCCTCACCTACACTCACACAGAAAGATCTCTTAGTGTACTAGGAGTAAAAGAAAGCTCTATGAGAAATTTGAAGAGGGAAAGATCATCTCTACCTGGGTGGTGGAGGAAGTAGGTTCAGTAGAACCCTAACCAGGATAGGGTAGGAGGGTCCAAATTTAAAGGGTGCTAACATTATCTGTTAGCCAAGCAGAAATAACTGAGATTAGCACTAATCAACAAGCATTCATTAAATGCCTACTTATAAGCCAGGTGAGGTGGTGGGTGAAGTGATAGAAATACTAGTACAAAGAATGAAATAATTCCTACTCACAAGGAGAGAGAAGAATTGATAGAGATGGATAGAGAGATAGAGAGATGCACATAGCTATATCTATCAGTCCATATAGATAGATATAAATTGTATACATATCTATAGGTGTGCACATATACATCTATACATCTATACATTCACACATATAGGTGTGAATATATACATATAGGCAGGATAAATATAAAGTTAATAAAATGCAAATAGATGCAATGCCATTAGACATAAGGTAGTTTAGGAGGAAGGGAGGGCACTAGCTGTTGGGAGGAGCCAGGAAAGGTTTCCTATGGAAGATGATGCCTAAGCTGCTTCCTGAAGGAGGAGAGGGACTTGGCAGGGCAGAGGTCAGGAGAGAATACATTCCAGGCATGCGGAATGGCCATTACGAAGGCATGGACACAGAAGATGGCTGGTGCAGCTCTGGAGAACCAAGTGCAGGAGAGGGAGTGCTGTTTACTATTCTGGAAAGATAGCGTGTGGTCAGATTGTGAAGGATTTTCAAAGCTGAACAGGCTTCATATTTAATATTTAAGGTGCACTAGGAAGCCATTGGAGTGGGCTGAATGAGGAATCACAGAGTTAGGTCTGTATTTGAGGACAATTACTTGGGTGGCAACATGAAGGGTGGATGGGAATGAGAAGAGACTAGAGACCGATAAGGGGATGTGGCAGTAATCAGGGTGAGAGGTGACTGTGTGAGGGACTTAATGCCCACCTGCCTCAGTTTCCTCATCTGTAAAATGTGGACAAGGTTGTTGTGAATGAGGTGGCTGGGTGAGGAGGTGCAGTGGAGGTGGGAATGGCAAGATTTGGGGGCGGGGGGAGTCAAGGAGAATGATGAATCTGGGGCACTGTAAGGATGGTGATGCCTTCGACAGCCACAGGGAAGCTAGAAGGGGAAAATATAAGAAATTCAGTCTGGAATATGGTGAGTCTAGAGTTGTCTCATCTAGAGATGTTCAGAGAATGTGATGTGTCTCTAGTACATTCGATTTGAAACGTCCACTAGGCAATTGGTGAACAAATGAAGCTCAGAGAGATGAGGACTGCATAGATACACACATATGTATATGTACACACATATACATATATACAACACATATAAGTGTTGTGCAGGTATATGTATACATATATGTATATGTATATACATGCATGTGTATGCAACGAGGTGCTACCATGGCCAGAGCACTGAGCCTGGAGTTAGGAAGACCTGAGTTCAAATCCAGCCTCAGACACTTACTAGCTGTGTGACTCTGGGTGAGACATGTAACGCCTCTGCCTTGGTTTCCTCATCTGTAAATGTGGAGAAGTGAAGAGGGATAAAGACATGTCCAAAACTGAACTCATTCTCTTTCCCCCCAGGCCAGGGATGGGGAACCTGCGGGTTCTGGGTCAGTCAGAAGGGCCACACTTGAGGACCTAGAGGGCCACATGTGTTATAATAACACCTGCCTCCCAGGGTTGTTATGAGGATAAATTGAGATAATAATTATAAGGAGCACAGTGCTGCATATGTATACATGCAAGTATCTATAAATATAGATACATGTAAATATGTCATTTGCATTGAGTGAGAGTTAAGTCATAGAAGCTGATGAGATTACCGAGAGAGAGGAGGCCGAGTTGAGGCTCTCGGCCTCTCGCGCATCCTGGACCCCTTTAGCAGTCAGTCTGGGGAAGCACACAGACCCTTCTCAGAATCATGTTTTTAAATGAATGAACTAAAATACAGAGCATTACAAAGAAAACCAATTATATTAGAATGTTTTTTTTTTTAAAGCTCCTTGACCCCGGGTTAAGAAGCCCTGAATTAGAGGTGAAGAGGGATGAAAACATGTCCAAAACTGAACTCATTCTCTTTCCCTCCAAACCTGGGATGGGGAACCTGTGGCCCTCTAGGTCAGTCAAAAGGGCCACACTTGAGGACCTAGAAGGCCACCTTTGGCCTCAAGGCTGTAGGTTCCCTCACCCCACCCCAAGCTCCATCCTCTTCCTAACTTCCCTATCTCTGTTGAGGATACTGCCATCCTCCTTGGGACCCAGACTCCTAAACTAAGTGTCAACCTCAACTCCTTAATCTCCCTAACCGATTTGTTGCCAGCTCCTGTCACTTTTCCCTCGCTCCTATGCCCCCTTCTCTCCTCTGACACCTTGACTGGTCCGATGTAGGCCTCTGCGCCTCTTGTCCTAGCCTGCTGGTGGCTCTGCCTGCCTCAAGGCTCTCCTCACTCCAGTACATCCTCCACTCAGTTGGCAATATGAGTTTCTTGCCTCTATCACTCCCTTACTCAAACAGCTTCACTGGCTCCCTATCAAGGTCTGGAATAATGAGCCTGGTGGGGCCACTTGTGACCATTGCCTGGGTTTAGCCCTGTTAAGTACATAGAGGCATATCACCAGAGGCTTGGCCATTGTGGGAGGAAGCTTTTTGGCCACAGCAACTCCTTTGATGCCTTTTAGGACACAGAGAGCTTGGGATCTTCACTGCTGTCCAGAGGCCTACCACACAGGACCATTTACTGATGGGAGCATGGTTTGGGTTTTTTTTTGTTTGTTTGTTTCTGTTTTTTAAGTAATAAAGATAAAGGAAGGCAGAGACATAATGGGACACTGGAAAGAGCCCTGGGCTAGGACTCAAGATGCCTAATCCCCTTTCCCAAGTCACTTTTCTGGGCCTCAGTTTCCTGATCTATAAAATGGGAATAATAACCTGTGCATACCTCAGAAGTCCATTAGATTGTAAGCTCCTGGAAGGCAGGGACTATTTTTTTGTTTCTGTTTGTATCTTCAGCACTTTGCACAGTTCCTGGCCCATAGAAGGTGCTTAATAAATATTTATTGATTGATTTTCTAGTGCCTCACCTTAACATGGAGATGACTTAGGCTTTCAGAGGCTGTCAGTAGAGTTCAGTGTATTTGCCTAAGCTCCCATCCAGGGCTGTTCTGAGGAAAGCATTTTTGCTGATGGCAGCACGCCCCCTTGTCATGGGACCTGCCATTCTCCTCCGTGAGGCTGTGATGGCTCTCGTCTTGCAGGTGGGCTGCAGGCTGTGGCAGAGTTGCTGCAGGTGGATTATGAAATGCATAAGATGACCAATGACCCTCTGAACCTGGCCCTACGGAGATACGCTGGCATGGCCCTCACCAATCTCACCTTCGGTGATGTCGTCAACAAGGTGTGTGTGTGTGCTGGGCTTTGCCTCCTGACCCCCAGCCCAGGGCTACTGGGAGGGGAGTACAGAAGGAGCATTTGGGAGAGCCTGATGTAGCCCTTCCTTCTGCTCCTGCCACAGGCTAGGGGCACCCCTTGGGACTTCCTTCTGGGTACCACAGGATGGCTTAGCACTTGTCCCAAAAAGCCAACCAGCTATGCAACTTTGGGCAAGTCTGTTCCACTGTCTGAGCCTCAGTTTCCTCATCTGTAAAATAAAGGGTTGCACATGTGGCCCTCTAGGTGCTCAAGTGCTTCCCTTTGACTGAATCCAAACTTCACAGAACAAATTCCCTTAATAAAAGGATTTTTTTCTGTAAAACTTAGACTCAGTTGCCACTGTGGGGTGGGGGGTAGGGGAGAGATGGGGAGAAAATTTGTAACTCAAAATCTTGTGGAAATGAATGTTGAAAACTAAAAATAAATTAAAAAAAAAAACTTGGACTCAGTCAAAAGGTTGCGCCTGAGGACATGGAATGAGGTCACAGGTTCCCCATGCTTGCATGACTTAATGGTCTCTAAGGTCTCTATGGCACATCCAAAATTCCACACGCTATGTTCATTCAGTAAACTGTAAGCTCCCTGTAAGCAGGGACTTTTGTTTTTGTCTTTCTATCCCCAGCACCTAAGAGTGCCCAGAACTTACTAGACTCAAGTGTTTGCTTGTTGAATTGAATTTCTTGCAGAATTCTATGGCCCTTTCCATCTGTGAAGGCAGCCATCACTGTCTGGAGTTTGGGGTACCTTTCCATGTCCCCTTTTCCCTGTCACCTGAATTAGTTCTGAACTATCTAGCCTCTATTTTACAGAGAATGAAACTGAGACTCAGAGAGGGGAGGTCAAATAGAGGTGAAGGACTAGACTCTCTTTGGGATTGGGGACCTAGGGAACCCTACCCTTGAGAGTGAGTTAGAATCCCTGGGTGCAGATAGAAGACACATGCCCAAGATAACAGCAGGAGATGCTCTGAGAGTGGACTTTCTCTTGATGTCTAAGTAAGTCATGCACTGAGACGCCCTTTTCCTTTCATTGGCAGGCCACACTGTGTGCCCGGCGCGGCTGTATGCAGGCCATTGTGGCCCAGCTGGCCTCAGACAGTGAGGAGCTCCACCAGGTAGGTTGGTTAAATGCTGAGAGAGAGAACATGGGATGGGCCCAGAGCCAGAACCCAGCAGAAGGCAAGGGGCAGCTGTGGCTATTGTGGAATGGGATTGGATGGTGTCCAGGCACACGAGGAGGGTGTTAGCCAGTGCTAGCCCCATCCCTAGCCTTAGACCACTTTTGGGCCAGGTTTCCAGTTTCCTCAGCATCTTGATAACCCTCCTCCGGTTTGTCAATGTTCTTCCTTAAATGGCACACCTAGAGAGTGAACATACTACTGTAAGCTCTTATCAGGGCATTAGCCACCAGCTCTCCCTTATTCTCTGCTCTACTCCCATGCTTGCATTAATATACTTCACTTAGATCCCCAAGTCTTTTTTTTAAGTATTCTAAATTTAGGAGCCATCAATAAAAACAAACATTTTAATATGTAAACAAAAATTAATAAAAAATCACAAATTGTCAAAATTTATTCTATGTGGTTTTCCTTTAAGAAAGTACAGGCTCCAGGCTTGTTTGTTTTTAAATCTAATTATCCACATTTCCTCCATCTTGTTTCTACACCATTATTTTTCCCCCCTTTAACACACAAGCCCAGGACTTTATACTTTTCCCTTTTGAATATCCATCCTTCTCTATCCCTCTCCTTCAGGTGGTGTCCAGCATCCTTCGCAACCTGTCCTGGAGGGCAGATATCAACAGCAAGAAGGTCCTACGGGAGGTGGGCAGTATGACTGGGCTCATGCAGTGTGCCCTTCGAGCCACCAAGGTGAGCCCCAGACCAGCTAGGTGTCACAGTGGATAGAGCACTGGACTTGGAGTTAGGAAGATCTGAGTTCAAATGCAGCCTCAGATACTTACTAGCAATGTGACCCTGGGCAATTTCTGTTTGCCTGTTTCTTCAACTATAAAATGAGGCCTACCTTATAGGATTGTTCTAAGAATCAAATGAGATTATATTTGTAAAGTACTTGGCACGGTGCCCAGCACACAGCAGGTGCTATGTAAATGCTTATTTCCATGCTGACTTGCCTGACATGGCCTAGCTGCTTCTACCATCTAGGCCCTGAGCAGTGCTAAGGGTGGTCTGGCCAAGCTTCAAGGGAGTATTCAGGCACTGAGGGAAACATGAAGAGGAAAATGGTCCTAATATGAGAACCCTTTCTTAATGACAAAAAAATGTCATTCCCTCTCATCTCCACACACACACACCACACACACAAACACACACACCCCGATAGCTACATTATGAGTAGTATCTGGTGATTGATAAAATAGTGTGTTTGCATGTATATGCATTTTGTTGATCAGAACAGCATCTCTATATATTTGAAAAACTCATACTTTATGTATGAAACAAATGAGAAGCCAGTGACCTGAAGGATCCTGAGTGTCTCTCCCCAACCTTATCTCATTCACTAGAAGATCAAGGTGTTCATTTTTCTCAGTGATCACAGGGTACAAAGACGTAAACAAAGTGTGTGTCTTGGGGAAGGAGTGTCAGCAGGTGGTTGAAGGTCTCTCTATCCTCTCCCCCTCTAATCTCTACACCATTGTCACCCTCTCCTGCAGTCTCAGCATTAGGGGAGTCTAGCTAGGGCTAGAAGACACCACAGGTTGGAAGAGGCCTTCCCAGACCCAAGGCTAGAAGGAGCCTCTGAGGCTCTCCCATCCACCCATCCAACAGTCTAGTGATGAGCCTTTATGCACCGAGTAGAGTCCCGATCTCTGGGTCTGGAATGAGGCCCCCTCGGTGTGAGAGAAGGCTCTATTCCTCTTCCCTGCCCCCCACACCCAGCAGCAGCAGTGCTCTGAGCATCTGTTGGGAAGAACACACGGTGACAAAAAGCAGCTGTGAGCTCTGGAGTGTCTTCTGAACAGATGCATGTTTTATTAAACACAACAGCATCTACTTACATTTGAGAAATACTCTGGAATTTGATCCAGAGAAATACTCTGGAACTTACATTTGAGAAATACTCAGGAATACTCTGAGATGTGCAAGATGCATGATTCAGTTTGCAGAAGAAATGCAGGCTTATTTCTCATACAGTGATAGTGCATGTTTTGTTGGTGCTAATTAAAGGTCCAAAAGAGCATCTGGCACCCTTGTGGATGAACTTGTGTATATATACACACATATGTGTATGTATATATACACATGCATACACACACATACACATATATACACCTCCCCCACCTTAAAATAGATAATGCTGGGCCCCTAGTTGGGGAGTCACTGATCTAGTTAAACTTCCTTGTTTTATAGATGAGGAAACTGAGGCTCAAGGGGAGGGAGGGGGGAGATACCTGCCCAAGGTCACCTAGCTGGTTAGTGGCAGAGTGGGAATGGGATGTGGGTCTTGTTCTTCCCTGCCCCCAGTTTCTCCTGCTGCGTCCCTCTGACCTCCTGGTTATCATCTAATCCTATCATAACACAAACATCCATTAAATACTTTCTGTGCTCCAGGTGCTGAGGGATAGTTATAAAGATGCTTATTTTTCCTGTATGTACCTTATACGTACAAAGTTGTTGACATATTGTGTCCCCTCCCTTCTCCTCCACCATTAAATATGAGCTCCTTAATGGCAGAGAATATGCTTTTTGCCTTTCTTTCTGTCCCTAGCACCTAGCCCAGTGCCTGGCACAGAGTGAGCATTTGATGAATTCCTTGGTGATGATGACGAGGAGGACCACAGGTCTTGCCTTCAAGGAGCTTCTCCAATAATCTCTGTCTCTTGGGCAGCTAGGTAGCACAGTGAATAGAGCACCAGCCCTGGAGTCAGGCAGACTTGAGTTCGAATCCAATCTCAGACACTTAACACAAAAAAACTAGCCATGTGACCTTGGGCAAGTCACAACTCCAATTGCCCCTACTTTCTTTCTTTTTTTTTTCCTTTTTTTTTTTTTTTGAGGGGAGGGAAGACAGGGCAATTGGGATTAAGTGACTTGCCCAAGGTCACGTGGCTAGTACGTGTTAGGTGTCTGAGGCTGGATTTGAACTCAGGTCCTCCTTACTCCAGGGCCAGTGCTCTATTCACTTTGCTACCTAGCTGTCCCTGCCCCTACTTTCCCCCCTCCAAAAAGTAAAGAAAAAAATCTCTGTCCCTTCTTTCATCCCTGTTTCTGCCATCTCTGTCCCTTCTTCCATCCCTATCTCTACCCATTTTGATTTGGATTAGAGAAGACACAGTGTTACACGCAGCAGGAGAGAAGAGCAGGAAAAAGGATAAACAAGAATCCATTCCGGGAAGCAGGGGTTAGGAAGGAGTCGAGAAGTCCTTGGTCCCAGAGGCAGGGAGAGGGATTGGAGGTTGGTGTGGCTGGGAGCAGATAGATTTGGGTGTGAATGAGCTGGTACAGGTTCAGAGGTAGAAGGTGGCAGCCCAGATGAACAGGGAATGACTTCAATCCTCCCCCTCCCCTTTCCAGGAGTCCACATTGAAGAGTGTCCTCAGTGCCCTATGGAACCTCTCAGCTCACAGCACAGAGAATAAAGCTGCCATATGCCTGGTGGATGGAGCCCTGGGCTTCCTGGTCAGCACTCTCACCTATAAGTGTCAGAGTAACTCACTAGCCATCATTGAGAGCGGAGGAGGCATCCTCCGGAATGTGTCCAGCCTCATTGCAACCCGGGAGGACTACAGGTCAGTCAGGTCTCCCCCTACTCTTATTACCCCCTCTGTCTCCTATGCTGCCTGGCTCCAAAGTTCTAGGACAGTGAGCCACTGCTGGTTTGGAAACTAATGCTAATATTGCTTAAAAAACAGTTTTTATCTCTTAGGTGGGTTAGCCCTTCTCCTGATTCTGTCTGGTTCCCATTCCACAACTGCCTATGGGACATTGTCATAAGAGTCTCTGAGCTGAAAGGGACAACGGAGGGCAGCTAGTGCACCCCACCCCTGGCAGGGTCCCCTGTAAGTGCACATCTACCAGAATTCTGGCCTCCTCATGGAGACATCCAGCAAAGGGGGAGATCACTGCCTTCTGATGCAGACTGTTCTATTTGGTCACTAATCTGTCTCCCTGGCTCATTGTTCTGCACTCTGGGGCCAAGCAGAAAAGGTCAGACTCCTCTTCCTCCTACTATTACTAAAGCTGGTTCTCATTTAAATGGTGCTTTAAGCTATATAAAGGACTATCTTCACAAAACACCCTCTTTCCTAAGCCATCCACATGGTCATCATGGTATTTGGAGATCATTCAGTTCAGTCTCCTTATTTAAAGTACCTGAGCCCCCAGAGCCCAAAGTTATAACAGGAACCTGGAAAATTCTAATTCAGTAGATTCCCCCAATAAATGGGTCTGTGTCATGACTCCAGGAAGAAGGCCTGTTGGGAGAGTTCTCCCTAGCCCCCTTGTGGACTCCCCACAAGCCTGAAGCCAGGGAGGTGTTTAATGGGGGTCCCTCCCTTATCTCCTCCCTCTAGGCAGGTGCTCCGGGACCACAACTGCCTTCAGACACTCCTTCAGCACCTGAGGTCCCACAGCCTGACCATCGTGAGTAATGCCTGTGGGACCCTGTGGAACCTGTCAGCGCGGAGTCCCCGTGACCAGGAGCTGCTCTGGGACCTGGGAGCTGTGAGCATGCTCCGGAACCTGATCCACTCCAAGCACAAGATGATAGCGATGGGCAGTGCAGCTGCCCTGCGCAACCTGCTCACTCACCGGCCCCTGAAGTACAAGGATACGGCAGCTGTCATCTCCCCGGGCTCCTGCATGCCCAGTCTCTATGTACGGAAGCAGAAGGCCCTGGAGGCCGAGCTGGATGCCAGGCACTTGGCCGAAGCTCTGGACACAATGGAGAAGCAGAGTCTGAAGGGTCAGGTGGCCAAGAAGCCCCCGCTGCGCCACCTGGACAGTCTGGTCAAGGACTATGCCTCCGACTCTGGCTGTTTTGATGATGAGGATGTGCCCGCCTTGGCACCTGGGGTGGAGGTGGGCAATCCCTCTGTACTCTCCATGTTCCTCAACAGTTCCTTTCTGCAGGGCCAGGCCTTGCCCCGAATGCCTGCCCCACGCCGAGGCCCTGAAGCAGAGAAGGAGGACGGCAGCAGCGGCAGAGGCAGTATGGATGCCAAGAAGGGGGTGATGGATGGGACGGCGGCAGCCGCCGAGAAGCTGGCCACCAAACTGTCTGTGGCTGTGGCCAAGATTGATAAACTGGTGGAGGACATCTCAGCCCTGCACACCTCCTCGGAGGACAGCTTCAGCCTCAGCTCAGGAGACCATGGGATGGACTGGCCCTCAGGGCCTGGGGAGATGCGGGAGGCAAGGGCCCAGTCCTGCTCACCCTGCCGGCTGCCGGAGGCAGGAAGGAGGGATGGGGTGGGGAGGGCCCACCCGCTCCTCAGGCTGAAGGCAGCTTATACCAGCCTCTCCAATGACAGCTTGAACAGCAGCAGCACCAGTGATGGCTACTGTCCCCGAGAACACATGAAGCCCTCCACAAGGGCCTCATTTGCTGACTATCGAGAGGAGCTTCAGAGGTACCAGCAGCGCCCTAGCCGCCTGGACCTCAAGAACATCGTGGCTACCCAGCCTGACAGGAGAGAGCCCCCGTCTCAAGAGTCTGCTGCCCTCCAGGGGCCAGAAACCCAGGAGGGGCTGCAGAAGCCATCAATATTCCCTGGGGAGTGGGCCCTGAGGAAGGAGTCAGAGTGGCCCAAAGATAGGGAGGGCAAGCTTGCCACTGACTCCCACGTGCACACCATCAAACTGTCACCCTCCTATCAGCATGTGCCTCTGCTGGAGGGGATGGCCAAGGTTGGTGCTGTTCCCTTTCCCAGCAATGGAGGTGCTCCCACAGCCAGGAAGCAGGCCTGGCTGCCTACAGGGACCCTGAAAAGCACAGAAGGGCTGAGCAAGATCCCTGAGAAGCTGACAGCCCCAGCCCCACCAGCTCCAGCAGCAGAAACAGTACAGAAGTATTCCGTAGAAGATACCCCCATCTGCTTCTCCAGATGTAGCTCCCTCTCCTCCCTCTCCTCAGCTGACCACGGCATGGATGGGAGAAGCCGCAGTGAGGACAATGAACTGGACAGTGACTCTTCCCTGGAGATCCTGGAGGAGCCTGGGCCTGGGGAGGGGGAGGACGATGGGCTGGACAACTGGAGGCCCCGTGGGACTGCTTCCCTGCCTATGGCCATCCCCACCTCAGGGGGCGACCAGGCTTTCTTGTCCCAGGCCCAGGGGGATGGGGGCGCCTCCCCTTCTCGACAAGAAGACATGACACCCTCCAGCTCCTCTGAGAATTACATCCAGGAGACTCCCCTAGTCATGAGCCGCTGCAGCTCCGTCAGTTCCCTGGGCAGCTTTGAGAGCCCCTCCATTGCCAGCTCGATCCAGAGCGACCCCTGCAGTGAGATGGCAAGTGGCACCGTGAGCCCCAGCGAGCTTCCCGACAGCCCAGGGCAGACCATGCCCCCCAGCCGAAGCAAGACCCCCCTTCCAGAGCGAGAGACCAGCCAGTTCAACCTGCAGTGGGAGAACAACGTCAAGAAGTTCATGGACATCACCGACTTCAAGGAGCGCTTCCAGCTGCCCCCAGACCTCGACAGCACTGTCTACTTCACAGTGGAGAAGCCAGACGAGAACTTCTCCTGTGCCTCCAGCCTCAGTGCACTGCCCCTCCACGAGCATTATGTGCAGAAGGATGTGGAGCTCAAGCTCTTGCCCCCTTTCCCTGAGCGTGGAGGAGGACTTCACTTTGCTGGCCACGAGAAGCGGGAGGAGCCCGGGCGGGAAGAACGGGTGGAAGGAACCCGTGGGGGCCGGCCTCGCCTGGACACCCACTCTGAGGATGACCTCGAGATCCTGAAGGAATGTATCAGCTCGGCAATGCCCTCTCGATTCCGGAAGGTCAAGACAGCCTTGGTGCCAGGCTTGCCTCCAGGAAAGAAGGGACTACACGTGCCTGTCTACATGCTGGTGCCCGCACATGCCCACGCTAGCATAGCAGCCAGGACCCCTCGGCCTTCCCGCAGCCCATATAAAGATGAGGATTCCCTCACGGACTCAGCCGAAGGCACACCAGTCAACTTCTCCAGCGCCACCTCACTCAGCGATGAGACCCTTCAGTATCCATCCAAGGACAGCCAGGGGCAGCGGGCTGAAAGGAGGGAGCCCATCTCTAGGAGGGTCACCTCCAGCCATTCTACTCCAACCAAGATGGCGGCTGCCTACAAGCACAGAGCAGGAGGGGCCTGCCTCCCACTATCAAGTAGGGGCACTGATCCGCCCCGAGGCTCCCTCAAGAACCTGCCCAACCTAGAACTGACTGTCAGCCGGCCCAGGAGTGCCCACTCTGAGAGAGACAGCCATTCCAGGAGGGACAGTGCACATCCAAGTGGGGGTCACGGGGACGTTGCCTTCCAGTCTCTGTGTCACACTACACCCACTGAAGAGGCAGTTTACTGTTTCTATGAGAATGATTCTGATGATGCTCCTGAGGCCCCAGCCCGGAAGGTGCCAGCAGGAGCCCGGGCTCCAAAGAAGGAGCATCGGGCAGGCAAGAAAGAAACAGAGCCCAAGCCCAAAGTGGTGCCAGCACCGTCCACACGACCCCGAGCACCCCCCAAGTCCCAGCACAAACTGATTGCAGACGAGACCCCACCATGCTATTCCTTGAGCTCTTCTGTGAGCTCACTCAGTGACCTGGACCTTTCAGATAGGGACAGTGGGCAGCCACACGGCAAAGGGGGGCTTCCCCACCTGCAGACCCGCAAGCCTCTACATACCAAGCCCCCACCACTGGCTCCTGGTCGGGACAGTTCTCCCAGCTCCCCTAGCCTCAACTCAGATGAAGATCTGCTACAAAGATGTATTGGCTCAGCCATGCCCAAGAGACAGCGCCACACAGGCCGGCACCGCAAGGCTGAGCGCAAGCCCAAGCAAGGGGTCCCCAAGGCAGCCGGCAGCAAGGAGCGCAAGGCTGAGTTACGGAGGGAGCTAGGCGAGGAGGTGGGCTCAGATCGAGCCTCAGACCTGGACAGTGTGGAGTGGCAGGCTATTCAAGATGGTGCCAATTCCATCGTGACATGGTTGCACCAGGCGGCGGCAGCAGCAACATCCTTTTCCAGGGAACCCTCATCTGAATCTGACTCTATCCTCTCCTTTGTGTCTGGTCTGTCAGTGGGGTCCACCCTGCAGCTTACCCTTGGAAGGGAGGAGCAGAAGCGAAGGGGAAAGGACGCTGGAGGAGAGGCGGAAAAGAAGGAACAAAATAAGACTGCTGATGAATGCAAAAAAGGAGGGGAGGCCCGGACCCTCAACCGCCGGATGTCCCGGGGCCCAGAAAAGCCAACCAGTGCGCAGAAACCCGTGTCCAATCTGCCAGCAGTGTTCCGTGGCCGAACAGTCATCTACATGCCCACCCTGCCCAAGGGTACCCCCAAACCTCGATCTCCTCCAAAGAAAACTGTGCCCAAGACTGAGCCTCCTGCCAAACCCCTCACTCTCAATCAGCAAAGATCCCGGAGCCTCCACCGGCCAGGGAAAATCTCAGAAATGGCTGAGTTGACACTACCCAAGAGGAGCGCCACACCCCCTGCCAGGATGGCTAAGACCCCCTCCTCCGGCTCTTCCCAAACCTCCACCCCATCCCAGCCACCATCCAAGAAGTCCCCACCCTCTTCCCAGATAAGCAAGCCAGTGCCAGCAGCTGGGGGTAAAGCAGGCACCAACAGCCCTCAGGCCAGGGCTCCAGTGAAGGCTCTGCTCTCCAGACAGCACAAAACCCAGAAATCTCCTGTCCGGATTCCATTCATGCAGAAGCCAGTGAGGAAGACATTCCCAGTGAGGAACAACCAGCCTGCCCCAGAGGAGCAGGGCACTGGAGGAAAGGCAGGTGGGAGACTCAATCTGGTCCGTGTGGCCTCAACCCGGTCTAGCGGCAGTGACTCAGATCGCTCTGGCTTCCTGCGACAACTGACCTTCATCAAGGAGTCTTCCACCCTCCTCCTGCGACCCCGCTCTGAAACCACAGCTCCCCTTTCTCAGAACAACTCACCACGCAGAAGTCGACCCGGTGTCCCTGCTGTCTTCCTCTGTTCTTCTCGTTGTGAAGAGCTCAAAGTGGCCAAAGCCGGGCCGAGGCCTAGTCCCAGAGCCTCTCCAGGGGAGCGCCTACCCCGCCGGACCAGCTCAGAGAGTCCTTCTCGCTTACCTGTCAAGATAGCTACGCCCCCACCTGAACCATTCAAACGCTATTCCTCATCCCCCCACATCAATGTTGTCAAGAGGTCTGGCAGTCCAGCCCCCACCCCTCCACAAGGGGCTGAGGCTGGCGGTGGGAGGAGGAGGAGTGATGGAGAGGCTAAGCCTCTACCCCAGGTCAGTGCAAGGGAAGGCCGTGATGCACAGTCAACAGCCACCAAGGGGACATGGCGGAGAATTCGGGATGAAGACATACCCCACATTCTGAAGAGCACGCTCCCCTCCACTGCCCTGCCTCTTGTTGGCACGGTCCAGGAGGATAGTCCAGGTCCCCAGAGGAAGACCAGTGATGCTGTGGTCCAGACAGAAGACTTCTCAACCTCTAAAACCAACTCCAGCACCTCACCAACCCTGGAGAACAGGGAGCCACCCAAGAATGCAATTAGTGTCCCAGTCAGCAGTATTCAGGCCCCCTTCCTTGGCAGTGATGTGGACGGGCTAAGCTCCAAGATGGCTGCTGCCATCTCCTTCCCCCACGAGGGGCTGACAGCCCCAGCAGGAGGCTTCCCCGCTAGCCGCCATAGCTCTCCCAGCCGGGCTGCCCGAGTTACCCCCTTCAATTACGTCCCCAGTCCCATGGTGGTGCCAGCTACGACCGACAAAGCTGTGGAGAAAACTATCAGCCTCCAAGGTGAATAGAACCTCATCTGTCCTCTCTCCACCTCTCCCTGTCTCGACCCCTCCAATCCTAGCCTTCTTAGGCCTCCCTATACTAAAACCCTCACGGCAGCAAGCTGCACCCTTGTGGAAGATGCCCGTGTACAAAGAACTAAGTTCAATAAGCTGCTTTCTTATTTCATACTCAGCCAAGTACAAGAGAAAATTAGCTTTCAAAGATCAGTGGCTCAAACCTGGGTATGGAGACTGGCTAAGGGTCCACTAACCAGTAAGTCTCAGAACTAAAATTGCTGGTCTCATATCTGCTGAAGGTTTCCTCTTTCCTCTATGTCTCTGGTCACAGCCCTGTTGCCAGAAAACTTTCCTTCCTGGAAGGTGGAAATAATGGATGACTTTTTTTTTTTTACCCACAAAGCCTAGTGCACTGTGGGGAAGAATCCAAAGCTGGATATAGGGGGGCTCCCTTTCTCCAACATACGGTGATGTAATTAGGGGCTCTCCCCCGACCATGAGGGGAGAGACTTTCCTTGGGAAGGAATAGATGGTAGGAGTAGGCACAGGAGATGGGACAGAGAAGAGACTAATGCTTTGGAACACAGGAAAGAATAACAGGAGAAAGGCAGTTGGAGGAGCTGCCCCAAGGGCCCCAGAGCCCAGGGGGAGAAAGGTCTCTCTGAGGAAAGCCTCAAAAGCTGGGGGCAGGGAGCATGCTGCCCTCTGGCATATCAGCAGCTCTGGGCCCCAGACAAAACAAGACCCCTGGCTAGGACTGCTGCCTCCCTGTGCCCAAGTGAAAAGCCACCTTCTAGCCAAGCCTTAATGCAGAGCTCTGCTGCATGCTTTTTCTTGTATACCCAACACTAATAACCAGTTATAAACATCATATAGATGAATTACAGCTTGTCAACACCATGGGAAGCCCAGGAAGGAGACTTCCAGACAGGGGGAAGCCCTGGGGAGGGCCAGAGAGGGAGCAGACATAGAACCTACCAGATGCACAAGAGCTGTTGGTGGCAGGGCCAAATGCCTGTAATTAATGCCACCCAGTAATTCAGTAATGACTAATTTGCTGAGCTTTGTCTGTGTTATGTAAACCAGCTTGAGGATGGGGCTGAGAGGGATCTGAGAGAATGAGAGAACTGTACCTTATTTAATAGGGAGGTGAGAGGGTTACCCCAGAAGCCCAGGGCTGACACTGATAGCACTCCCTTGATGTCCTTAGGCAGGCCTGACCGATGAGAACCAAAGTGGGTGAGAGGATACGAAAGAAGACAGATGCGTATTACTTTGTAACTTTAGCTTTGATATCTTTTTCCCTGGGCAGCTGCTTTTAGAACAAGAAACTCTGGGTGGCTCTTCCTTCTCCCTTAGCAAATGTGGGCTCACCTCCAGAGTCATGAGGTGACTCTGACATAGGTCCCTGTCCCTGGCAGGAAGTCAACTTTAAGAAACACCTAGAGTAAAGCCGATTAGGCTTTTAGCATGTGGATGGGCACTATGATTCACAAGCAGTTGGAACAGAATTTGAAGGCAGTGGGGACAGGCTTACACTGAGCCATCCATAATCTCTTGCCTAGACCTCAGCATGGCCTGTTGCTGAGAAGCTAGCAGGTAGAGGAAGATCCATCTGTGGCTAAAAAACTAGCAGGACAGTCATTCGTCACATGCTAACTGGTGAACTAACCAGTCACTGGGCCCTCTCAGAAACTGAGCCACAGGTGGGACCAAAGAATACAGATATGGACAGTGGAAAAAGAAGAAACAGAGAGGAGAGGCCCAGACAGGGATTTGAAAGTGAGGGTCTAGTGAGCTGCTTCAAGAGCAAGCTCCTTCTGTTGTAAAATCGCACTTTAAAAGGATGAAGAGAGCAGAGCCAACTGCTTGTATGTAATAGTTTGAGGGACGTGGGAGGGGGGTGTATGGAACCATCTGTTTGGGATTTTTTTAATGACTTTTTGTGAAAAATGCAAAATTGCAGGAGTCTCCCAGCAGGTTACTTTAGGGGAGGAGGTAAATACCCTTTGAGTTTACCCAGTGTTTTCCCTAGGAAGTGAAATTTGAGTTTCACAGATTGGGGGGAGATAAACTGCCTCCTAGACTTTGGTCAAGCCAAGACTCTGGGAAGAATGTCCTTGATAAGGTCAAAGAACTGATTGGTTTCTGTTTGGCCCCAGAGGGCAGATATAACAGATATGTGGAAGGTATAAAGAGGACGATTTTGAGTTAGGTGCACAAGGAAGCATTTCCTAACATTTAGAACTGTCCAGAAGTGAAGTGACCTTTCTCATCACTGGAATTCTTC
>WOXC01011336.1:0-96885 GCA_011680675.1 Gymnobelideus leadbeateri | reverse complement strand
CAATTAATATCTTTAAAAAGCTTATGATTAACAAAAATACAAAAAAAGAGTAATAGTAAGTCACATATTGAGCTTTTGGCATATTTAATAAAATTGTTTCTTTGTTTATGTGTGAACCTTGGCTTTATTAATTCTTGCCTGCATTCACCAGCCTTTTTTTTCTCTTAACACCAAAAAAGACAGAGTTAAACAAACTGTACTTACAAAAAGTGAAAATACTTTGTAAAATACATTGCAACATCTGCAATGTTCAGATGACAAATGTTTAATTTACTCAAAGAATTATGAGAACAAAACTTATGGAATTTTGGAGCAATTCAGCTGTTTCCAGGGATATTCAAATAACTCTGGTCTATCTTTCCTGAGTCAGTCTCACACCTGAGGTTCAGTCCTGAATGTGCAAATGCATCACCACCAGATTAATAGCCCAGAGTTCAATTCGTCCTATCATCTGTCAAATCTTATAAACTGTTATCTCCACCACACTTTTAGCATTCCTCTCTTTTTCTCCACTCACTAGGCCACCTCCCTACATAAGGTCTTTATCTTGTTTTAACAGTCTGTTGCAATAGCCTCTCAAGGGCTCTCCCTTTGTCAAGTACCTTTCTTCTCAAGCTGACCCAGCTCCTGGCCAACCAAGAGATAAAGTTTTGGATAAGTTCAGGAACTGAAGCTTTGATTTCATTGGTATAGTGCCAGACTAATTGAATTAACCATCTCTATCAGTGGAACTCAATAGCTTCTCTGAAATTTATGGTCTTAGAAGGTTGCCTAGAATATGGAGAGGTTTAGTGATTTGCCCAAAGTGGCACAGCCAGTACGGTTTGGGGAAGGATCCCGAATTTTCTTGATTTGACAACTATCTCTCTTTAACCATTATGCCACATGTCCCTGGTCATGTAATTTTCAAAATTATGTTTTTCAAGCATAATTCTGATCTTTTATCCTCTTCTTCAAAAAGCTTTGTAGGTTCCCTATGACCAAATGAATTACAAAATGCTAGTGGATTAGATGACCTAATAAGGCCATTTCCAGCTCTAACTTGATGATCCTTTCATGCCCTATTTGGCATTTAAACCCTTCATAATCTCACTCCACCTTATTACACTTTGCTCCCCTGTATGTGCTGTTTTATGAACTTAACTGTTTGTTGTTCTTTAGATACAACATGTTTTCTACTCTACATTTTTACCAGCTGAACCCCATGTTCGACATGCACTCTGACTCCCTTCTCCCCTATTCCTTTTTTTTTTAATTAAACAAATGCTTTATTAACTTCTGGTTTACATCATTCATTTCCACCAGATTATGAGTTACATTTCCCCCCCATTTTCCCTACCCACCACCCCAGAATAGCAGTCCCACTAGATATCCCCTCATCCAATCTGCTCTCTCCCATAACTTCTCCCATACCCCCTTCGACTTTGCCATTAGGGCAAGGTGAATCTCTGAGCCCCACTGCCTGGACATCTTATGGAACATTTAATTTTAAAACTTCGATTTTCAGATCCATTCCCTTTCTCCCTTGTCACCCACTCCCTCTGAGAAGATAAGCAATTCAGTATGTGTTGTACATGTATATCTATGCAAAACATTACCATAGTAGATATATTGTAAAAGACTGCTTATATTTCCCTCCCATCTGTCTCACCTCCACCTGGTCCATTCCCTATTTTGAGCCTGTCCCTCTTTGATAGTGGGTACTTCTAACCTCCCCTCTCCCCAGAATGCCCTCCCCTTCATCATCCCCGCTCTCATCCCCCTTTCCCCTACTCAGGAGACTGAGTGAGGGTAATATATTCCATTTAGTATGTATGTGATTCTCTCCTTGAGCCAACTTCAATGAGAATATGCTTTTGCCTTTTTGCCTTCCTGTTCTTCCCCTCCCCTGCAACTACTTCCCCTTGCCTCTTCTACATGAGATAGTTTGCCCTACCCTGTCTCTCTCCATCTCCTCTTGCCACTTTCCTGTCTCACCTCTTGACTTCACCCCTTAAGAACCATCCCTTCCTTGGGGTGGCTAGGTGTCGCAGCGAGCGGAGAGCCAGTCCTGGAGCCAAAAGGACCCGAGCTTGGATCTGGCCCCAGACACCCAACATACAAACAAAAACCCAGCCACGTGAACCTGGGCAAGTCACCCAACCCCACTTGCCCTCCAAAAAAAAAAATAATCATCCCTTCCCATTAAATTCAACCTGTGCCCTCTATCCATGTATACCTGTGAACATATGCCATGTACCCTTCTTCAATTATTTTCATAATGAGAAAGGTTTCATCAAACACAGTTATTGTTTTTCCATGTAGGACTGTAAATAGTCCAACTTTGATAAGTTCCTTTTGATTTCTTTTCCTTGATTACCTTCTCAAGCATGTCTTGCTTCTTGTGTCTGAATGTCAAATTTTCTATTCAACTCTGGTTTTTTCCTCAAGAATGCTTGAAAGTCCTCTATTCCACTGAATGACCATATTTTCCCCTGAAACAAAATACTCAGTTTTGCTGGGTAGGTGACCCTTAGGTTCATTCCCAGCTCTTTTGCCCTCTGGAATATCATATTCCATGCCCTTCTATCCCTCAGTGTAGAAGCTGCCAGGTCCTGTGCCATTCTGATTGTGTTTCCACAATATTGAAATTGTTTCTTCCTGGCTACTTGTAGTATTTTCTCCTTGATCTGGGGATTCTGGTACCTGGCTATAATATTCCTGGGAGTTTTCTTTTGGGGATCTTTTTCAGGAGGTGATCTGTGGATTCTTTCAACCTCTATTTTGCCCTCTGGGTCTAAAACATCCGGGCAATTTTCCTTGAGAATTTCTTTAAGGATGATTTCTAGGTTCTTTCTTTGATCATGGCTTTCAGGTAGTCCAATAATTTTTAAATTATCTCTCCTGGATCTATTTTCCAGGTCAGTGGTTTTTCCCATGAGATATTTCACGTTGCCTTCTATTCTTTCATTTATTTGGATCTGTTTAATAGTATCTTGATTTCTCACAAAGTCACTAGCTTCCATTTTCTCCAGTCTAACTCTGAAGGAATGAATCTCCTCAGTGAGCTTTTGAGATTCTTTTTCCATCTGGCAAATTCGACTTTTTAAGGCATTTTTCTCCTCATTGCCTTTCTGAGCCTCTTTCGCCATTTGAGTTAGTCTATTTTTTAAGGTGCTATTTTCCTCAGTCAGGCTGTTGACTGTCATTTCATACTTTTCTTGCATCTTTTTCATTTCTCTTCCCAAATTTTCCCCCACTTCTCTTATCTGCTTCTTAAGGTCCTCTATGGCCTGTAGCCAGCTTGTATTTTCATTTGGGGCTTTTGGTACAGGAGTTCTGACCTCACAGTCTTCCTCCATGCTTTGAGCCTTTTTGCCCCTAAAATAGGAGTCCAATGTTGAACTTTTCTGTTTATTTTGTTTCATTTGCCTAGGCATATTGCCACTTAATTATTTGATTTTGGGGCTTGTTGCCACAGTAGGACTCTGCCACCAGACAGGGGAGTTTCTGCCCAAACGTGGGGTCTTCACAACTTCCGCCAGTTGTGTGGCCTCTGTAAAGCCTCCACCCACTCTGGCAAGTTGGATACCCACCCCAAACTTCTCCCCCAGACCACAATCCAGATCCAGGCAGTTTAAAGCAAAAGCGATTAACCCCAGACTGATTGCTGGATCTTCCTACAGTTCGCAGACCAGGAGCTAGAGCCACTGCTGACGCTGCAAAATGGCTTCTGTGCAGCTGTTTCTTCAGCAGCTTTTTGCCCCCAGGGGAGTAAGCCACGTGTTCCCCAAATACTGGTCCCAAAGTCCATAGGGCACTAACCTCTCACTTTGTCCTAGGCATATCTGTGCTGATAATTCTGGAATCGCCACAATTGCTGGTGTTCTGGGGTTCCACCAGCCGGCTGAAGGCCAGGCCGCTCTGGGGCTAAAACCGCGGACCTGGGCTCTGCTCTGTGTGCTGCGCTGTCGGTTCCCAGCGTGCTGTGCTGCCTGCTCTCAGAGCGCTGTGCTGGCCGTTCCCTGCAGGGCTGCTGGGCTGTCCTCAGCAGGAGGTTAGCTTCTCTGTGCTGTTCTGTGGGTGCTGTGGCTCCAGAAGTTGTTTGGAGCTCCCTTTCACATTGTTTGAAATTTGTGTGGGGCAGAGCACATTGGAAATGCTGTTTCTACTCTGCCATCTTGGCTCCGCCCCTCCCCTATTCCTTTTAAGCTTCCTCCCTGCAAAATTCAGTTCCATTGCCAGCTCTCACAGAAGACTTTTTCTGACATCTTTACCAACATGATGCTATCCCTATTGGGAAAATTATTTTGTATGTACTTGGTAATAATATCATACCATATATTTACTTAAATGCATGTTATTTCTCCCCCAACAGATTCTAAACTCCTTGAGGGATGAGAATGTTTCATTTTTGTCTCCAAATCTCCAGTGTCTAACCCAATTCCTGTCTTCTAATACTTAATACTTATTGATTATAAAACTTACTATAACATTTATAATACTCACTGACATCAAAAATCAAACTTAAGCTTCTCCTCCTAATAAGTGCCCCTCCTTCCAAATTTTGTATTCTTGTTGTAGATACAACCATGCTGATTGTTATAGAGTTGCAAAAGCTTAGGATGTTTTGGCTCTCTTTTATCACTTGGCAGCAATCCTAACAATTCTCCCTCCCTGTGTTTTTGTCATTGTTGTCTTTTAATAACATCACCAACATGCTAGCTCTTGGGCCATCATGATTTCTCACCTGGACATCTTTAATAGCCTACTAATTAATCTCCCCAATGCCAGGTTCTCCGTTTTATAATAAAGCAGTTGCAATAACTTTCCTCATGAGAGAATCTGATTATGTCACATTACTCTTCAGCAGTCTTCACTATTTCTCTAAAACCAATAGGATTAAATTAAGACATCCCCACATACCTTTGCACACACACTTATACTCTCCCCCCCCTCTTTCTCTCTCTCTCTGTCTCTGTCTCTGTCTCTGTCTGCACACACACACACACACACACACACACACACACACACGCATTGGCAATGAAGATTTAACTCAAAACAAATATTCCATACTCTTTTCCTCCATTCATGAATTCTAGAATCTAATCTTTGCAATCAAAGGACATTAATTAGAATCCCACCTCTGGTTCTTACTGTATGACCATGAGCAATTCACTTCACCCAACTTGGCTTCAGTTTTCGCATTTGTAAAGTTAATGAAATGGAATAAATGGCTATAGAGATCCTCTCCAGTTCCAGAAGTACTGCCCTATGAAAAAGCAGATTTTTTTGTTATGTATTATCCCATATTCCCCTTTGAAAACTCCATGAATTCTTAAACTCCATCACTCCTGCATTTCCCTTCAAACTCCTACCTATTAAAATCCAGCCTTCTTCTAAAACAGCTGAGAAGTCACTTCCTGATGCTTTCCCAGGTTTCTAATTCATAAGGCAGGTGAGGGTAATTCTTCCTTCTCAAGTTGTCCTAACCACATTGCCTGGACCCATCTTTTTAATTTTCACATTTTCTTTTTTAGCATGTTTTACTTTTCCAAGTATTTCATAAGCTCCATCAAAGAACAGACTGGGTCATTTTCATCAGCACTCCAGTATCTGGTGTGATATGCTACACATAGTAGGTGTTAAATATTGTTGAATCGAAATAAGGATGCAAATCAAAGTGTAGTAGGGATATCGACTGATTGGTGATATCTTAAGCAATTTACACTCCCCCCATCACACTCTTTTTGTATTCCAAGCAAATCAACTGGGGGTGTTTTAACACATTGGTATCTGGTCCCAAGTTTGGATAGTTTCCTAGTGACTTGGCAATACTTGATTTGCTTTGAACTAATTGTGTCTATGGGTTTAACATGTGAACATTAAAACAATTATGAACATTAAAGGAAAGGGTTGATGAGCTACAATTTTGAGAGTATAGATGAGAGGAGACTCAGGAATATTAAGTCTTCTTTTGTATAATGGCCACCATTGTGACATTCTGATGAAATATATATATATATATATATATATATATATATATATATATATATGTATAACCCTTCTTCAAATTCTGTTTGTATATAATTGAAGTAAATGCTAAATTCAAATAAGAGGTTAATGAAATTAGTAATGTAAGTTTCCTCCATTTAAAATCATGTACTCTTTAAATCCATCCATAGCTACCTCACTTGTTTGCATACCCAAAGTTAAAGCTTCTGGCCTAGAGGTAGCCATTTGCCTAGTTGATTCATAGATTTGATTTTAGGGAAAAAGAGCTCTAGAGGGGTCTTTAAAAATGTACTAATCTGATGCCAGTTTAAATATATGTTAAAAATCTAACTCCTCTTTGTATGACTGTACCTCAGAACAGACTTACCAATATAAATTCCAATGAACCGAAGAAGCCATAAATAAGTCACTCCTTGTATAAGCCAGGGCATTTGCTATTGAACTAAACACCGATTAAAGAAATCAAGCTATTTAGGTGGAGGTCATCCTCTACATCTGGGTTTTAGAGGTTTATATTGGATGGAATACATTGTTCCAAGTAGACATTCAATAAATAAACTTCTCTTTGAACTAAAGAGTTTGATGACATAATGTATTAGGTTAGAGGTGCCAAACTCATGGACCATGGCTGTATACTGCCAGCAGCATTCCCTAGTGTGACCAAACTAGATTCAAATATATTTGGGGAATGTTTAGCAAAATAAATAAACATATAATACAACATAGATGCTATTAATTTGTGGTTTCCTAATTCAATCTATGCCCATATTAATCTATTTCCATTTGTTTGGTACTCCTGCCCTAGTTATTAGAATGTTCTAGGTAAATGATATATAGATTAATAACTTGCAAAAAGAGTTAGGCTATAGTAATACCCCTCTTATCTGACAATAAGAATACAATCATTTCAACCATCTGGAAAACAGCTGCAAATCTAGAAGGTTAAAAATGCAAAAAGAAATCAGTCATATAAAGTCTATGTACCATACAATTCATCTTACATTCAAGAGTAGAATTTGGCAGGCATCAGTCTATTGTAGTTCATTCCTCTTGAAGAAACAAATACTTGTACAGTAACAACAAGTTATTGTGAGCATCTAACCTAAGGATTCTACAACTTGTTGAGTAACATGCAATATTTACAGGATACTCTGTATGAGGAATACCTGGAGGAAATAGAGGCACTTACTTTAGAAAACGGAAGGCACAAAGGAGCCCTGAGAACAGTTTTCAAATACCCTAAGGGCCCTCAGATGAAAGAGGAGGTAGACTTATTTGTGGCAGTTGTAGGAGACAGAACCAGAATAAACAAGTGATAGTTACAAGTAAATAAATTGAGAATTAAATTGAGAAACAGCTTATAACAACTAGTAGGGAATTAGTTGGAATAGAGACAAATTAACAAGTGTTTATTAAGTGCCTTCTACATACCAGGAATTCAGCTAACTGGGGATACAAGGAAAGGCAAAAACAAACAAAACCACAAAACAACAACAAAGAAATACAGTCCCTATTCTCAAGGATCTCACAATCTAATGGGGAAGACAACATAAATCAAGTATATCTAAATCTATACCAAATCCAATATGTATTAAGCAATCTGACTTAAGTCACACACATTATTCTAAGTTATAGCCTTGGGCTGGATGGCAATACAACTCTCAAAGCTGTGCTTGGTCCTCAGAGAATTATAGAATCTTTTGCTAATTCTCAGGTTCAGCATACTCTTTTGTGCCTTCGTTGGTGCAAAACCTTAACCCTAATTCTTTTGAAGAGCTCTGTGGTAGACCAAGCAAAAATACTTAAATTTTAGAAGCAGCACAAAGCAAAATATTCAAATAAATCAGGGCAGCATGGGTAAAGACAGGGGGAAAGAATCAGCTAGCAATTCAGCATGCTTTCATTACACATCTCCAGTGGAATGATTTCCTTTTACTCCCTCTAACTGGTGATTTCTCCCACCATGTTAGGAAATTTCATAGCCAGTTCCAATTCAAAATATTGGTGTAAAACTGTGAATTTAAAGTGTTCAGTTCCTCCCCTTAGAGCCTCAGTAGGATGTCAAGTGCTACTCAAGTTTCTTACCATGACCCTGGATTCATTGTGCAATGGCCAGGTCACACTGTGTGACTTCCTAGGATATTTCTGAATTTTATAGTTTCAAGCTTGTCAAGTTCTCTGTGCTCATAACCAAGGACACAGTTAAGTGTTAAATGAATGCAAAGGAAAGCCAATGTAATGAGGTAAGGATTTGTGGTGGAGCTAAGAATTAAGATGAACTTTAAAAAAGGAGAAGATTTAGGGAAATGTATTCCAGGTAGTAAAAATAGTGTCCAAAGAAGAGAAATGGGCACACACACACACACACACACACACACACACACTATTATATAATATATATATTATGTGTGTATATATGTGTGAATGTACATATGCACATAAACGTATGTATAATATGCATATATATGCATAACACACATATACATGCATACACACATATAACATTTGTGATATTCAAAATCTGAAATAACTGAGTAAAAAAAGGTTTGTGCTTCCAAGAAACTTGGTTAATTAAGGAATGAATACCAAATGTATAGCAAATCAGGACCAGGTCTCCTCAGCTTCACATTGGCCTCTGTTATAGGGGAAGACAGTTTTTTATGCATTAAAAGAAAACAACATGGGGCAGCTAGGTGGAGCAGTGAATAGATCATTTGCCCTGAAGTCAGGAGGACCTGAGTTCAAATCCAGGCTCAGACACTTAACACTTACTAGCCATATGACCTTGGGCAAGTCACTTAACCCCAATTGCCCTGCCTTCCCCCTTCAAAAAGCAGAAAGAAAGAAAGAAGGAAAGAGAGAGAGAGAAAGAGAGAGAGAGAGAGAGAGAGAGAGAGAGAGAGAGAGAGAGAGAGAGAAAAGGAGAAAGAGAAAAAGAAAGAAAGGAAGGAAGGAAGAAAGGAAGGTAGGAAGAAAGGAAGGAAGGAAGAAAGAAAGAAAAGAAGAAAAAGAAACAAAGAAAACAACAGGTTATAAATCAAATCAGGTAACCTGATTTCTAATTGGAGGAAAGGTTATGGACATTCCAATTTGGGAGGGGGAGAGATAACAATTCCAATTCCATGAAATAAAATGAAAAGGTATCCCACTCCCACACTCCCACAAGTGTCTGTATTCAATCAAAGGAACAAGGAAACAGTAATTGATTGACCAGTATGGGGCAGTTTTCAGATAAGACATATGGGTTGCTTGAGATTTATATTTGAAAGAAAACTCCTTGTATCAATTTTCAGATTGGACTGAGTTTCTAGTCAGCCTAAGCCAGGTTCTTAATTATGGGACTTTAAGCAATAGGTAGAGGTGGTCTAGTTTCATACTCATGTGGGTTAGGTTCAAGTAATGCAATAAAGTTTTCCACAATTCTCAGTATTAAGTAAAGTTTTCTCACAAGACAGAAATTGTGCTGGGTCCTTAATTGAATAGAAAAAGAACTGAGCAATGGCCAGTATTGAGTCACAAAATGGAGTCAATATGGTTCACTAAATTCCCACAATTCAAACCCATTTGTATGTAAGAACTGATTATTACTAATGATGAAAATGATATTAATAATTCATTACCCTATAACATTTTCAAGTAATTCCCTCACAAGTACATGGAAAAAATGTTAGTATCAATCATTATTCATATTAAACAAATACACTGAGGCTTAAATCAGGATAATAACTTCACCAGGTTCACACAGTTATATATAATACATGCTATTCTTTAAAGCACTCATTGGGAAAACTAAAAAGCACAATACACTTGTTTGAATCAAAAATCATTCACTATATACTTCAACAAATTTTAAAATGGTAAAATTTCTAAATTTTTAAAAAAAATTTATTAGTTTAGTTTCAGTTAACAAGATTCAATTCCATAGTTCCTTGATTTTCAGATTTCCTTTGCTTCCCTCCCCCCACCCCCCACGACAGCATATAGTCAAGTATAGGATCTGAAAATACATTCATATTAGACAATAGTCCAATTACAAAAGTGTATTGTACTAGGTGGGATGGGAAATAATAAAGAAGAAATAAAACCAAACAATGAAAAAAAAGATCAATTAGTTTGCTTCCATCAGGATTCAGGCTAATTTCTTTCTAGTTATATCTCTGGATGTCACATTTCTCTCTTTCTTGAGTCTTTTGGGATTGACTTATATCACTGCTTTGCTGAAAAGAGTCCAGTCTGTCATACTTGGTCATCACAAATATGATGTGTCTGTGATTGTATACAAATTTCTTCTGATTCTACCCTTCTAGCATAGCATCAATTTGTATAAGCCTCTCCAGGTAAATATGAAATCCATCTCCTCCTCATTTCTTATAGCACACTAATATTCCATTACATTCATATACCACAACTTGTTTAGCCATTCCCCAATTGATGGGCACCCCTTTAGTTTCCAATTCTTTGCAACCACAAAAAGAGCTGCTATAAATATTTTTCTACATATGGGTCTTCCTCCCACTTCTTTGGGATATAACCCTAGAAGTGGTATTGCTGGGTCAAAGGGTATGAAATTATTTATAGTCCTATGGGCATAATTCCAGATTGCTCTCCAGAATGGTTGGATAAGTTCACAACTCCACCAGCAATGCATTAGTGTTCCAATTTGCCCACATCCTTTCCAGCATTTGTCATAAAATTTCTAAATTTAAGAGTTTGCAACTTTAAGTTGAAAATAAAGAAGGGTAAAAAGAGATATAACTTTCTTAAATAAAGGTTGGTATTCATCATAACAATTAATTTCAATTACATAAAAATAAAAAAATACTCAAGATGAATTTATCTAGAATGAAAAGAAAGACAGTGGACTATGGGAAACTTATTTCACAGTAAATATTTCTAATAAGGATAAAATTTATCATCTATACAGAGGTACTTAATATAAAAATATGCAGCTCCTCTTTTGGATGTCTCTCTCCAGGTTACATTAGTATGCTGGGTCCCTTTGAGAATGATGGTCCTATTTCAATGTACTTTAAGAACCTGAGGTCCTAAAACCGTAGCTCACTTTCCCCTCTGATAATTTTCCATTCAGTAGTCAAGCTGAGATCACAAAAAGCTCAAAGAAAGACATCTACTAGGATGGTGTCACAGGGAAAAAACAAAAACAAAAACAAAAAACAAGAGCGATATTTGAGGTCAACAAGGTTCATGGCTAATTTACCTATATTCCATTAAGCTAATGTCCAAGATTCACACTTTATAAAGGGAAAAAAAGTGGAGACTTTATTTAAATTTCCTGTATATATGGAATATAAAGAGTATTCCCTAATAGACAGTCATAAAATCTTACTAGGCACTTGAAAAAAAATAAGCAAACTGTCAACAATTATTAGAAAACATGTTTCATTCTTGAGACAATAAAGTGCAGAACAGAACCCACTGGAAATCTCCCAAAATTCCCCAGCAAATAAATTTAAAAATTGCTTCAAATCTAATTTTGGAGAAAAGCCAACAAAATGTCACAGGGAGACATTTTTCCACCATAAAAGAACTTATGGGATAAACAGAAAAATTCTGTAACACTGTAGTGTGCCCAGGCCAGGAGTGTGACAGAACTACCACTGGTGGGCCTCAGAAGTGGTTGCAGCAAATGTTGCAAAACTTCAGGAGCTCTCATCCTAGAGACAGTAAGAGGATCAGGAAACTGGTTACAAAGAGTTCAAATGAGTCCATTTTCTGGTACTGGATACAACTGGCACTGACTGGCAACTTTATTGCCCATAAGTACTTATTCATCATAGTTCTGAGGTGTATAATAGCACTTATGGTGAGACACAAAGGAGCAGGAACCCTGGCCCCAGGTACAGGTTCAAGAAAAGCAGTAGCACCTGTGGATTCCAGACAGTAAGGGACCAGGTAACAGTTCCAGATCTAAGAGGAGCACTAGTACTTGTGGCTGCAGGGAAACAGGGATTCTTCATCAGTAAAGACTAGAGCACATACCAGTAGCAATTACCACAAAGCTCCTAGGATAACACCAAAAACTTGCACTCTTCCAGAATTAGCTCTCAAAGAAGTAGCATGAAAAATTTTGAAGCCTGACATAGTGCCTCCCCTCCCCCAGGTGAGCAGAACTCAACTTTAATATAAAGTTTGAAATGGAGAAATAGGTTGGGAAAATGAACAAGCAACAAAAAAGTTGATCATAAAAACTACTATGGGTGGGGGGCAGAGCCAAGATGGCAGTGTAGAAGCAGGAAAACTTCATGAGCTCTCCCCATAACCACGTCAAATACCTATAAAATGTGATGCTAAACAAATTTTTAGAGCTACAGAACACACAAAGTGACAGAGAGAAACAAATTTCCTGCTGAAGGCAGCCAGCAGGCCTATAGGAAGGGCCTATCATAACTTGCTGGGAGCCCAGCCCAGCCCAGTGTGAATCTGTGGTGTTAGCTCCAGGCTGGCCCCAACCAGCAGCAGCAACTGGAGCAGACTTCAGGAGAGTGAATCACAAGCAGCAGTGGGGGTAATTATCAACCCATAAATGCCAAAGAGCAAGTAAAAAGTTACTGTGGAAGTCAGTTGGAACTAGGTGTGTGTGTGTGTGTGTGTGTGTGTGTGTGTGTGTGTGTGTGTGTGTGTGTGTGTCAGGGGAAAGGAATGAAAGGGCATTGTCTAGCCCCTGCCCCCAGGGCAAGAAGCTCCTATCCTGAAGATTGCAGGAGGACCAAGCTACCTTTCAGAGGGTAATTGTGCTTGCTTTAATCTGCTTGGATCTGGATTGCTGTCTTGGGTGGAGGTCCTGGGGTATTTGGCCATGGGCCAGAACTTGTGGGGGCTGCAGAGAGGGCACCCAACTATTAGCTTTGGCAGCTCTGAAACCCCCAGCAATTTGGGACAATGCTCTCCTCTCTGGAAGCAGAGTCCTACTGTGGCAAAGATCTCAAAAGTCAAGTAATTGACTGGCAACATGAGCAAGCAGAGAAAGCAAAGCAAGCACAGAAATAAAACCTTAGATTCCTTTTTTGGGGACAAAAAGGATCAAAGCATGGAATGGGAGGAAGACAATGAAGTCAGACAGAACTCCTGCATCAATAGCTTCCAAGAAATATATGAACTGCTTACAGGCCAAAGAGGAGCTCATGAAGGAATTTGAAAAGCAAAAAAGAGAAGTGGAGGAAAAATTGGGAAGAAAAAAGAGTATGATGCAAGAAAATCATGAAAAGTGAATCAAAAAATGATTGAAAAAAATAACACCTTAAAAATATACTAATTCAAATGACAAAAGTGGCCAAAAGGGCAATGAGGAGAAGAATGCCTTAAAAAGTCGAATTTACCAGACGGAAAAAGAATCTCAAAAGTTCACCGAAGAGAATAATTCCTTCAGAATTAGATTGGAGCAAATGGAAGCTAATGATGTTATGAGAAATCAAGATACTATTAAACAGATCCAAGCAAATGAAAAAATAGAAGACAATGTGAAGTATCTCATTGGAAAAAACCCTGACCTGAAATATAGATCCAAGAAAGATAATTTAAAAATTATTGGTTTACCTGAAAGCCATGATCAAAAGGAGAATCTAGAAATCATCCTTCAATAAATTCTTAAGGCAAATTGTCCTGATATTTTAGAAGCAGAAGGCAAAATAGAAATTGAAAGAATTCACCTATCACCTCTTGAAAAAGATTCCCCCCAAAAAACTCCTAGGAATATTATAGCCAAATTCCAGAGTTCCCAAGCCAAGGAGAAAATATTACAAGCAGTCAAGAAGAAGCAATTTGAATATTGTTGAAGCACAATCAGGACAACACAAGATCTAGCAGCTTCTACATTAAGGAATCAAAGGGCTTGGAATATGATATTCCAGAAACCAAAGGAGCTAGTATTAAAACCAAGAATCACCTACTCAGCAAAACTGAGTATAATGTTTCAGGGAAAATATAATCATTCAATGAAATAGAGGACTTTCAAGAATTCTTGATGAAAAAACGAGAATAAAATGAAATGAAAAATAGAAAAAAAATCCAGAAAATAGAAATAGAAAAAAAAAACATGAATAGAAAATCTCACATTCAAATACAAGAAGCAAGAGAAGCACAAGAAGGTAAACAGGAAAACAAAGCATAACAAACTTATCAAAGTTGAACTATTTACATTCCTAAATGGAAAAACTTTTCCATGTAACTTATGAAAATTCTAACTTATGGACCTTTTTTCAGTATGAGGATAGCTGAAGGCAATATAAATGTGTGTGTGTATATATGAAAAATGTATACATATATACATAATATACACTATATACATATATGTATATGATATATATGAGTATAAATGTATATAATGGTGTGTATATATATATATATATGTATGTCTATATAGGAGGGTATATGGGCATATGAATACATATGTGAGTGTGTGTGTATATATATATATATATATATATATATATATATATATATATATATATATATATATATATGTGTGTGTGTGTGTGTGTGTGTGTGTGTGTGTACATGTATAGACAGAGGGCACTGGATCAATTGAATGGTAAGGGATGATATCTAAAAAATAAAATTAAGAGTTGAGAGAGGAATATAATGAGACAAGGTCGGGATTGACAGAATAGGGTAAATTATCTCATATATGCCAGGGAAAACTGTTACAATGGAGAGGAAGAACAGGGAGGCAAAAGGGAATGTGTTAACCCTATTGTCAATGAATTTGGTTTAAGGAGGGAATAACACACACCAAATTGGGTAGCTTAAGCTACAGAAAAGCAGGAGGGAAAGGGATAATAGGGAGGACAATAGATGGGAGGGAAGATTGGGGTAGGGGAGGTAGAAGCACACACTTTTGAAAAGGTAAAGTAAAAAAAAAAAGTCAAAGTAAAAAATAGAACAAGTGCAGGGTGTGATAGAATGGAGGGAAATATAGTCAGTCTTTCACAATATATCCACTGTGGAAATGTTTTGCATAACTACACATGTACAATCTATATTGAATTACTTCTCTTCCAAGTAAGGGTGGGTGATGAGGGAAAAAGAGAAAGAATCTGTGATTCAAAGTTTTATAATCAAATGTTTAAAAAATTGTTATTATTGTTGTTGTTGTTATTGTTATTTACATGCAACTGGGAAATAAGATATTCAGGCACTGGTGTATAGAGATAAAACTTTGAGTTCCAGATTATTTTCCCTTCATCCCTCCTCACCCACCTCCACTGGGAATATAAACAATTCAATATGGATTATACATGTGTATTTACCCAAATAATTTCCATAGTAGTTATATTGTGAAAGACTAACTATATTTCCCTCCATCCTATCCTGCCCACAACTAATTCTATTTTCTCCTTTGACCCTTTCCCTTTTCAAAAATGATTGTTTCTAACTACCCTCTCCCCCAATCTTCCCTCCCTTCTATCTTCCCCCCTCTTTATCCCCTACCCCCTTATTATTCTGTAGGGTAAGAAACCCAATTGAATGTGTATGTTAATTCCTCCTTAGGCTAAATTCAATGAGAATCAGCTTGTCCCATTCCCTTTCACCTTCCTGCTCTTCTCCTCCATTGTAACTGTTTTCTCTGGCCCTTTTTATATGAGATGATATACCCACTTTCTTCTTCTCCCAATAATTTGCACTCACCTCTTAATTCTAGTTTTTAGATATCATCCCTTCATATTCAACTTATCCTGTCCCCTCTATGTATAAATGAACATACAAATTTCCACACTCATATATATATATACATACACACACATAATATATATATATATATATATATATAGTATACACACACACATAAATCTTCCCCTACATATATATGTATGTATACATATATAAATGCAAACACATGTATGTATGTATATTTCCCCCTATCATCATACTGAGAAAAGTCTTATGAGTTGCAATTATCATTTTTCCATATAAGAATGTAAATAGTTCAATTTTAATAAGTTCCTCATGATTTCATTTTCCTGTTTACCTTCTCATGCTTTTCTTGCTTCTTGTATTTGAAAGTCAAATTTTCTGTTCAGCTCTGGTTTGTTTGTTTGTTTGTTTTTCATCAAGAATGCTTGAAAGTCCACTATTTAATTGAATGACCTTATTTTTTCCGTGAAGCATTATACTCAGTTTTGCTGGGTAGGTGATTCTTGGTTTTAGTCCTAGCTCCTTTGACCTCTGGAAAATCATATCCCAAGCCCTTCCATCCCTTAACATAGAAGCTGCTAGGTCTTGTGTTATCCTGATTGTGTTTCCAAAATACTGAAATTGTTTCTTCATGACTATTAGAGGTATTTTCTCCTTGACCTGGGAACTCTGGAATTTGGCTATAATATTCCTAGAAGTTTTCTTTTGGGAATCTTTTTCAAGAGGTGATAGGTGAATTTTTTCAATTTATATTTTGCTCTCTGGTTCTAGAATATCAGGGCAATTTTGCTTGAGAATTTCTTGAAAGATGGTGTATAGCCTCTTTTTTTGATCATCATTTTCAGGTAGACCAATAATTTTTAAATCATCTCTCCTGGATCTATTTTCCAGGTCAGAGGCTTTTCCAATGAGATATTTTACATTGTCTGCTATTTTTTTTTCATTTTTTGGATCTGTTTAATAGTATCTTGGTTTCTCATAATATCATTAGCTTCCATTTGCTCTAATCTAATTCTGAAGGAATTATTCTCTTCAGTGAACTTGTGAAATTCCTTTTCCATTTTGGAAATTTGGCTTTTTAAGTTATTCTTCTCCTTGTTGGCCTTTTTGGGCCTCTTTTGCCATTTGGGTTAGAGTATTTTTTAAGGTGGTGTTTTCTCCAGTGTATTTTTGGTTCTCCTTTAGCAGGCCATTGACTCACTTTTCATGATTTTCATGCATCATTCTCATTTCTCTTCCCATATTTTTCTCCACTTCTCTTACTTGGCTTTCAAATTCCTTGAGCTCCTCCATGGCCTGTAACTAGTTCACATTTTTCTTGTAATCTTTGAAAACTCCTAGGAATATTATAGCCATATCCAAGAGTTCCCAGGTCAAGGAGAAAACACTCCTAACAGTCACAAAGAAACAATTTGAGTATTGTGGAAACACAATCAGGATAACACAAGATCTAGCAGCTTCTACATTAATGACTTTGATGTCTTCCTCCCACTCCATGCCTTGATCTTTTTTGTTCCCCAAAAAGGATTCTATTGTCTGTTTGTGCTTCCATTGCTTGCTCATATTGGTAGCCAATTACTTGACTTTTGAGATCTTTGCCATGGTAGAACTCTGCTTCCAGAATGCAGCAAACTATGTCCCAAATAGCTGGGGGTTTTGCAGCTTCTGTAGCTATTAGATGGGTGCCCTGTATACAGCCCCCACATGCTCTAGCTCACTGGTCACACAGCCTAGGACCACCACCCAGGACCTTAATCTGAATACAAGCAGGTCAAACAAAAGGGATTACCCTCTCAATGGTCACTTGCTCCATGTACCATTTGTAGGCCAGGATCTCTGGAAGCAGCCATATGGATGTGGCTGTAGCCACCACGTCTCTTCTGCTTCTCACTCTGGGGGCAGCAGCCTGACCATGTTCTCCCTGTTCCCAACAAAGTTCCACACTGACCTTTGTCTTTGTTGTGGCATTTGTATATTGAAAAGTCTGGAAACACCTACAGCTGCTGGTGATTTACTCTGGTGAAGTCTGCTCCAGCCATAGCTGTTGGTCAGGGACATACTGGGGCTAAAACCAAAGTTCAGTAAAGACTGAGCTTAGCTCCCAGCACACTGTGATGGACCCGTCCTGATGGCCTGGCAGGCTTCCTTCAGCAAGAGATTTGTTTCTCTCTGTTCCTTAGTGGGTTCTGTAACTCTAAAATGTGTTTAGAGTAATTTTTTACCTGTATTGGAGGAGGTGGAAGCTGAAGCCTTGTGGAAATCCTGTTTCTACTTAGCCATCTTGACTCCACCCCAAGAAAAACACATTTAAAATAAAGGCCTGTTGGGGAATCTATTATGTTTTAGCTGAAGTAAAGATGTCAGGTAAAGCACTTATGGTCTCAGTAAACTAAAATTGATCAAAAGACACAATCAGGGAACTTACATTTTAATAAAAGGTGATACAGACAATGAAGAAAATTTTTTTGAAATACAGCAACTGCAGGGGGCAGAGCCAGGATGGAAGAGTAGAAACAGCATGTCCGAGGCACTCCCCCCCCCCCAGATTACCTCCAAACTATGTAAAAGGGGACTCTCAACAACTTCTGGAGCCACAGGACCCATAGAACGACACAGAGAAGCTAACCTCCTGCTGAGGACAGCCCAGCAGCCCTGAAGGAAAGACCAGCACGGCGCTTTGGGAGCCAGCAGTACAGCTCGCAGTGCTCGGGGAGCCGAGCACAGGTCTGTGAGCCACGGTTTTAGCCCCAGGGTTGCCAGGCCAGCAGCCAGCTGGAGGGACCCCAGAACACCAGAAGCTGTGGCGATTCCAGAATTATCAACACAGACATGCCTAGGACAAAGTGAAAGGTTAGTGCCCTATGGACTTTGGGACCAGTATTTGGGGAACACTTCAGCTTCCTCCCCTGGGGGCTAGAAGCTGCTGAGGAGACATGCCATTTTGTAGTTTTCAGGGGCAGCTCCAGCTCCTGGCCTTCAAACTGTAGGGAGATCCATTGATCAGTCTTGGGGGTTAATCGCTCTTGCTTTAACCTCCCTGGATCTGGATTGTGATCTAGGGGAGAGGTCTGGGGTGGGTATCCAGCTTGCCAGAAAGCTGTGAAGACCCCAACGTTCAGGACAAAAACTCTCCTGTCCGGTGGCAGAGTCCTACTGTGGCAACAAGCCCCAAAGGCAAGTAATTAAGTGGCAACATGTCAAGGCAAAGGAAACAAAATAAACAGAAAAATGCAAATTCAGACTTCTATATTGGGGGCAAAGAGGATCGAAGCATAGAACAGGAAGAGGATCGTGAGGTCAGAAATCCTCCTCCAAAAGCCCCAAAGGAAAATATGAGTGGGTTACAGGCCATAGAAGACCTTAAAAAGGACTTTAAAAATCAAATAAGAGAAGTGGAGGAAAAACTGGCAAGAGAAATGAGAAGGATGCAGGAAAAGTATGAAATGAGGGTCAACAGCCTTACTGAGGAAAACTACACCTTAAAAATAGACTAACTCAAATGGCAAAGGAGGCCCAAAAGGGCAATGAGGAGAAGAATGCCTTAAAAAGTCGAATTTACCAGATGGAAAAAGAATCTCAAAAGCTCACTGAGGAGATTCACTCCTTCAGAGTTAGATTGGAGCAAATGGAACCTAATGACTTTATGAGAAATCAAGATGCTGTTAAGCAGATCCAAACAAACGAAAGATTAGAAGGCAATGTGAAATATCTCATGGGAAAAACCACTGACATGGAAAATAGATCCAGGAGAGACAATTTAAAAATTATTGGACCACTTGAAAGCCATCAAAGAAAGAACCTAGAAATCACCCTTCAAGAAATTCTCAAGGAAAATTGCTCTGATGTTTTAGATCCAGAGGGCAAAATAGAGGTTGAAAGAATCCAGAGATCACCTCCTGAAAAAGATCCCAAAAAGAAAAATCCCAGGAACATTATAGCCAGGTTCCAGAATTCCAAGATCATGGAGAAAATACTACAAGCATCCAGGAAGAAACAATTTCAATATTGTGGAAACACAATCAGAATAGCCCAGGACTTGGCAGCTTCTACACTGAGGGATCAAAGGGCATGGAATATGATATTTCAGAGGGCAAACGAACTGGGAATGAACCCAAGGGTCACCTACCCAGCAAAACTGAGTATTTTGTTTCAGGGGAAAATGTGGTCATTCAGTGGAATAGAGGACTTTCAAGCATTCTTGAGGAAAAAACCAGAACTGAATAGAAAATTTGACATCCAGACACAAGAAGGAAGAGATGCCTGAGAAGGTAATCAGGGAAAAGAAATCAAAAGGAACTTATCAAAGTTGAACTATTTACATTCCTATATGGAACAGCTTTAACTGTGACTGATGATATATTTCTCACTATGAAAATAATGGAAGAAGGGGGTGTGGTCATATGAATACATATGTGAATGTGTGTGTATATGGTTCTAGTTATATATGGATAGAGGGCATAGGTTGAATTTGTTGGGAAGGAAGAATACTCAAGGGATGAAATTATGAGGTGAGAGAGGAAAGTGGCAAGAGGAGATGGGGAGAGACAGGGTAGGGTAAACTATCCCATGTAGAAGAAGCAAGGGAAGTGGTTGCAAGGGAGGGGGAGAATAGGAAGGCTAAAAAGGCAAAACCACATTCACATTGAATTTGGTTCAGGGAGAGAATGACATACATACTAAATGGGATATCTCAACCTGCAGCAGGATAGGGGCAAGCAAGGGGGATGAGAGGAGGGATGATGAATGGGAGGGCATCCTTGGGGGGAGGGGAGCTTGGAAGTACCCACTATAGAAGAGGGACAGGATCATGTAGGGAATGGACAAGGTTGGGGGTGGGATGAGTGGGAGGGAATTATAAGGAGCCTTGTACAATATATCTACTATGATAATGTTTTGCATAGCTAGACATGTACAACATATACTGAATTACTTATCTCCCAAGAGGGAATGTGTGACAAGGGAGGAAGGAAATGGATCTGAAATTCGAGGTCTTAAGATTAAATGTTTCAAATATATATAAATACTATTATTAATACTCTTTTGCTTGTAATTAGGGAGATAAGATGTGCAGGCATTGGGACACAAAGATTCATCTTCCTCCAATGGAAAAGTCGAAGGGGTTATGGGAGAAGGTATGGGAGAGAGCAGATTGGAGGAAGCGATATCTTGTGGAACTGCTATTCTGGGAGGGTGGGTAGGAGAATAACGGGGGGAAAATGATTGTAACTCAAAATCTGGCGGAAATGAATGATGTAAAACAGAAGTCAATAAAGCATTTGTTTAAAAAAAATAAAAAGAGGAAAAGCAAAAAAAAAAAAAGAAAAAATGCAATTTAAAACAACTCTGAGTTACCATATTAACCCCACTGTAATTAGCATGGTGGAGTGGAAGAGATAAAATAGATAAAATCATGAATTTTTAAAAATTAATTAAACAAATGGTTATTAACTTCTGGTTTACATTATTCATTTCCACCAGATTATGAGTTACATATTTCCCCCATTTTTCCCTACCCACCACCCCAGAATAGCAGTCCCACTAGATATCCCCTCATCCGATCTGCTCTCTCCCATATCTTCTCCCATATACCCTTCGACTTTGCCATTAGGGCAAGGTTAATCTCTGAGCCCCAATGCCTGGACATCTTATGAAACATTTAATTTTAAAACTTTGATTTTCAGATCCATTCCCTTCCTCCCTTGTCACCCACTCCCTCTGAGGAGATAAGCAATTCAGTATGTGTTGTACATGTATAGCTATGCAAAACATTACCATAGTGCATATATTGTAAAAGACTGCTTATATTTCCCTCCCACCTGTCTCACCTCCCACCTGGTCCATTCCCTACTTTGATCCTGTCCCTCTTTGATAGTGGGTACTTCCAACTTCCCTTCCCCCCAGAATGCCCTTCCCTCCATCATACCCCCTCTCATCCCCCTTTCCCCTACTCAGGAGAGTGAGGGTAAGATATTCCATTTAGTATGTATGTGATTCTCTCCTTGAGACAACTTCAATGAGAATATGTTTTTGCCTTTTTGCCTTCCTGTTCTTCCCCTCCCTTGCGGCTACTTCGCTTTGCCTCTTCAACATGAGATAGTTTACCCTACCTTGTCTCTCTCCATCTCCTCTTGTCACTTTCCTCTCTCACCTCTTGACTTCACCCCTTAAGAATCATCCCTTCCTTGGGGCGGCTAGGTGGCGCAGCAAGCAGAGCACCAGCCCTGGAGTCAGAAGGACCCAAGCTCTGATCTGGCCCCAGATACCCAACAGACAAACAGAAACCCAGCCATCTGACCTGGGGCAAGTCACCCAACCCCAGTTGCCCTCCAAAAAACATCATCCCTTCCCATCAAATTCAACCTGTGCCCTCTATCTATGTATACCTGTGAACATATGCCATGCACCCTTCTTCAATTATTTTCATAATGAGAAAGGTTTCATCAAACACAGTTATTGTTTTTCCATGTAGGAATGTAAATAGTCCAACTTTGATAAGTTCCTTTTGATTTCTTTTCCTTGATTACCTTCTCAAACATCTCTTGCTTCTTGTGTCTGAATGTCAAATTTTCTATTCAATTCTGGTTTTTTCATGAAGAATGCTTGAAAGTCCTCTATTCCACTGAATGACCATATTTTCCCCTGAAACGAGATACTCAGTTTTGCTGGGTAGGTGACCCTTGGGTTCATTCCTAGCTCTTTTGCCCTCTGGAATATCATATTCCATGCCCTTCTATCCCTCAGTGTAGAAGCTGCCAGGTCTTGTGCCATTCTGATTGTGTTTCCACAATATTGAAATTGTTTCTTCCTGGCTGCTTGTAGTATTTTCTCCTTGATCTGGGGATTCTGGAACCTGGCTATAATATTCCTGGGAGTTTTCTTTGGGGGATCTTTTTCAGGAGGTGATTGGTGGATTCTTTCAACCTCTATTTTGCCCTCTGGGTCTAAAACATCAGGGCAATTTTCCTTGAGAATTTCTTTAAGGATGATTTCTAAGTTCTTTCTTTGATCATGGCTTTCAGGTAGTCCAATAATTTTTAAATTATCTCTCCTGGATCTATTTTCCAGGTCAATGGTTTTTCCCATGAGATATTTTACATTGCCTTCTATTCTTTCATTTGTTTGGATCTGCTTAACAGCATCTTGATTTCTCATAAAGTCATTAGCTTCCATTTGCTTCAGTCTAACTCTGAAGGAATGAATCTCCTCAGTGAGCTTTTGAGATTCTTTTTCCATCTGGCAAATTCGACTTTTTAAGGCATTCTTCTCCTCATTGCCTTTCTGAGCCTCTTTTGCCATTTGAGTTAGTCTATTTTTAAGGTGTTATTTTCCTCAGTCAGGCTTTTGACTGTCATTTCATACTTCTCTTGCATCTTTTTCATTTCTCTTCCCAAAATTTCCCCCCCCTTCTCTTATCTGCTTCTTAAGGTACTCTATGGCCTGTAGCCAGCTTGTATTTTCTTTTAGTGTACTGACCCAACCATTATGGAAAACAATCTGGAACTCTGCCCAAAGAGTTATGAAACTGTGTATACCCTTTGTTCTAAGAATTCCAATAATAGGTCTGTTATCCCAAAGAGATTATTTTTAAAAGGAAAAGTACACATGTGTATAAAATATTTATAGTAGCTCTTTTAATGCTGGCAAAGTATTGGAAATTGAGGGGGTTCCTTTCAAATGGAGATTGGCTGAACAGATTGTGATGGAAGATTGTCTCCACATAAGAAATGACAGGTGGGGATGATGTAAGGAATAACGTAACAAGACCTATATGACCTGATGCAAAGTGAGGTGAGAAAAACTGAAAGATCATTGTCTATAGTAACTTCAATATTGTAATGATGATCAACTGTGAAAGACTTTGCTACTCTGATCATTACAATTATCCATGATCCATTTATATCCAACATATAAATATACACATATAGCATATATGTATGCTTAGACATATACATATAAGTAAATACTTGTACATATACGGGAAATCATTGAGTTACATGAATATCTTTTCTCATATGCATAACCATTTTTATTTGTCATTATTTGTGTGTGTGTGTGTGTGTGTGTGTGTGTGTGTGTGTGTGTGAGACACTTCAGACAGTCCAATGTCACTATGAACTTTGAAGTTGACTGGCCATTACTCTATTCTTTCTGACACATCCTCCCTGATGGATAGTAGTGCTACTGTATTCCTCCCACCATATTCTTGTGTACTTCCTAGAAGAAGTTTTAGGATGGGGGTGGGGAACCTGTAGCCTCCATACCAGATTTGGCCCTCTAGGTCCTCAAGAGCAGCACATGTGTCCTTGAAGCCACATACTCCCTACCCCTGATTATTTTATGTCCTTTTCCTTGGCTATCACCCTTTCTTCCCCAACCCCCATATTTATATACACATTCATACCTTGATATGAAAATGTGTCTACTATTAGGCTTAGGTGGAATATAATGGTCTTTATGTCAAAATGGTCTCTTTTTCTGCTGATTTACAGAGTTTAGGACAGAAAATATTAGAAGTATTATCAAAATAGTGAAGTTCCAAATAAGAAAACAAATTTTAATATCTAGACAGAAGTGTGGTCCTCTGCCTTAATTTATTTACTTAGTTTTCCCATTTGTGGCTCACCCCTGGCCTCTCTATATTTAAGACAAGTGCAATATACTTGAAACATTTGTGTAAAAAGATAAAACAAATTATATTAAAATGTCTAAAGCAGGCATGATAGAGGAAATCAGGCAAGGGTTAGAACATCAGAAAACCTAAGTAATCACAAACACTTCCTTAAGTATTTGAACATTAGGAACCTAAAAATTCTCAATTGAATCCTCAGTACCAAGATTCTAGCAGAGGCTCACTGACCCATTGCTATATTTCCCTTTATTGTTGCAATTCCACCCTCATTTCCATATCTCCTTTCAGTTACCTCCACTGTCCCAGTAGCATCACTGCTTTCCAGAGGAGCTCATTAATTCCAGAGTGGTACTGGAGACAATGAATTTCCTTTTAATTACTCAATCACCTTCTCAAAAACTGTATGTATCACATTTTAGACTTGTGGATGTGACCCACTTCTCCTTTCTGACTCAAAGTTTTTATTATTCAAAATCATTGTTAGGGCCAGAGATAATGTTTTTAACTCTAAACTCCTAAGTCCCAGAAAGCTATTAATGTCTTTCACTTCTATGGTATTCGTTACATTTCAATATAGAAGATGAAGTAAAATATTAGAGGCCTGTTTCTAATCCAGGTCCCTTTTCTTTTGGAGCTGTTTTCACCTAAGCACAATAAACAGCCTGATTAAACTAGATTCAATATACCACATATAAGAGAGTAAAATTGGTTTAAAGACACAAGTAGTTTCTTTATGTGAGAGATATTATACTAAAGCCTTTGGACTTTGTCCTACTGGTAATGGGGAATACTTGTATATGACTGGGAAGGTACATGGTTTCATCTTATATTTATTTCCTAATACCTTTCCTGTTTTTTTTTTAATTTCCTCCCTGATACATCTGTGGTATATTTAATTTAGTTGTATCATTATTTTTATCTATCGTCTATCTATCTAAACATTATTATTTGTATTTATATTGTTTCATATGAATCTAGGAATCTTGAAGTTACAAAAAGGTTTGAAATGAATATTTTCATTTGGTGGTTATCTTCTGCCTGTAACTACTTTAAATGTAAGAAGGTATAGATAGGCATTTCTTACTCCTTGGTCATTCCAAGAGTTATGACAAATGTTAATTATACAATTGATAATAACTATATTCTTAGTTATTTAGATGAAATTATTAAGATATATGAATTGCATAAGGCAATAAATCATATTAAATGGCCCTTAAACTAATCAATGGATTAATTAACTTTAGAATAAATGCTTTTTTTAATTTAAATGAAATACAACACGAAATACTTCATTTAAGTGACACAAGTGTACTTATCAGATACACATCAGTAAGACAGTGATATTTTCACTTATTTTGGAAGCACTTTATTTATAAACAGTCAGTAGGTTTCATTTTCGTATGGATAGACACACACACACACACACACATGCATGCACACATACACAGCATTTCAGTCCTAGCTTGAGGAAATAAAGAACAAATGTTTCAGTTTACAGAATCCTAAGTAGATAGCCACAGCCTCAGGAATCAGGAATATTTGTGATTTCATAACATCTAGAACATTTTTGTTCAAGGAAGTGTATTTCAACTAATTTTTGAGAACACCATTTGGCTTTATAAGATGCTAACCTAAGTGCACAGTGAGAAAATAACTTGCTATAATTCAGTTTATGCTGGGTGGAAAAGAAAAAAGTCAAGCAGGCAAACATGATAAGGTAGCTAGAAGATAAGGAAAAAAGAATGACCTTACAGCAGCATTTTCAAATATAAAGTTTAATTGGAGTTTGGCTTATTACAACTCTAGCTAGTTGGCTAGCACCGGACAAAATTCTAGACTTTTATGCTTTGTGTCTTTTAAAAAAATGGACAAAATATTCAAGCTCATTTGTATTGAAATTAACAAAATAAAACAAAAAAGCCCAAGTAGAAAGCCTAACAATTCATAGTGGCATGACTGTGAGCCTGCGATTTCTAAAGCAATATATGTTAATTGTTCAAGAAATATCTTGAGGTCTGAGACTCTTCACCCACTAATTCATCATTAGGTGATAGACATATATCTACCTACCTACCTACCTACCTACCTATTTATCTGGAGTTTTTGCCCCAAGAAGTTTTGATCAGGGTAAGTGGAGGGAAAATTCCCATTTTTAAAATAATTAATTTGACACCAGTATTTACATCATCAAAACATATCTATGCTTATTCTATTTTAAAGCTGCAACAAAAATATTTAATTCCTCAAGTATTACCTTATGTTTTCTGAATAATGCACTTTCTTGTATAATTCCACATATAAACAGGTTCCAAGAAATGTTATTTTCCAAGACATAAATAAATTTATATCTCAGCCTCAGACTAAAGAGGGAGCTATTGACTAAGCATGGTTTCAATATTTCAAACTGAATAAACATGTGTTCAATTCTCAGCGGAATCTTTGGACATGTTAGTAACTAAATTTGATACCATTAAAAACTGGAAAAAAAGTGAATTACTTGAATGCCTGTGATTGGTACTACAAATAAGTCTTTTTCCTATCCCCCACTTTCCCACTTACACACACACACACACACACACACACACACACACACACACATTGTGATAGTCCTCTTCTAGGCTGACACCTTGTACTTAATGCTCTCCCTCTTACAAAACAAATATAATTAATTAAAACAAATTAATTCTTTGGACATCACTGTCTTTATTCTTTACCTGTCTGTTGAGTGAAACATTCTTCATTTTTAGTCTTCTGAAATCAAGATTGGTCACTGGAATGACCAGAGTTGTCCTATCTTTATAGCATTTACATAATTGTTCAGATTATTTTCCTAATTCTGTTTCTTTTCATCTGCATCAGTTCATATAAATCTTCCCATTTTTTGGTATTCTTTATATTCATAATTTTAATGGGGGCTATTATGTTCTATTATATTCCTTGATATGCAATCAGATTTATATAAGAGGAGATAGGGATCATTATTTCATTGGAAAAACGAGGAAACTCCTTATATAAATACTTGCTATTTTCCTTTGTAACTTATATATCTAGAGCATTATTTAGTGTACTTATTGGTTATATGATTTGCTCAGGATTCCATAGGCATTATGTATCAGATATAGAACTTGAACCCTGGCCTTCATATCCTTGACCCTAGCTCTCTCTATGCTACACAACATTGCTTTCCTCAGCCTGTTATCTCTCATCTATATGTGGCAAGGTTGGGTGCCAGTTATTCCATGTTAGTGATTTGTAAGTATCAGTAGTATTTATGGAGAGTCTCATTATAGAACATCATTCTGATATCATCCTATTCAGATACAATTTTGTGGGCTAGAAATCATAGAGGTAAAGTGATGTCAAGCAGAATACAATTTGTGCTTCCTAGACACTGTTGAAATACTTTTGTGAATTTATGTGTAATGCTTCAGTGATTCCGGAATGATTTTCTTTTCCAGGTATTGCTTGTGGGGCTCCCTTCTCTGGCTCTCTCTTCTGTCTATTGGTCTCTCTGTGTCTCCATCTTTCTATCTCTCTCTTTCTACCTCATTATATGTCTCTGTCTCTTTCTGTGTCTCTCCTCTGACTCACTGTTTCTGTGTCTCTTTGTGTATGTCTCTGTCTCCTTTTCACTCTACCTCTCTGTCTCTGTTCGACTCCTTTTCTGTGTCTCAATCTCTGTTTCTGTCTCTGTCTTTCTCAGTAAGAAAGGGAGTGTGGGAGTGTTGGATTCATGAAATCATTGGTATAGAGAATACTGGGGGTGAAAACTCCCTCAACTCGCAAGATCTCTAGAACTAACAGTTCTAGAGAGTTTTCTGTAGCTTTGAGAAATTAAATGACATTCCCAGAGTCATACATCTGGTAAACAACAGAAATAGAACTTGACCTGCTATTTTCTTAACTCCAGGGTGATTATTCCCTCAAGTATTTAACAATCCCCCTATAGAGTAAAATTCTACATTTTCCAAAATAATCTCGTGTCATGTTAAATTATTTAACCTCATAAAGAGAAGGTTCATCACAACATATCTTATGAATCAAATATTTTGAGTCACTCTTTTTGATGTTTCTTTTTTATTAATAAGATTTCTAATAGTAATGAAAAATACCTGGAGAGAAATTCCTTCTTGAACTCAACAATTGTTACCCTTTGACTGGTTCTGGTACCTATCAATAAAAAAGAATAGAGCTAAATTTAGAAGCACAAAATACAGGTCTACTTTTTGGGTCTGACACTTACCTAACTATAGACTTGGGATAAGTCACTTCAGTCCTCTGGGAAGCAGTTTCCTCATTTGTAAAATAAATTATTTGTATTAGATGACTTCTAAGATATATTCCAGTTCTAAATCAATGATCCTATGATCCAGGACATATTGCCATTTCCCCACATAGGAACAAGTAATTTTTTCAAACATTTCAGAAAGGAATAAATCAAAAATGTAATAGCACAATACCAACAAAACAACAACTAAGGCCAAGAATCATGGAGTCTCAGAGTTGGATGGGACCCAAAGACCCTAATTATATTTGAAAAATAATTTTGTCTGCAATATCCCCAACAAGTAGTTTTCCAGGCTTTGTTTGGAAGCTTTCAGTAAAGAGAAATATTGCCTGCCACATCAGCCCATTCCACTTCTGTTTACTTTTTTCTTTATATCTCATCTAAACTTTAAAATTAGATCCAAATGAGCTGTTAAATCCATATGCAAATGAAGGAAAGGGCAATATTTATGTTGAGAAACAATGCTCACTGGAATTTTTATTGCAGTTTACAGATATTTCATTTAAGCATCACAATAAATATGTGAGGTAATTCTTAAAAGATCTACTCTATACCTTATATAGGCACAAAGTTCACTTAGGCCTTTTTAAGTCTATGACAAAAAAAGGATTCTTTGGGTAGCTTCTACCAAGCTAGAAAGACTTTGAATATGGCCTGACCAATATTGAGCCTTACTTATTTTGGAAGACTGACCTAGCTACATAGAGAAAGCCACTTTATATTAGTAATTATCTGCTCATTTGCTGTTTTTTGTCTGTTTGCCTTCATTTTTAGTGTGGCAATACATGAAACAAAGTTGTTTTTTTTTTTTTTTTTTTTGCTTTTTAGTGGTCTTCAGTACGTTAAGATTTACAAAGCATCCTACATATGTTAAATCCTTGGATTCTCACAATTACCTGGCATGGTGGGTACAATTAGTATTATCCCCACTTTCAAGATTAAGAAATAAGAATGAGAGAAGTAATTTATCCCAAATCATAGTTGATTCTAAATATACCACCCTATACACCACTGTTCCTAGGTACCCCCATTGATACTGATGTCAAGCCTTTGGGGGGGGGGGAGGAAGAGCACCATGAAAATAATGGCAGCATATGTACCAATCTTGATTGCTAAGGATAAAGTGGTTGAGAAATTCTATGAAGATTTTGGTAAGAGTTCAAAAATCAAATCAATATACGCTTTGATAATTGTTGATTTTAGTAGAATGATGGCACTTGGTAAAGATGGGAAGAACCACATGGGAAATCACAGTACAAGAAAGAGGATTGGAAAAACTCAGAGATTTCTAGATTACATGAAATAAAATATCTATATCATAAATATGTTCATTGATGGGGGTAGCTGGGAAGGTAGGCACTGAATAAGGCAAGCTATACATAATACCCAAAAGAACAAAACAGATTACATTACAACAGACATGAAAAGACTTCTTGTATATAAGGAAATTATTATTTTTATAGTTAGACCATCTATTCAAAATGTTTTCTGAGAGTGATCTATACATCAATCAATTGATAAACATTAATTATGTGTAAACTATATGCCAGGCACAGGATCCTCAGAGTATTAATTTCTTAATGGTATTCAACAATTGACGACCACATCTTTACTATCTCAGGATTCAATAAAATTTATATGTCAAGTCAATAGGTATTTATTAAGCACTTATTATTTGTCAGGTGCTGTGCTAAATATTTTGGACAGCAATACCAGCGAAAAAGAAAGAAAATTGTTTCTTTCGAGGAGATTATATTTCAGTGGTGGAGATAACAGACAAAAGTGAGCTGAAAAACAAGGGGGTGGAGCTATATTTAAAAAATAGACAGTTTGCATTGGTTTTTCCTTTTGCTCTTTGATTACAGAAAAGTATTTCATTCGGTAGAGGCTCTTCTATAACAAACTACTTCTTCCATCCATACATTAAATTCATGTAAGTATCCTTAGAAGAAATAACAGCAGAAAGAATCTTGTTCAATGGCCCTCTGATTATAAATAAACAGGACAAATGGACAAGGAGCCAGACTAGAATTGAAAGGTGTCCATTTGACTCTATCCATCACCTTTGGGGAATTTCAGAGCTCCTTTCCTGATCTCAACCTTCTCATGAAAGCAAAGGCAATTCATTTTAATATTACCATTCTAATAGTATTGCTACTTGGAAATGAGATATCAGATATACCATCTATGAAGAATTCAAAGTGAATACACCAGAGAGGGCAGTAGATAAACACATGGTACTTGAGCAGGCTGTTATGTGTAAGCAAAGAAATGCTACAAAGAAAAGCAGGTGTAAAATGAATCACCAGGGGAAAATGAATATCACATAGAAAGTATTGATTAATGCTTACTGATTACAGAATAAATGCTTGCTTAGTTTCAGGAAGAGAATATGGGATTATCCCAGGGCAAGTCAGCTAGGTAGCTGGAGTGTTCCATACATGTACAAGATGAGAAGAAATCAAAAAGGACTCTGGGATGCTGTATGAATGGTCAGCTTAAGGGAAGATGTGGATAAAATGTGAGCAGGATGGACAAGCATGAACGAGTTGTAAGTAGTATCATTATTTTTTTTACTTTTATTTTAACAAATGCTTTATTAACTTTTGGTTTACATAATTCATTTCAGCTAGGTTTTGAGTTACAAGTTTTCCCCAATTTTCCCCCTACCCACCACCCCAGAATAGCAGTCCCACAAGACATCCACTCATCCAATCTGCTCTCTCCCATACATCCTTTGATTTTGCCTTTAGAGCAAGGTGAATCTCTGAGCCCCAATGCCTGCACATCCTATCTCCCAATTACATGCAAAATAGTATTAATAATAGAATTTATATACATTTGAAACATTTCATTTTAAAACTTCAAATTTCAAATCCATTCCCTTCATCCCTTGTCAACCACTCCCTCTGGGAAGATAAGCAATTCCATATGTGTTGTACATGTATAGCTATGCAAACCATTACCATAGTAGATATATTGTAAAAGACTGCTTATATTTCCCTCCCACCCATCCCACCCCCCACCTGGTCCATTACCTACTTTGATCCTGTCCCTCTACTATAGTGGGTACTTCCAACCTCCCCTCTCCCCAGAATGCCCTCCCCTCCATCATTGCCCCTCTCATCTCCTTTCCCCCTACTCTCCAGCAGGGTGAGATACCCCGTTTAGTATGTATGTCATTCTCTCCCTGAGCCAAATTCAATGAGAATATGGTTTTGCCTTTTTGCCTTCCTATTCTTGCCCTCCCCTGCAACTACTTCCCCTTCCCTCTTCTACATGAAATAGTTTATCCCCCCCCCCCCAATAGCAGTGTAATGTTGCATTTTTCTGTTTATTTTCTTTTCTTTGCCTAGGAGTGTCGCCACTTAATTATTTGATTTTGGGGCTTGTTGGCACATTAGGACTCTGCTACCAGACAGGGGAGCTTCTGTCCCAAACATTGGGGTCTTCACAACTTCCGGAGGTATTAGTTGGGTGGCCTCTGTCAAGCCTCCACACACTCTGGCAAGTTGGATACGCACCCCAGACCTCCCGCCCAGACCACAATCCAGATCCAAGCAGGTTAAAGCAAGAGCGATTAACCCCCAGACTGATTTCTGGATCACCCTATAGTTCACAGATGAGGAGCTGAAGCTGCCACTGAAAACTACAAAATGGCATGTCTCCTCAGCAGCTTCTAGCCCCCAGGGGAGGAAGCTGATTCGTTCCCCAAATACTAGTCCCAAAGTCCATAGGGCACTAACCTCTCATTTTTTCCTAGGCATATTTATGTTGATAATTCTGGAAACGCCACAGCTGCTGATGTTCTGGGGTCCCTCCAGCCAACTGCTGCCCCAGCTGCCCTGAGGATAAAACCACGGCTCAGGTGGGCCTGGGTTTGGCTCCCAGAGCATCGTGCTGTGCTGTGCTGGCTGCTCCTTGCAGGGCTGCTGGGCTGTCCTCAGCAGGAGGTTAGCTTCTCTGTGTCATTTTGTAGGTGCTGGAGCTCCAGAAGTTGTTCAGAGTCCACTTTTTACAATGTTTGGAAGTGGTGTTGGGGGGAGCACCTTGGAAGTGTTGTTTCTACTCCACCGTCTTGGCTCTGCCTCGTAAATGGTATCATTATAAAGAAATTCTCAATAGGTGAACTCATTGATATAATTGAATATTTTAAATGACAAACTGAAGTTCAGAGAATTTTATTTAGATTACATAGGCAGTGAGTGACAGATGTAGAATGTGTATAACTAACCCCAACCGCTATACCAAGCTTGCCCCACTATAAAGAAAATGAAGTAACTGTTCCAATAAACTGCGCAAGTTTGACTCATTCTAGGTGTTAAAGTGAATACATTCATTTAGCATATATTCCAAATTTAGATTTAGAGTTGGAATTAAAGGCTTTCTGTAGCAATAATTATTTTAAAAAATCTTTAAAATGGTCATTTTGACTTCTAAAAGTTGCTGTGTTGGGAAATATTGTAAGAAATATATTATCTAGAGACTTTGCTTCAAATGAATGAAAAAAAAGTTTTGAAAGTGAAATAAGGAATAATCATTTCAATTGTTTTCGACAAAATATCAAGTTCTGAAATCATCAGCTCAAAATTGTTTGAATTTTAGAAAAGTATGAGAATTCATTTCCTTAATTTTGAGATTAAACTTTGGCTGAGGTTGTCAGGTAACAACTGATATGACCTCTCATGCCTAGATTATGTTTCTCAGTACTGAAAATTTCTTCATTCCTGAATGATATATCAATGTCATTTTAAAGTCCATGTCATTGATAAGAAAGTAGAAAATGGTACCTTTGAAATATTAAAGAAAAGGGAAATAAGAAGGGCTATCAGGGTCAAATCTCAAAGTATAATATGAAGAACTCATTTTTTAAAGAAATTGGGATTAAGCAACTTGCTCAAGATTACACAGCTAGTCATTATTTATGGGTGGGTGCTCATTTTCTGAGGCCAGTTTCGATCCTGGGTCATCCCAACTCCGAGGCCAGTGGTCTTACTCACTGCGCCACCTAGCTGCCCCTGAAGAACTCATTTTTAAGAGTTTAGTACTCGTTAAAAATAGATAGGATGGAGAGATTAGTTACACAATATAAAAAAGCAAGCATATCCATTTCCTTAGTATTGTGTGATAAACAAAAACATCTCAGCTATTGAAATAAGGACCCTCCATTTGATTTTTTTTTGAAATGCTAGGAAAATTGGGCAGCCATATGGAAGAAATTGGATTTAGAACAACATCTCACAATTTATGCCAAATAAGATAAAGATGCATACATGACCTTGATATAAAATGTATCATAAGCAGATTAGAGAAATACAGAAATAAAACCTATCAGATTTATGGATAAGAAATTAGTTCATAGCCTCTCTGCCCCCAGATTCCCCCCAAACTATATAAAAGGGGACTCTGAACAACTTCTGGAGCGTCAGCACCCACAGAACGACACAGAGAAGCTAACCTCCCGCTGAGGACAGCCCAGTAGCCCTGCAGGAAGGACCAGCACAGCAGTCTGGGACCTGGCAGCACACAGTGCGCAGAGCACAGGGAGCAGAGGCAAGCGGAGCCCAGGTCTGTGTGAGCAGAGGTTTTAGCCCAAGGGCAGCAGGGCCAGCAGCCTGCTGGAGGAACCCCAGAACACCAGGAGCTGTGGCAACTCCAGAATTATCAACATAGACTTGCCTAGGACAAAGTAAGAGGTTAGTGTCCTATGGACTTTGGGACCCGTATTTAGGGAATGCGTCAGCTCCCTCCCCTGGGGGCTAGAAGACCCTGACAAGACACGCCATTTTGTAGTTTTCAGAGGCAGCTCCAGCTCCTGGCCTGCGAATTTGTAGGGAGATCCAGCGATCAGTCTTAGGGGGTAATCACTCTTGCTTTAACCTCCCTGGATCTGGATTGTGATCTAGGGTGGAAGTCGTGGGTGGGTTTACAGCTTGCCAGAAATGGAAGTTGCCCCCCACACGTTCGGGACGAAAATTCCTCTAGCTGGCCTTAAAGCCATAGTGTGGCAACAAGCCCAAAAGTCAAGCAATTAAGTGGCAACATGCCAAGGCAAAGGAAACAGAAAAAATGCAACCCTAGACTCCTATTTTGGGGGCATAGAGCAGGAAAAGGACTGTGAGTTCAGAAGTCCTGCTCCAAAAGCCCCAGGGGAAAACATGAGCGGGTTGCAGGCCATAGAGGACCTTAAGAAGGACTTTAAAAATCAAATAAGAGAAGTGGAGGAAAAATTGGAAGAGAAATGAGAAGGATGCAGGAAAAGTATGAAATGAGGGTCAACAGCCTGACTGAGGAAAACAACACCTTAAAAAATAGACCAACTCAAATGGCAAAGGAGGCCCAAAAGGGCAATGAGGAGAAGAATGCCTTAAAAAGTCGAATTTGCCAGATGGAAAAAGAATCTCAAAAAGTTCACTGAGGAGATTCATTCCTTCAGAGTTAGACTGGAGCAAATGGAAGCTAATGACTTTATGAGAAATCAAGATACTGTTAAGCAGATCCAAACAAATGAAAGATTAGAAGGCAATGTGAAATATCTCATGGGAAAAACCACTGACCTGGAAAATAAATCCAGGAGAGACAATTTAAAATTATTGGACTACCCAAAAGCCATGATCAAAGAAAGAACCTAGAAATCACGCTTCAAGAAATTCTCAAGAAAATTGCCCTGATGTTTTAGATCCAGAGGGCAAAATAGAGGTTGAAAGAATCCACCAATCACCTCCTGAAAAAGATCCCCAAAAGAAAACTCCCAGGAGTATTATAGCCACGTTCCAGAATCCCCAGATCAAGGAGAAAATACTACAAGCAGCCAGGAAGAAACAATTTCAATACTGTGGAAACACAATCAGAATAGCCCAGGACCTGGCAGCTTCTACACTGAGGGATTGAAGGGCATAGAATATGATATTCCAGAGGGCAAACGAACTGGGAATGAACCCAAGAGTCACCTACCCAGCAAAACTGAGTATTTTGTTTCAGGGGAAAATATGGTCATTCAGTGGAATAGAGGACTTTCAAGCATTCTTGAGGAAAAAAAAAAAACAGAATTGAATAGAAAATTTGACATCCAGACACAAGAAGGAAGAGATGTCTGAGAAGGTAATCAGTGAAAAGAAATCAAAAGGAACTTATCAAAGTTGAACTATTTACATTCCTATATGGAAAAGCAATAACTATGACTGATGATATCTTTCTCACTATGAATATAATGGAAGAAGGGTGTGTGGTCATATAAAAACATATGTGAATGTTTGTGTATATGGTTACAGTTATATATGGATAAAGGGCATAGGTTGAATCTGTTGGGAAGGGAGAATACTCAAGGGATGAAATTATGAGGTGAGAGAGGAAAGTGGCAAGAGGAGATGGGGAGAGACAGTATAGGGTAAACTATCTCATGTAGAAGAAGCTAGGGGAAGTGGTTGCAACGGAGGGGAAGAATAGGAAGGCAAAAAGGCAAAACCACATTCTCATTGAATTTGGTTCAGGGAGAGAATGACATACATACTAAATGGGATATCTCAACCTGCAGCAGAATAGGGGGAAGGGGGATGAGAGGAGGGATGACGGATGGGAGGGCATCCTTGGGGGAGGGGAGGCTGGAAGTACCCACTATAGAAGAGGGACAGGATCAAGTAGGGAATGGACCAGGTGGGGGGTGGGATGGGTGGGAGGGAATTATAAGCAGCCTTGTACAATATATCTACTATGGTAATGTTTTGCATAGCTAGACATGTACAACATATACTGAATTATTTATCTCCCAAGAGGGAATGGGTGACAAGGGAGGAAGGAAATGGATCTGAAATTTGAGGTCTTAACATTAAATGTTTCAAATATATATAAATACTATTATTAATACTCTTTTGCTTGTAATTGGGAGATAAGATGTGCAGGCATTGGGACACAAAGATTCACCTTCCTCTAATGGAAAAGTTGAAGGGGTTATGGGAGAAGGTATGGGAGAGAGCAGATTGGAGGAAGCGATATCTTGTGGGACTGCTATTCTGGGAGATTGGGTAGGGGAATAACGGGGGGGAAATGATCGTAACTCAAAATCTGGCGGAAATGAATGATGTAAAACAGAAGTTAATAAAGCATGGGTTTAATAAAAAAATAAATAAAAATAAAAGAGATGCATAGCTGAAAAATAAAGAAATTAGTTCATGACAGAATAAGAAATAGAGAGGATTAGAGAAGATAGAATAGATAACATTTTTACAGAAAATTTAGAAAATGATCTTCTCACAAAAAAATCAATATAAAATTTGAAGGGAAACAAAGGAGGAAAAAAATATTTCCAATAAATTTCTCAAATGAAATCTGAAGTAAACAGTAATCAAGTTCTTAATAAGAAGATCCATTTCCCAAAGGATAGATGATTTAAGGATAACAATTTGATTTAAGAATAACAGCTCTCAAAGGAAGAAACCTCAGCTATCAATAGACATATATAGCCATAGGAAAATTATGCTCCAGATAATGGTCATTGGAGAATAACAAATCAATGATTCTGAATTTCCACCACTCAGAGAGAAAAAGATGCCAAAAAAGATAGATCTTATATGTTGGATGGATTGTGGAAAAACAGGTATATTGACACACTCTTCATGGACCTGTTAATGGGTACAGTCATTTTTTAAAAACAATATGGAAATATACAGAAAACTTTCCTAATTAGTGAATGTCCTTTGACCCAGCCATAGCACTTCTAGGTACATACTGAAGAGATATAAGAAAGAGTAAAAGGTCCTTTAAGTACAAAATATGTATACCAGCTCTTTTTGTGGTGACCAAATCCTCTTACCCCACCAAAAAAAGGATACTACTCAATTGAGGAATTCCCCAAAATTATGAATGTGGTGCAATATTCTTTTTCTATAAGAAACAAGATAAATTATTTGAAAGAAACATAGAAAGATTTAAATGAACTGATAGTGAAAAAAGAGGAGAAAAATATACTGTAATTTTAGTATCAAAATTAAAAAAATGTGAAGGTTTTCTCAAACTTCCAAAGAATGAAAGTATTAGAATCAGGAAAGAAAAATGCAATAAAAACATTATAAGAACAGACAACTTTGAAAACTCCAAGAATTATAAGTAATACCATGACTATTAATTATTCTAAAATCCCAAAGATGCAACATGCTATACTTTGTCTGACAAAGGAAATGAACTCAGGGTGCAGACAGCTATATATGTGTATATACATATGTGCATGTACATATGTGTGTATATACATGTACATATATATGAAATTATGCTATGGTTACCTTTAAATCTAGTTTACTCTTAAATCTATCTTGTAACTAATAGCACAGTGCTGAACACAAGTGTTAAATAAATATTGTATATTTTTAAAAGTATTTAAAAAGTTACTTTTTACTTCTACAGTGTGATATATGATAAAATAAATATCTAGACACATGTGTATACACATATGTGTTCATATATGTACATAAGTTACATATATAATACCATATTTTGGGTGCATACATACTATTCATGTGTGTGTGCATGTGTGCACATACAAACATGTCTTATGCATTTAATCTCACACATACATAAATATATAACTATATAGAATCGCACCATAAAAGTAAATAGTAACTTTTTATAAATACATAATATCTATTAAAGTTTTGTTTTCAGTACAATACTGCTAATTAGCATGCACGCACAGTTGCACATTACATTGTGTTTTAACTGGAGATGTTTATTGAGAGATAAATTAATATGCCTAAATATTTACAGAGAAAGATAGAATTGATACTCAAACAGAGAGAGATGAGAGATTAGTTAAAGAAAGATCGCTGGCAATTAAGGGAGATAGTAATGATTTCTTAAAGGCCTCTGAGTACTTTTATGAACAAAAGCAATCAGATTAGTAAGAATCCATGTAAGTACCAGGAAGGAAGTCTAGAGATATAAGTAGTGACAGCCAACATTTTATGTTCTATGCTTTAAAGCTCCATGGAAAGTTCTTTGAGTTGGGGAAAGACAAGATTATACCAGTACACAGGAGAGATTGCCTTGGTAGCAGGGTGAAACATAGTTTATAATAGAGGGAAATTAGAAGGAAGGAAGACCATAATGGAGGCCATTCTCTCAAAATCATGCTCATGTGTGTCCTCTGGTCATAACTGAGTTATAAAAGTAACGGAACAAATAGTTTCATTGGGGGTAGGGGATTCCCAGAAGCAATAAAGAAAGGATTTAAATAAGTTTGAATTAAATTTTATAATATATAATGTATAAATTTATTTTAAATTTAAAAATTAAATAAATAAATTTAAATAAACAAGCATTTATTAAACACCTGCTATGTCTACAACACTGTGCTTTTAAATTTTTTCTCATTTGTTCTTCACAATAAACCTGGGAGGTAGGTAATATAATTATCTCCATTTTATAGTTGAGTAAACTGAGGTTAAATGACTTACCCAGGGTCACATTGTAAATGTCTTCGGCTGGATTTGATCCCAGGTCTTCCTGACTCCACACTCAATATTTTATACACTGTTCTACCTAGCTTTCTCTATGTGGAAAGGTAGAGAGGAAAGAAGAATCAGCCTTTATCTGTGCTGCCATTAGCAAACAGAAAGACAAAAAGACTTTAAGCAAAATATTTGCTCTAAGCTAAACTTTCTTTATGGCATGTTCCCTCTTTTGCACCTATAATTGTGCCAATGACTACATTATGGGGAAATACTCGAATCCTTGGGAAAATTATTGAAAAGAAAAGAAAGAGAAGAAAAGAAAAGAAAGGAAAAGAAAAGAAAAGAAAAGAAAGGAAAAGAAAGAAAGCATCGTCCCTGTAGTTGACCCTGAAATGGCATTGAGTCTTTCATGATGTCATGACACTTGAATTTGAATATCAGCAGTACCTCCTTTTTACTTAGGTGAATTTCAGCAAGTCACTTCATCTCTCTAGGATTTAATTGCTCATAAAATAAGGAACTGCTTGGGGCAGCTAGGTGGTGCAGTGAATAGGGCACTGCCCCCAAAGTCAGGAGGACCTGAGTTCAACAAAAAACTGAGTTTAATACAAAATCAGCTGTGTGACCTTGGGCAAGTCACTTAAGCCCTTCCTTCCCCCTCCAAAAAGCAAAAACATAAATAAATAAATAAAAAATAGGAACTGGTCTAAATGACCTCTAACATCCCTTGGAGCTCCAGATTTTTGATCTTATCACCTTCAAAGCTACAGTGGCCTTAACCAGGCAGACTGACAAAGTGCAAGAATTGGAGTGAAGCCAGTCTTGACATAGACTCTCTAAGTAACCAATACATGAAACACTGTATAACCTTTCTTTTCCCTTCTATGGATTGTGGTTTCAGGACATTAGTTTTATGCACCAAATTAATTTCTCACACTGTGACTGTGAGAATTTTTCCTTGAATATCATTCATGATATTTTCAAATATAACAGAGGTGAATAAGACCTTTTGGACTAAGCAGTCCTGGAATCTAAACAGGGATAAAGATAGTTATTTTCAGAGGTTTCGTTTATGTGGTTTTATGTGGTTAGCACTATAACATTTGCTCTCCCTTTGAGCCTCATATTTATTGCATTATTGCAATTATTGCATCAAACTGGCCAAAGGAACTAAGGGAAATTAGCATCACAATAGGTCATATCCATCACTGCCACATGAGTGGAAAATTTCATCATAATATTGATTGAAAATAGCATACTGCAATTGTGCCTTTAATGACAGAGAGGATGGTATCATAAGAAAACAATGAGAGCAATGTCTCATTTTTTGAATTGCTGATTTGATTCAAAATCACTGATTAGTTCTGCTTCAAGGATAGAATTGTTATAAACTATTAAAAATCTAGTTTATTTTTAACAGAAATTTTCATGGTCAGAGTTGGTGACAGCAATACAATCACATGGTATGACTGCTCAGTTTGTTTTTGATTTTCTGGGTGAGAATACAAATGCTGCTTTTCACTGGATCGTTGATTTTGAGCTAAAAAAGATTATGGTGCCATCTACTTCAACCTCTTCTTTTTGCAGATGAGAAACTGAGTCTGATGATCTTTAAGTGACTTGCTGTAGCAGCAAGCACCCTAGCGTCCCAGGGTGGCTGCCAACACAGGTTCTTAGATCTGCTTTTCTAAAGGAAAGCAACTCAAAATGGGTTAACAATCTTGCTTTAATCAATCAAATATATCGTTTACCTAGGAGGAAAAGTCAGCACCCTGAACTTCAGAGTATATAGACAGTAGTTATAAGAAAAGAGAAAAACATATCAAGCAGACAGGCCTCCAACTTTCTTGACCATTACATCCATACCTAGCCAGTTACCAGAGAGGGAAGCATCAACATCTGGGTTTTCAAAGTTGGGGGGCTCTCAATGGCTGCCCAGAGTCTCATCTGGTTAAATAACACAACACTTCTCAAAGTGAGCCCCAAAACAAAATATCACATCAAGGTTTATATAGCCTTCTCAACACTCAGAGAATGTAACAACCCTCTTGACCCACTGCCCAATCACAAAGTATTTCCTGGAAAACAAGCGTCCCACCAAAGGCTCCAGGTGCACTTAACCTAGGGGCAGGGAAGATCTTACACAATACAATCTTGAAAGAAGGCAACAACTTACATTTATGTCCCCATTACACTGCCCAAAGTCAGTTAACATAGACAATAATGCATAGGGGTTGGATTTGATTAGAACCATCTCTATTTCTAGGTCACATAAGTAATCTTTGGGCTGCTTCTTGTGGGAAAGAAGAAGGGAAGGAAGGAAAGAAGAAAGGAAGAAAGAAGGAAAAAGGAAGAAAGGAAGGAAGGGAGAAGGGAAAAAGGAAGGTAAGAAAGGAAGGAAGGAAAGAAGCAAAGGGAGGGAATGAGAAAAGGAAGGAAGGAAAGAAGGAAGGAGTAAGGGAAGGAAAAAAGAAGGGAGGGAGAGAGGTAGGAAGGAAGGAAGGAGGAAAGAGAGGAGAAGGGAGGGAAAGGGACCAGAGAAAGTGGAATAATTAAAGGAAAGGAATAAGGAAGAGGAAAAAAATAAAGAAGAGAAAATACCTTAAGAATTCATAGGCTTTTGAATTGGAATGGACTTTGGAGATGTGTGCATCATATCCCTATTTATACCCCATGTTCCATAAGGAAAAGTTGTCTTATAACACGGAAACACTATTAAGTACTGGAAAGAGCACTAGTCTTGAAGTCAGAAGATTTGAATTCACCTTCCAACACTGACACTTTCCAGTGTCACCTTGAAAAGTCTTTTATTCTCCATGTGTCTGTGTATCATCATTTATAAAATAGGATAGATGAACGATGTTGCCCCTGAAGTTCTTTTGAGAATTGTAATCATATAACTAAATTGTGTGAATAGTTTTAAAACAGTTGTCATTGTCTATTAAAAGTCATTCATACAATGCCCATTAATTGTAATGAAAGAATATTTTGGAATAAAATAATATTTTACTAGTCAATTTTTTATTTGAAGCCATCAGCTTTCTCCAATCATTTAAAAATTTTAATTTTCTTTTGCTTCTTGGAAGAAAATTGGGGTTAAGTGACTTGCCCAAGGTCACACAGCTAGTTTTTGTGCTAAGTGTCCGAGGCTGGATTTGAACTCAGGACCTCCTGACTCCAGGGCCAGTGTTCTATTCACTGCGACATCTAGATGCCCCTCTCCAATTATTTTTTATATATTTTTCTCATTAGGTAGAAATGCAACTAAATCCTCAAAACTTTATGATGCACATCACTTCATTTATTTATTAATATAGCCATATTAATATAAACCTAAAAGATACAGAATATCATATAGATATAAAATATATTTATTCTATGTCTCCAAATTTGCTTGTCACCCTTTTAAATACATTTTCTAACGTTTATTTTTATTATTTTTTCTCTTTTCTTTTATCTCTTCCTTTCTTCCCATTTTTGTCATGAGCACATTTTCTTAGGAATTATGTCTTACTAGTATTCAGGTAAGGAAAAGTTGGGTTATGTAGTACCCAATTTGAATATGCATGTAACTTTTAAAATCTGTCTGCCCATCTCTGGCTCTCCTACTCTCTCTGTCTCTCTGTCTTTCCAGCTGTGTGTCTCTCTGTCTCTTTATCTCTGTGTCTCTGTCTCTCTCCTTCCAGATGTAGGTACTTGTCTCCTAATTCCTTTTATTTCACAAACTGAAATGTTACCTGTTTCTGCATTCAGAAACTCATTCTGCGTCCAGATGAGGTTGATATTTATTACCTAATTTAAAGATCAATCATACTTGTGCTTTATTCTATGTCATCTTTATTCTATTCATCTTACAATGCCTTTTGGCCAAAAGTAACATAATTCTGACTTGAAATCAAAATAAATGAATTTAATTCTTTTCCATGAATGCTTTCGTTGTCAGTACACCCAGTCTCCCAGGTAATCAAGGTAGAAACTGTTCTTTATTATAGGGAAATAATACTTGGAGATCTGAAGTTTATCACATAGATATTGAGAGTCAGATAATTATTAAATGTACAGACTGAATAGTAACAAAACCCCAAAAGAAGATGATGAATACTTTCCCATGCTTCAGTCATTTACACACACACACACACACACACACACACACACACACACACACTCACTTTTTTTTCCTTCCTGTTCACCTGGTGACTCTGAGGAGTAGACCACTTGATATAAGTAGTAAGAAAATTGTTTTGCTTAAAATGTTCTCTGAAGTAGCATTTCTCTCAAGGAATATCTTTTTAAAGATTTATTGATGCCTTTTCTTTTTATATTAGAGTAGTTTCTAGATATGCATTCATCACATGCCCAAACTCACACTTGTTCCCATGAAATGGGAATTCTAATATAAAAAGAAGAAATTAAGGGAATTTAATAGTCTATCATTTAGTATGTTAGTGTAAGTTAACTTCCATGCCTATTTTGACAGACAGACAGAGACAGAAAGCCAGAGGAAGAGAGAAAGAGGAGAGAGAGAGAGAGAGAGAGAGAGAGAGAGAGAGAGAGAGAGAGAGAGCATTGAAGGAAACTTCAAGGGTCATTTATAAGATGGAGAAACTGAGAATCAGAGAGTTTACGTACTTTGCAGAAAGTCACACAGATAATAGGTATGGAAGGTATACTTTTGGGTTAGGAGTCCTGCGCACCTCTGCCTAAACTTCTTTACCTATATTCCATCTTTACACAGAGAGCAGAATGTTATACTTCCTCATCCATTCGCAACAGCCAAGCTTTTTCATCATAATTACAGGGCTGCAAACATTTTAATTTATTTTATTATTTAACATCCAAGTATACTTTATTTTTTAAATTAAATTGACTTTTGTTTAATTTTAATTTACAACATTCTGTTCCACAGGCCCTTGAGTTTCAAATTTTCTCCCCCTCTCCCTCCTCCTGCCATTATGGAGGCATGCACTCAAATATAGGATCTGCCAATATCTTCATATTTATCATTAGTCAGGTTGTAAAGAAGGATTATAACTGATGTAATGATCAGTGGGAAAGAGGTAACAAAACAAAACAAGAAAAAGAAACACAGCAAGGAGTTTGTTTCAATCTTTATTCAGACTCCGCATCTCTTTCTCTGGATGTAGATCTCTTTCAATCATGAGTCTTTTGAAGTTGTCTCATAACCTTAGATTGCTGAGAGAAGCCCAGTCATCCCACATACATTGTGTCTGTGATTGTGTACAGATTTCTCCTGGTTCTGCTCTTCGCACTCAGCATCAGTTTATATAAGTCTCTCCAGGTTATTATGAAGTCCGTCTGCTCCTCATTTCTTACATCACAATAGTATTCCATTACATTCATACACTACAGCGTATTCAGCCATTCCCCAATTGATGGGCATCCTCTTGATTTCCAGTTCTTTGCCACCACAAAAAGAGGTGCTATAAATATTTTTGTACATATGGGTCCTCCTCCCACTTCTCTGATCTCTTCGGGATATAACCCTAGAAGTTGTATTGCTGAGTCAAAGGGTATGCGCTTATTTATAGCACTTTGGGCATAGTTCCAGATTGCTCCGCAGAATGGCTGGATCAGTTTACAACTCCACCAACAATGCATTAGTGTTCCAATTTTTTCACATCCTTTCCAGCATTTATCATTTTCCTGTTTTGTCATCTTAGCCAATCTGGCTGGTAAGACATGGTACCTCAGAGTTGTTTGGTTTGCATTTCTCTAAACACTAGTGATTTAGAACATTTTTTTTTCATATGCTTATCGATATCTTTAAGTTCATCTTCTGAGAACTGCCTATTCATATCCTTTGACCATTTATCAATTGGGGTGTAGCTTGTATTCTTGTAGACTTGACTCAATTCTCTGTATATTTTAGAAATGAGGCCTTTATCAAAGACACTGCTTATAAAAATTCTTTCCCAATTTTCCACTTCCCTCTTAATCTTGGTAACATTGGCTTTATGTGTACAGAAGCTTTTCAATTTAATATAATCAAAATTATCCATTTTGCATTTATTAATGCTCTCTAACTCTTGTTTTGTCATGAAGTCTTCCCCTCTCCATAGATATGACAGGTAAACTATCCCTTGCTCTTCCAGATTGCTTACCATATCAGCTTTTATACTTTGATCATGAACCCACTTCAACTTTATTTTGGTATATGGTGTTAAATATTGGTACATGCCTGATTTCTGCCATACTATGTTCCAGTTCTCCCAGCAGGTTTTGTCAAATAGTGTGTTCTTATCCCCAAAACAGATGTCTTTGGGTTTATCAAACAGTAGATTACTATAGTCATTGGCTGCTGAGTCTCGAGTACCCAATCTATTCCATTGATCCACTACTCTATTCCTCAGCCAGTAGCAAGTAGTTTTGATCACTGCTGATTTATAATACAGATTAAAATCTGGTATGGCTAGACAACCTTTCCTAGAATTTCTTTTCATTAATTGCCTTGATATTCTAGACATTTTGTTCTTCCAAATGAATTTTGCTACTATTTTTTCTAGCTCTACAACGTAATTTTTGGTAGATTGATTGGTATGGCATTAATATGTCATTTGATTTAGGTAAAATTGTCATTTTTACTATATTAGCTTAACCTAGCCATGAGCAATTGATGCTTTTCCAGTTAGTTAAATCTGACTTTATTTGTGTGAAAAATGTTTTGTAATTGTTTTCATATAAGTCCTGGGTTTGATTTGGCAGGTAGATTGCCAAATATTTTATAATATTTATAGTAACTTTAAATGAGATTTCTCTTTATATCTCTTGCTGTTGTATTTCATTAGAGAAATATGGGAATGCCAAGGACTTATGTGTGTTTATTTTATATCCTGCAACTTTGCTATATTGATTATCTCAGGTATTTTTTTACTTGATTCTTTAGGGTTCTCCAAGTATATTATCATATTATCTGCAAAGAGTGATAGCCTCTTTTTTGCCTAATTTGATTTTTCAATTTCCTTTTCTTCTCTTATTGCTACTGCTAACATTTCTAGTACCAAATCGAATAAGAGGGGGTGATAGAGGACATTCTTGCTTCACCTCTGATCTTATTGGCAATTCTTCTAGTTTATCCCCATTACATATAATATTTGCTGATGGTTTTAGATAGATGCTACTTATCATTTTGAGGAAGATTCCCTTTACTCCTATACTTTCAAGTATTTTAATAGGAATGAGTGTTATATTTTGTCAAAAACATTTTATGCATTTATTGAGCTAATCATATGGTTTCTGCGAGTTTTGTTGTTGATGTGATCAATTATACTGATAGTTTTCTTGATATTGAACCACCCTTGTATTCCTGGAATAAATCCTACCTTATCAAAGTGTATTATTCTTGTGATGATTTGCGGTAGTTTTTTGCTAATATTTTATTTAGAATTTTTGCATCTATATTCATAAGGGAAATAGGTCTGTATATTTTTTCTCTGTTTTGTCTCTTCCCAACTTAGGTATCGGTACCATATTTGTGTCATAAAAATAATTTGGTAGGATTCCTTCTTCTCCAATTTTCCTGAATACTTTGTAAAGTATGGGAGTCAATTGTCCTTTAAATGTTTGGTAAAATTCATTAGTAAAGCCATCTGGCCCTGGAGACTTTTTCCTTGGGAGTTCATTGATGGCTTGTTCAATTACTTTTTCTAAGATGGGGTTATTTAAGTAATTTACTTCCTCTTCAGTTAGTCTGGGCAACTTATATTTTTGTAAATATTCATCCATTTCACTAATGTTGTCAAATTTATGTGCATACAATTGGGCAAAATAATTCCTAATTATTGTTTTAATTGCCTCTTCATTGGAAGTAGATTTACCCTTTTCATTTTTGATACTCATAATTTGGTTTTCTTTTTTGTTTTTATCATATGGACTAAAGGTCTATCAGTTTTATTGTTTTTTTTTCATAACAGGAGCTCAGTTTTATTTACCAATTCAATGGTTTTATTAAATTCAATTTTATTAACCTCTCCTTTGGTTTTCATTATTTCTAATTTAGCATTTAATTGGGGATTTTCAATTTGTTCTTTTCTAGCTTTTTCAGTTGCATGCCCAATTTATTGACCTCTGTTTTCTCTATTTTATTTATGTATGCATTCAGAGATATAAAACTTCCCCTAAGAACAGCTTTTGCTGTATCCAACAAGTTTTCTATGTTGTCTCATTATTGTCATTCTCTTGAATGAAGTTACTTATTGTTTCTATAACTTCTTGTTTGACTCACTCATTCTTTAGTATTAAGTTATTTTCCAATTAATTTTTACTATTTTTAGTATATCTTTCCATGGCCATTTATGACATATAATTTTATTGCATCATGATCTGAGAAGGATGCATTTAATATTTCTGGTTTTCTGAACTGAATTGTGAGGTTTTTATGCCCTAATACATGGTCAATTTTTGTACATGTGCCATGTGCCACTGAGAGGAAGGTATATTCCTTTTTATCCCCATCCAATTTTCTCTAGAGGTCTGCCATATATATCTTCTCTAAGATTCTATTTGCATCCTTAACTTCTTCCTTGTTCATTTTGAGGTTAGATTTGTCAAACTCAGAGAGGGGAAAGGTGGAAGTTACCCACTACTATAGTTTTTCTATCTCTTTCTTCCTCTAACATACTTAACTTCCCCTTTAGGATTTTGGATTCTGTACTACTTGGTGCATAAATGTTTAGTAATGATATTGTTTCATTTTAGATGGTGCCTTTTATCAGGATATAGTTTCCTTCCTTATCTCTTTTAATTAGATCTATTTTTGCTTCTGCTTTGTCTGAGATAAGGATTGCTACCCTTGCTTTTTTTACTTTAGCTGAGGCATGATATATTTTACTCCAGCCTTTTACCTTTATCCTGTGTGTATCCCCCTGTTTCTGATGTGTTTCTTATAAACAGCATATTGTAGGATTATGGTTTTTAATTCATTCTGCTATCTGCCTCCATTTTATGGGAGAATTCATCCCATTCACATTCACAGTCATGATTACTATCTGTCTCCCTCCATCTTATTCCCTTCCCTGTTAATGCTTTTATTTCTCCCCCTTCTCCTTCCCCCCCCTTAAAATATTCCTTTTCACTGCTGCCTCCCCTCAGTATTCCCTTCTTATCACCGCCCCCCTTTCCTACCTTTCCCCCTTACTACTTCTACTCTCCCTTCTAACTCCACCACCCCTTTTCTAGCCCTTCCCTCCTCCTACTGCCTGTAGGATATGACAGGTTTTTATACTTAATGTAGTTTGTTATTTCTTCCTCAAACCAAGATTAATGGGAATAGGTCTTATGCAATGCTTCTCTCCCTCCCCTCTTTCCCTCCATTTTGATAAGTTTTATGTCTCTTCTTAATAGAGTCCTATACTTAACTGATTATGTTATTCCCTCCTTGCACCAGAGGGAGGGAAAAGCTCGTATAATGCTCATCTCCCTCACTTCTTTCCCATTACTATAATGTTTTTATGCCTCTTTGTGTGGCATAATTTACTCTTTTCTGCTTCATTCTTTCCTCTTCTTCCACTGCAGTCCTTAATAAGGTTTTTTTTTTATCATCACTTTGTGTAATTTATACCCACAAGCTCTATTTATCTATATCCCTTTTAGATGTTTCCATAGGTATAGAATTCAAGGTATTAACAGGTATCAGCTTCTCATATAGGGATGTAAACAGTTTGCTTTTATTAAATAACAAGTTATGTTTGTGTGTGTTATGTGTGTGTGTGTTTTCCTTATTTACATTTCTATGTCACTCTTGAGTCTTGTAATTGGAGGTTGCATTTTCCATTGAGCTCTGGCTTTTTTATCAGGAATGTCTGGAAGTCCATTATATCAATGAATAACTATCTCCTTTCTTGGAAAATTATGCTCAGTTTTGCTGGATAGGTGACCCTTGGTTTTAACCCAAGCTCTTTTGCCTTGCAAAAAATCATATTCCAATTCTTCTGATCTTTCAGTATAGAAGCTGCCAGATTCTGTGTGATCCTCCCTGTGGTTCTGTGATATTTGAATTGTTCTTTCTGGCTGCTTGTAGAATTTTCTCCTTTACCTGATAGCTCTGGAATTTGGCCACACCATTTTGCAGACTTTTCAATTGGTAATCTCTTTCAGGAGGTATCCAGTGGATTCTCTCAATTTCTAATTTACCCTCTGGTTCTAAGATCTTAGGGCAGTTTTCCTTGATGAGATCTTAGAAAATGTTGTACAAGCTCATTTTTTCATCATGATTTCTGGTAGACCAATACTTCTCAGATTACCTCTCCTGGATCTGTTTTCCAGGTCACTTATTATTCCATTGAGATATTTTATCTCTTTTTTCTAATTTTTCATTCTTGATGTTTTGTTTCACTGATTCTTGGTGCCTCATAGAGACATTAGCTTCAATTTGGTTGATTCTAATTGTTAGCAAATTCTTTACCTTGGTTAGTTTTTGAAGCTCCTTTTCCATATATTCAGATTTCAATTTTTAGTTCACACATTTTTTTTTTTTTGCATTTTTTGGAGGAGGAAGTCAGGGCCATTGTGGTTAAGTGACTTGCCCAAGGTCACAAGGCTAGTTTTGTGTTAAGTGTCTGAGGCTGGGTTGAACTCAGGTTCTCATTATGAAGTATGGACTCTGGGAGTCCCCTTGACCTCTCCTTGAGTCCTTGAGGTACACACTCATGAACTCTAATTAAATTGTCTCATTTGTTGATGCATTTGCATGAGGCAATACCCCTTACATTATGGCTGAGCCTAAGCCTCTGCTACTAGATTTCCCACCCTCTGTTACAAGACTTCTCACCCTTGAGCCTATCAAAATGCTTGTCCACCTTTAAACTGACCTAGCCCTCCATTGTTTGTGGTCTCCAGGTGGTCTCCAGCAACTTCCCAAGCTTAATCTCTCACTGACCTCATTAACTCCTCCTGAAGGCCTTCCCCAAACTCCTCCCCTAGATCACCCCTAGATTCCTCCTATAGCCTTCTGTATTTAAGACCCCATCCTGTCTTCATGTTTGTGAGAGTGCCATAGAAGAATGAGAGAGCTATAGAATAAGGACAGTGCCATGGAAGAATGAGAGTGCCATAGAATAGTGAGAGTGCCATAGAATTGTGAGAGCACCATGGAATAGTGAGAGCTCCATGGAAGAGTGAGAGCACCATAGAATAGTGAGAGTGCCATAGAATGACCTAGCACAGATTTACTCTGTGTCTAATATAAGTGAACTTTTAATAAACTTTACTTTTCTTTGGCTGAGAAGACTTGAGTCGAATTCATTCTGCAGGATGGTTGGCTGGTGTTTTGGGGTCTCCAGAGCAACCCTAACCCTCTTTAGGGGTAGCCTCTTCACTCCTGACACATTTTTAATTTTAAGAAGCTGTTTTATTCATTGTAATTTTTTTCTAATTTTGCAATTTTGATTTTAAAAGAAATATTATTTATTTATTTGGAGGGCAATTGGGGTTAAGTAACTTGCCCAAGGTCACATGGCTAGGTTTTGTGTGTGTGTGTGTGTGTGTGTGTGTGTGTGTGTGTGTGTGTGTGTGTGTTAAGCCTCTGAGGCCAGATCCGAACCCAGGTCCTTCTGACTCCAGGGCCAGCGCTCTATTCACTGCGCCACCTAGCCGCCCTAAAAGAATTATTGATTTTATCTTCTACCTCTTCAATTTAGTTTTCAAAGTTCTTTTTGAGACCGTCTAAGAATGTTTTCTGTGCTTGAGACCTGTTCATATTCCCTGTTGCAGCTTCAGCTCTGGGTGTGGAGTCAATACTGTCTCCTGAATGTGGTTCCTCCCTCTCACAAAAATAGGATTCTTGGATCTTTGTCTTTGCAGTCTGTTTTTTCTCATGTTGAGGTAGGGTCATAGCCATGCCTTTTGCTCTGGGGTAATAATTCCTGTGTTCTCAGGGTCAGTGGGGATTGGGGCAGCTGGGGTTCAATCTGCCATCTTGCTCCCTGAAAGCTGAGATAGGGCTTTTGTTTTTTGTAATTTCCAGGCTATGGATTGGTAGTCCCAGGAGTAGCTGCTGCCACTGCCATAGGGCCTGCATTTTTATCTTACCCTGGCCCATCAGATCTTAGCCCTGTGTTGATAGGCCTGGGAATGGCCCTTGTGGTGGGTGGGTCAACTTGCCACTGCAGCAATCTGGCCTCCCAGCTGCAGCCATTTTACCCATTTTTTCTGATTATTTTTTCATCAGTCCACAAAAATATTAAGTACTAGCTGTGGCCCTCTCTTTAGGTGGCAGGGTGTATTGAAGGTTGAGTTTGAAGTCAGGAAGAGATTATTTCAAATCCTACCTTAGACACTTAAGGGCCATACAACCCTGAACTTGTCATCAGAATTGTCTCAACTACCTCATTTGCATAAGAGAGTAATAACATCACCTAATTCACAGGGTTGTTGTGAAGGTTAAATGAGGTAATGTAGGAAAAGTACTTTTTAAACTTAAAGGGCTATATAAATGTTAACTATCAAAATTTGCATTGTTGTCATGCTGATTTTTTTTTTCTGGTTCTGATTACATCAGCTCATATAAGCCTTTCATGTATCTCTGAATCCCACATATTCATTATTTTTATAGTATAATAATATTTCATTATATTCAGGTAATAGAATTTTGCAGTTTTCAAATCAAAGGCAACTTAGGTTATTTCAGGGTCCTTGTCACTACAAAACATGTTGCTCTGAATATTCTGGTTTGCATGGAAACTTTCTTTCAGACTTTAACTTTCTTGGGAATATATGACTAGCAGTGTGCTCTCTAGATCAAAGGATATGAAAAACTTAGCTATTTTTTGAAAAAATTCCAAAGTATTTCCAGAATAGTTAAACCACCCAGTACATCAATATGTCTTTTTTTCCCCTAGCATATATCAAATGGACTATTTCTGGCTGTTTTCATCTTTGTTGATTTTCTGGTCATAAGGTTGTTTTAATCTGCATTTCTTTTGTCATTAGTGATTTAGTACAATGTGGTTAATAATTTGCATTGTTGAGAGTTATACATGAACAGTGTCAGGCATTTCAGTAACCCAGGAGCTAGGAACAAGGCACAATGAAATTCATCATCCTCAAACATTATTATCAGGCTAGTGAATGGGCTGCCAAGTATATCAGGAACCAATCATCCACTTTTTTGCTTTTTAATTTTTATAAACTTATTTTTAGTTTACCACATTCACTTCCATAAGATTCTGAGCTCTGAATTGTCTCCCCAGGCTTCCCCTCTGCCTATTCCAAGATGGCATGTAAAAATTTATATAGGCTCTACATATACATTCATATGGAACCTATTTTCACAAATTAGTCATGCTGTAAAGAAGAATTACAACCAAAGGGAGAAACCATGAGAAAGAAGAAACAAAAAAAAAAGGAGAGAGTGAGAGAGAGAGAGAGAGAGAGAGAGAGAGTAAATAATATGTTTCAATCTTCATTCATATTGCTAGTTCTTTTTCTTGATGTGGGCAGCATTTTCCATCATGACTCCTTTGGAGTTGTCTTGAATTCTTGCATTGCTAAGAAAGATAACGCTATCAAATTTATCCATTACACATTGCGGCTGTTACTGTGCCCAATGTTCTCCTGGTTCTTTTCACTTCACTCAGCATCAGTTTATTCAAGTCTTTCCAGGTTTTTCTGAAGTCTGCCTACTCATCATTTCTTATAGCACAGTAGTATTCCATTACATTCATATACCACAACTTCAGTAATTGCCCAACTGATGGGCATCCCCTCAATTCCCAATTCTTTGCCACCACAGAAAGAGCTTATGTAAATATTTTTGTACATATGGATCCTTTCCCCATTTAAATAATTTCTTTGGGGTACAGACATAGAAGTTATTGCTGGGTCAGAAGTCAAATCACCCACTTTTGTCCAGGGTCAGAAAGGCATTTTACCCTGGGCCTTCCTACTGGAAGCAAACCTTTTGGTTGCTATAAGAAACTGCTTTAGTATTACAAGAATGGAGATCTGTCCTTCATGTACAAGAAGAAATTTAACATAGGTGAGAATATAGGCTCCCCACTTAACTACCATAAGAGCTACTATTCCTTCCTGCTTCTTCAAACACATTGACATTTGCCAGAAAATCACCCATAACATAGATGTAATGCAACTGATCTTTAGGCTGAATGGAATGCTTTTGAAGAAAACATTAAGGCAGATGGAGGGATTGAGCTATTTGTTGGAAGAATTATTCCTGACGGGTATGTTGTCTTCAAATAACCTAAATTAAGTCTGCAGTCTAGGACCCAAGTGAAGACTCTGGCCATAAATAATACCTTAGGTAATGCCTTGTTCTTTGATGGAGAACTCTTGAAATTCACCATGATGCCTCTGACTATGGGTGTGGGCACAGCCATAGATGCCAGTGAGGTCTTCATGCTAATTACAGGGATTCACAAGGGATTTTCTCTGAAGAATGACATTGAAGAGGGGTTAAATCACACATGTACTATGTTTGCCTTCCAGCAGCATTCCCATAAAATATTCACACGTGACAAAGATGTCATATTGCAGCTGAAAAGGAAAAGTCAAGTATTTCCAAGAACTGATATGTGTTTATTACAAGCTAGTAGAACCACTGTACAGAACAAAAGGAAAAAGAAAATAAAGAAAAGCCAATATTCCAAGGAACCATAGAGTACCCAAATTGCCCTTCGGGCGTGCTGACCACCACCCAAAAGAGATATACAGGCTTTTAGTGAAGAGATCTTTAAGAAAAAAAAAAACTCATTGTTGAAATATATATCCATTCAAAATAATGCTTTATCTGCCTTTGATCAACATGGTTGTAGGTGAGTGTATTGTACTAAATTGTAAGGTCTGGAATTTACAGAAATGGAGTTTAGTAATAAGGAGTGTATCTGAAATTTTATTTTTCTCTAACGTGAAGACTCTGGACATGGATAGCATTCAAGTTAAAGTCTGATTCTTCAATGGAGAACTCTTGAAAGTCACCTGTTTCTATTTCCTATTTTCTATTGCCATATTATAGTAACTAAATAAGGAAATGTGGAGATGAACATGCCTAACATGGGCATTTTTAAAAGTGTCCCTGAAGCACAAATAGAAAGAAAAAAGTGTATATATGTATGTACACAAGACTCCAATAGGTATAACTAGGCTTACCTCAGATATGTTTTGTCAAAATAAGTATCTTTTGACACAACTAACTCTTCTTCAAACATTTTGTGATGTTGTCCCCCTTCCAGACGTTGGCAGCTTCCAGCATTACTCACTCTAACACTATTAGAATGATCATATCTTCATTCCATTCATTCCATGATCTTCTATTGTCTAATCTTCTTTTGGTTTTTAATTGTTTTTAATGTGCCTATGGGAGGCTGATGCTGTTTCCATTTTGGGGAATTGGGAGAGAAAATCTTGTGAATAATATTCAAGTGCCTCTGACAGAACTTTTGAATACTGTTTTCTACTTCTGTCTCTCTATTTTAACTTTTGTTTGATAAGTAAAATTCTGTTTTAAGTTGATGGGTCAATAGATTATACAAGGTCATCAGAAACTACCAGTAGCAAAATGTTGCCTTAAAACATTCATAAGTTATGAACTAAACCAAAAATGAGCAGAGTTTAAGATATATTTTGCCCACTGGTACAATCAGTTTTAAACATCTGATAACTCTAGTAAATACAGATTAGGGAGAGAAGGAGCTGTGGTAACAATAGCTTATTTCAAGTAGACTGAGATGGCTTAACTTTATGGAGACAAAGGTTCTGCTCTCAAAATTTTGTTGGGCCTGCTACATAATGACGCATGTTAGAAATCCTGTGTTGGTACCATAGTGAATGCAAAGAGCGGGACAGCATCTAATTTTAAAAGGAATGTACATTTTTATAAGTAAATTTATTTTTCCACAGTCCATGTCCCATAAGTATTTCTTTCATTTAAATTTAAAGACAATTATTGGAATGTCCTAACCTGGGAAATGAAGGAAGCAAAGAAGACAGGAAAAAAAAAGACTTAGGTAGATAGATAGATAGATAGATAGATAAGATGCATTGGGGAAACAGGGTGGTGTAGTGGGGAAAGTGCCAGTCTTAGTATCAGTAGGACCCAAGTTCAAGTTTGACCTCTGCCACTTATTAGCTGTATGACCCAGGCAAGTCATTTAACCTTGATTGTCTCAAAAAGAAAAACAAAAAAGATAAGATGCTTTCCTATCCTTTTACTGTTTTCACCCTCTTGGATTGTTTTTGACATAATTTTATGTATTTTTAAGAAGTATTTATCTAGCCATGTAATTCATCCCCTAGTAGATTGAATATTCTTTCAGGGCAAGGGATATCTTGATTTTGTGATAATACAATTAATGCCTTCAAGAACAGTGATGAAAATTTACAGAAAAACAAACAAGCCTATAAAATTAGATAAAAATAAATATTATGTGAAATGTATTCAAAGATAATCATTACCTAATAAATGCTTGATGAATGGGCCAGAAACTCACTTGAATTGTATGATTAACAGATCTGTTCCAACTGAAATATTAAAGTGCCCAAAACACATCTTTTCCTTCTTCTCCTCCCTTATCAACAAGTTAACAAGCATTTATTAAACATAATTTATGTACTAGGTACCATGCTAGTGGAAGCAATAACGAAGTGATGATCCAAGCCCTGGAGAAGCCTACATTCTAATGGGGGCATAACACACAAACAGGAGCTGAAAAGACTGTGAGAGAGAGATGGTCTTCAAAATGGATAGATTGCAGTGAACTTGGCAATGAGAGAAAGAGGCACACAGTCTGAAGAGAACTCAGTTAAGATCATGAGATGATTGATGCTATGGGTTCTTCTGTTATAATATTCCTTTCCTTAGGTCTGAGAAAACAAATTCGTGTGTTTGTATTTTCCATGTTTTTAAAATTAAACAAACACTAAAATCTACATCGTTGAAGGTTAAATAACTTTCTGGATCTTTTTCTTGTCTTCTGCCTGGTTTTTCAGCTTTGCCTCTAATTGTCTCAGACTTTCCTTTTAGATTAACTGGCAATAACTCTACTGGTGTCACTTTGTGATACTTCATCATAAAAAACCAGATTAAGTGAATAAGTTAGTCTTAAAAAGAGGATTTATATAGTAATTGCTGTAAGGTCCTTTAGTATAGTAATCCTGGTAGGGATTGCTATAATGAGGTGATGATGTTAATTTGGAAAGGGAATATCACCTCTCATCTTCAATTTGATGGATAGCATCTTTCTCTAATGTAGAATTTCTGCATTGTGTCAGCACTGGGAATGTGTCCAACTATTCAAAACAGCACTTCACATCTAACCTCATGGTTCAATGTGGGTGAAGATACTTGAGAAGTTGCCAAATAAACCTCAGACTTACAAGCTCTCTAATACCTGGGATTTCAAATATAATACCTTTTCTAGTTTATGTAAAGTCAACTCATTTAAGACCCTGAGACTATTTTTTTTCTCCACAGGTTAAATTTTGGCTAATAAATGATTCAATCCCCAATCTCAATACTTTGCTAGGAATCTTAGTAGATTCATGAAAGATACAAGAAACACTCTCAAAAAGTATATGATTAGGACATAGCCAAGATGACAGAGTAGAGAAAGCACTATCAACTCTTCCAATATTCTCCTCCAAACAACTTTAAAATAATGTCTCAAATCATATTCTGAAGAAGCAGAGCCAAAAAAGGTCAGGATGAGACATTTGTCCATCCCAAGACAATTTAGGAGGTTGGAAAGAGAGATTTGTGATATGGTAGGTGGGGATGGAAGCTGACCCAAAGCTCACATCGATAAAATGCCAGTGGTGGGTCTAGGTGGTGGTGACTGAGGCAGCCACAACTTTGGGAGCCCACAAGAAAGAAAAGGTAAGTGTATCTGGCAAAAGGTCAGAAAGACATTATATCAGACTTCTGAGCTAGCTTTGATTTTGGGATCAGATTCTGTTTGTCAATTTCTTTGCTTATATCCATTTCTATGTCATAGTCCATAGGCAGAAAGGAACAGTTTTGTTTAAGAGAGACTGAGTGGGGAGGGGAAGGGGAAGGGAAGTAGAGTTATTGGTCACATGGTATCTAGGACAGGGAACATTATCTATTGCAATTCCAAGGGATCGGGGGTCCTTTCTGGGTAAGGAACAGAATGCCACCTTGCTGTCTAGTTGAGTCAAACAATCAGTTTATCACAACAACTATCCATGAAAATTAGTTAAAAGAATTTTCAAAAGGGGAGGCTAGGTGTCGCAGTGAATAGAGCGCTGGCCCTGGAGTCAGAAGGACCTGAGTTCGGAGCCGGCCTCCGACACTTAATTCACACAAACAAAAACCTAGCCGTGTAACCTTGGGCAAGTTACTTAACCCCAATTGCCCTAAAGGGGCAGCTAGGTGGCGCAGTGAGTAAGAGCGCCGGCCTCGGAGTTGGGATGACCCGAGATCAGATCCAGCCTCAGAAAATGAGCACCCACACATAAATAATGACTAGCCGTGTAACCTTGAGCAAGTTACTTAACCCCAATTGCTTAAAAAAAAAAAGAATTTTCAAAAGGAGTAAGTACTACAGATTCTACTTCAAGTTATTATGGGTGGAAAGTAGAATTTTACAGTGACTTTCAGGGAATGGGCTCTATTTTAGTTCTCGGTATTGGCTAAAACTTATTTATGTTGTAAAACTAATTTTAATGTCTGGTCTAGAAAAGAAATGGAAGGAATTGCAGGAATCTATTTTTTTATTTTATGAGTTATCAAGGATAAAGTAGAAAGAAATTTTCAAAAATATCCTTCAAGAAGCATAGAAAGAAGAAAAGGCTATGCATATATGTATGCCTAATGTATGTTACAAAGTGGGGAGATAGAACAATATAATAGACAAGGAATTAGAAAATGGCCATAGGGTGGAGGGGCAGGAAGAAATCTGGACCCATTTTATACATATATACATGCACATATACATATACATACATATATACACATATAGCTCTACATATATACCTCTATGCATCTATAAATACATACACACACACACATATATATATACATATAGGTATACATGTATGTGTATATATAAACATATACACATACACACATGTGTGTCTGTCTGCCTAGATACCTGTACAGAAGGAAATTGGGAAATTCTTGGAATAAATAATTTTGCTATGATTCTAACAATGATGAGGTTGATCAACAGGTTCCCTTAGGTAAGAGGTCATTCAGAAGACAAAAAAAAAAAGATGTATGATGATACTTGGTTGTTCCCTGCTGAGGGATACTGAGGTAGCAGTTTGGTAATCTGGTAAAGAATAGAGAATTTCATTGTATTCTCAGAGTTAATTTCTATAACACAGTGGGGGGCCCTCTGAGACTTTGTCAAACTTGCAGCAACTACTTGCTCCTATTGATTTGTGTGCTGACACAGGATGAAGTCAGAAGGGATGCAGAAACTGTTGATTAAAATCATAGCATCATCAAATAATACATGTAGGAATGACAGAGACCTCAGAGGCAATCAAGCCAATTCCTCCCCTATTTTAGGGATCAGGAAAATCAAAATCAGGTAGGTTAAGGCTCACTCTGAAGGACAGAGAGGTAGTCAATATTAGAGGAGGGATTTAAATTCAGGTATTCTCAATCCAAAGTCATTATTCTTTCTACTGTATTCTACCTTCTATTGTGATTATTAAGTTCTGGCCAAAAATAAATGGTCCTTATGGGGACAGTTGGTCCTTTCTTCGGTACTGCCAAATGAAGATAATGGGATCACGGCATGCGAACATGACTTTAACTTTGCCAATGCTTTCCATAATGTCTAGTTTCTGTAGTTCAGCAGTTTGAAATCCCTATTAATTAGTATTGGTGTACAGGGCACAGCACTGAACTCTAAACTCTGGATTTGAATTACGACAAGCACACTGGCAGGTTGGAATGACTTTCCAGAGTCAGTGGCCGTACGACTCTGACTAATTTCTAAGGTTCTGGGGCTGATGACTTTCGTGGTAAAAGAAATAGAGAACAAATGGTCTCTCTCAGTTTCCAGCTGACGTGGACAATGGAAATATATGTAACACCCACAGGCTGTGTGAAAACCTGATCAGGTAAGCTTGTCTCTGGACTGCTTCCATATAAATTACTGAAAAAGATGAAAAGTGCAAGATGAAAATAATAATGCCACCACAAATTGAATTTAATAGAATATATTCAAGATTGTGGGACTATGGACATATTATCTCCTTTGAGACTCTCAACAGCTCCAAGAAGTAAACAATATAGGTATTATTCCCATTTCATGGATACATCTTTGGCTCTGTCCTAATCAGTATTTTTATTTTCAATAATTTGAATGAAGGAAGAGAAATCATGCCTGACAAATTTACAGATTACTTGAAGTTAGTGGGGGGAACTAACATATTGAATGAAAGACTCAGGATTTAGAAAGTCCTCTATATTGACCCCAAGTCTTCTATCCATGCTAATTATATCTTACTTTCCTTCATACCCTTTGGTCTAGTCAAATGACTTTCTTGATGTTTCTGTCAGGAAAAATTCCATCTCCTATTGCCATACCTTCTCACAGTCTGTCTCTTGTGGTTAGAATATATACCCTCTTCCTATCTGCTTTGGAGATCCTCTAGTTTATTTTGAAACTCAGCCACAAAACAACATATTTTATAGGGCTTTTCATAATTTTCCCAACTGCTAATGTATTTCCTTTGCAACATGAATTTATATATGTGTGTGTGCGTATATTTATATATACATACATACATACATGCATAAATGTGTGTATGTATGTACATGCAGAATATATGATATATACAATCAAACTCACATATATTTATGTACATATGTGTATACATGTATGTATATATGCATATAAACATCATGTATATATTCCTAGCACCCTAGCAGAGTGCCTGACACATAGATGATTGATCATGTTTTTTGTAATAGATTGCTAAAGACATTCTCCAAAGAGGAGCTGAATCAACTTTAAAAAAGAATTTCAGAGGAAGTAAAGTAACATTTTATTTTCCCATTAAAAAATTCAACTTCACAAGTACTTGACAGGGGTTGTTGTATGATTGGGGAAAACTTCCTCTGAAAAATACCAGGAATTGATTATCTACAGCAGTTAATATAAGTCAATAGTGTAAAGTTGTTGACAGAAAAGATTACATTTTCCTAGACTATGTTGAACTACATGGTGTTCAGTTGAAGGGAAATTAGATTTCCTCTCCATTTAAACCCTTCTATTCAATTGACATCTGGAGTAGTGGTCTCAGATGAAGTCACCACATTTTTGGAAAATTATTGACAACCTTGGGTACACTAAGAGAAAGGTACTTAGAATTGTGAATCCACTAAAGGCAAAGTTCATGTCTGCAGGTTGGACAAAATGGAGAGGTTTTACCAGGAGAACATGAGACTTTAGTGGAATATGACAGATTTGTCAAGTATTTGAAGGACACATGGAAGAGGGAGATTTTTCATTTGGGGCCCAAAGGAGCAGTGGGGCAATATGTGGAAGATGCAGTGAAGAATTTTTATCTAAGGCAAACGATTCAACATTACAGTAACACAAGTCTATGACCCAAACGCTGATGCTAAAGAGAGCAAAATTGATCAGTCCTAAGAAGACCTACAACATCTTCTAGAAATAACTTTAAAAATCTATTCATAGACATCATAGGTGATTGGAATGCTAAAGGAGGAAATAAAAAATAATTGGAATAACAGGAAAGTTTTCCCTTGGAGTACAAAATTATACAGGGCGGAAACTAATAGAGTTTTGCCAAGAAAACTTAGTCATCATAGAAGACACTATTTTTTCTAGCAACTCAGAAAGGGATTCTATAGAAGGGCATCACTAGATGAAACATATTTAAAAAAAAGATTGATTATAAACTTTTTAGCCAAAGATGGAGAAGTTCTATAGAGTCAATGACAATAAGACCTGGAGTGACTGTGGTTCAGATTATGAGATGCTTATTGCAAATTCAGACTTAAATTGTAGGAAGTATGGAAAACCAGTAGATCATATATGTCTGACCTAAACATCCTTTATGAATATGAAGTGAAAATGATGAATAGATTCAAGAGATTAGATCTGATAGGTAGAGTGCCTGAAAAAATCTGCACAGAGGTTTGCAATACTATTCAGGAAGCAGCAACAACAATAACAAATATTCCTAAGAAAAAGATGAGGATGAAAGCAAAATGGTTGTCTGATAAGGCTTTGTATATTACTGAGGAAAGAAGGAAAGCAAAACTTAAAGGAGAAAGCAAAAGATATACTCAACCGAATGCAGAATTCCAGAGAACAACAAGAGGTAAGAAGTTTTTCTTAAATGAGCAATGCAAAGAAATAGAAGAAAACAATATGATGGGAGCAACAAGTGATCTCTTCAAGAAAAGTAGAGCTATTAAAGGAACATTTAATGCAAAAGTGGGCAAAGTAAAATATAAGAAGAAAATGACAACTGAAACAGAAAATATTAAGAAGAGACGCAAGAATGCACACACACACACACACACACACACACACACACACACACACACAGAGCTACATAAGAAAGATCTTTTCATCACTGCTAATCCCAACAGTGTGGCTACTGATCTAGAGCCAGAAATTCTGGAGAATAAATTCAAGTGGATCTTATGATCATTGCTAACAATACCAATAGGGCTAACAATAAAATGATGGAATTCCAGCTGAGCCATTTAAAATCCTACAAGATGATGCTGTTAAAGGGCTTCGTTTAGCATGACAGAAAATTCAGAAGACAACAGTGGTTACTGGATCAGAAAAAAACAAAAACCAAAACAAAACAAACAAACAAACAAAAAACAGTTTATATCCCAATCCTAAACGGCAATGACAAGGAATGTTCAAATTACTAAGCAGTTACACTCATTTCACACACCAGCAAAAGTTATGCTTAAGATTCTGCAAATGAGGCTTCAGGAATATGTGAACTGAAAATTACCAGAAAATCAGGCTGGCTTTCAAGAGGTATCGGAACCAGAGACCAAATTGCCAATATTCTCTGCATTATAGAGGAAACAAGGGAGTTCCAAAAAATCTACTTCTCTTTCATTGGCTACACTAAAGCTTTTGGCTCTGTGGATCACAGAAAAATGTGGCAAGTCCTTAAAGACCCTAACTTTGGGAAAGACTGAAGGAAAAGGAAAAGTGCAGAGGAAGAGATGAATAGATAGTGTCATGGAAACAATGAACATAAATTTGGACATGCTTTGAGAAATGGAGGATAGAAGGGTCTGGAGTACTATGTTCCATGGCATCATGAAGAGTTAGGCATGACAGAATGAACAACAACAAAGAAAATATCCTAATAATTCTATATGAAATGAGATGCTATGGGAGGTATTGGGCTTTCCCTTCATTGGTTTTATTCCAAAAGTTGACATTTATTGCTGGTCTTGTAGAAGAGATTTTTAAAAAATGATGGGTAGAAATAGATTGATTCTTGGGTATCTTAGATTCCTAAGACAGTGATTATGTGATCTATTTATTATTCTATAGTAAATTATTTGTCATGTTTTTTATATCTTTATGTTTTCTTCAAGGATGTTTTTTTTTTTGTATCCATAGACCATTCTTATGAAGTTTCAAAGAGAACAGGAATAAGTTTAGAAAAACAGACCAGTTGTTACTACAAGGTGTATTTGAAGACATCCATGACTAATAGCCAAAAGATGATCAACAACAATCAATATGTCAATCAGTAAATAAACATTGTGTCCACCATGTGCCAGGCACTGTGTTAAGTGTTTTTTTTCAAAATATTATAGCATTTATAAGAAGAATTTTGAATCACAAGTTGTCAATAATAAGAGGGAATAAGAATATGGATTGACTTTATGATTTCATAGTTATAAAGAGTCTCCAAGGGAGGAAACCCTAATAATGAAGTCTCTAACTTATAGTCTTAAGGAGCTGCCTAAAAGTCTCAGGGGTCAGGTGGCTTGTACGTTCTTACACTGAATTTTTGTGTCAGAGATTAGAATTGAACATATATCTTTTTATTTTCAAGTCCAATTAACTATTCATTATATCATGTGTGTTCTCATACCATACACATGTAAAATATCTCATTAATTTTGCAATGTGCTTCCCTCATAATACCTCTGTGAACTAAATAATAGAAATCTTCTTCACATCACTTTTAAACTAAGAAAACTGTGGTTAGGAGAATAAAGAATTTTACTAAAGTCCTACAGTTTAAAACTCAGTGAGTTGCTTTGTATCATGATAATTAATTACAATATTTAAGCACAAAACTCAGGTAACAGAAATTTTAAAATAGAGACCTTCCAAGATTCAATACTTTCAGTAATCTCTCCTATTATAATGGCAAAAACAAGTCAATGAAAGGGAAAATTTGGGGATTAGAAGCCTCTAGATATATTTTACTACTCTGACAAAATCATGGTAATCTCAGCCCATTCCCAATTCAGTAGGACTGTTCTCCTGGAAGCATTTACCCATACCCTTTTTCTTTGTTTATCACCTGGAAAGTCTTAGTATATGGCCTTAGTTGATACAATTAATCCATTTAGTGTTGAAACATCAAATAGTTCATTGAACAAAATCATGCCAAGGAAAGTTACTCTGAAATTTCCCCCACATTAGAAAATCTAATTTAAAATTAATATGTATAAATTTCTTTCCATCCATTTAAAATGCATAAATAAGCTCCATTTTCAGTGATGAAGAACTGCACAGTGATTTGAAACACCAAATACATGAAATTCATAAGTGCATCTTTCCATATTCTTTTCTTCTTTCATTTGGTTATCAGTTAGGAAATAACAGGCAATGCATTGAGTATGAAACAGTTTCTTATTTCTTAGAGAACTATTGTCTTTTTTTTTTAAAGCAATTGGGGTTAAGTAACTTGCTCAAGGTTACACGGCTAGTCATTATTTATGTGTGGGTGCTCATTTTCTGAGGCTGGATTTGATCTCGGGTCATCCCAACTCCGAGGCTGGCGCTCTTACTCACTGCGCCACCTAGCCGCCCCTTTAGGGCAATTGGGGTTAAGTAACTTGCCCAAGGTTACATGGCTAGGTTTTTGTTTGTGTGGATTAAGTGCCGGAGGCCGGCTCCAAACTCAGGTCCTTCTGACTTCAGGGCCGGCACTCTATTCACTTCGCCACCTAGCTGCCCCGTTTTTGTTTTTTTTTTTACTATTATTTAAAATTAAAGCACAGTTTCTGTTAATCACTTATTCCATGACCACAGAAAACTCTTGGTTTGTTTAACTAAAAAAAAATGAAACATTGTTAGAAATGATTTATCTCTGGGTGATGAATCCTATATTCCTTAGCAATCTAATTGTCTAATGCTAGAGTTAAGGATTAAAAGTTTTACTAGGGTGGCTAGGTGGCACAGTAAACAGAGCACTGGCCCTGGAGTTAGGAGGACCTGAGTCAAATCTGGCCCTAGACACTTAACACTTACTAGCTATGTGACCTTGAGCAAGTCACTTAACCCCAGGTGCCCTGCCTTCCCCACTCCCTACAAAAAAGAGAAACTTTTACCAAATTAATTAGTGTCTCTTCCATTACAGAGTTCATTGCCTTATTTTTGGTTTGGTTTCCTCAGCAAAATGCACAGGTCCTAGTAAAAAGTAGGCATTTTAATAAATGCTTGTTAATCGAGATTGTCTCTGTGACAATTTATATGGAATCTATCCTTATAACTGCATGCATATCCAGAAATCTCCCAAATAATGTGTAATATATCATCATTCTTCATAGGGAAAAATACTATAGTAAAATGAGTAACAACAACAAAAAATCCTAAATATGTAATAATGGCTACAGTATCTGAAATCTTGTCAATCTTTATTCTACAAAGATATTTTTGTTTGGCTGTCAGTTATGTCTGACTCTTCATGACACCATCTGGATTTTTTTTTAACAAAGAAACTGCTGAAGTAGTTTGCTATTTCCTTCTCCAGCTTATTTTACACATTGGAAACTGAGAGTTAAGTGACTTGCCCAGGGTCACACAGCTAATACATGTCTGAGGCTGAATTTGAACTCAGGCCTTCTGTCTCCAGGCCTGGAACTCTTTATTGCACCAACTGGCTGTCTTATACAAATTTATCTTATCTAGTCTCACTTGAGGCCTCACTGCTATACAGCAAACCTTTTATTCTTCTCTGATTTTATTACCTTTCTTGGATGGATATTCCAAACCTCTTTTCTCAGTCTTCTATTTTCCCACAAGTTCTTTCCCAGCAAATAATGTTAATAATGTATACTATTTATGTAGTGCTTAAATTTTTGCTAATTACTTGATATATATGCTCTCACTTGAATCTCCTAGTAGTCCTGAGAGGCAGGAGTTGTTAATGACTTGCCTGCATGATTTACACAGTTAGTGTAAGAGGTAAGATTTCAGCTCAGGTCTTCCTGCTACTGAGATCATTTTACTTTGTGCTTTGCCAAGAAAAGTTAAAAAAAAACCTCCATAATGAGATTCTTTTACCATCCAGTCTTCCTGCACACAAAGACCTTGTAACAACACTCCCTTACTCAAAACTATTCAATGGATTACAAAAATTGTCTCACTAAATCAAGGATCTATAATTTGATGGGTTTAGAATAGAGACAGTGTTTCATAATGGAAACAGAGATGAACCAGGGAGGCAGGAAGTCTGTTTCAAATCTTTCCTCTGACAAACATTGAATGTGTGATGTTGGGAAAATCACTTAACATCTTAGTCATCTAAGAAATTCTCTAAGACTGTAAGTATTAGAGAAGATATCCAGGGTGGTTCCTCATCTTGTACTTGCCTATAATGACAAAAATCATGACTCCCACTTCTATTTCTATATATCAAACTTTACTAACTCAGATGTCAACCTCACTAAAACTTAATATATAAAGATTTTGAAAGTTTATTTATCAAAAAAGATCTTTAGCTTAAAGCTAACTTGGTTCCAAATATTTCAAAAATGACCTAGGCTTGTTGTCATTGTTATTATTTATCCTTCATTTTTGAAGAACAATAACATCATAGAATGATTCTTGGCTCATGGGTATATTAAATTTAAGTGAGGCCAAGTTACACAAAGTCCTCAGGCTCACTCTCTTTTCCAGAATCATCAAACTTCAGTGGAAAGACAAAATTAAAAAAGGCTGGCAATGGCCTGGGATGTAGTAAATGGCTTTGGCATCTTCTATCTCTGATCAAGCTCTAAGCACTCCATAGAACCTGCTTCATTCACTTTCATGACTATTTGAACAAATTGTTCTCTTTCATCTGTTCTGCCAAGGGAAGTCCTCACATTTTTGGGAGTAGACACCCCCGATCTCACTGATAGGCTTGAGGCCTGTCCCCTGGTTGAGCCCATCTTCCGTGATGGTTTATTGGGATGTGGCTTTTAAACATGCTACAGCTTCTTGAAGTCACATGTGAAAGTTGAAAGCCAGGTAGACACCACAGGTGAATGAGAGTTCCTGAAAAGGCCTTGGTAAGCCCTTAAGAGGAGCTAATCCTCCTTGAGCTTGAATATTCATCACCAGGTCCATAATTAAGTCAAGGCTTTTAGATTTTCTAGCTTCAAAGAAACTGTTATATTTTGTGTACTGATGTACAGGTTCACTTCTACAATGAAGCACCAGAGTAGTACTTTAGTGAAGGTCCCAGATATCTACAAAAATATACCCACAGAAAAGGATCTCTTCATTTTCACAACTTGTTTCAAACTACCTTTCAATTTTAGCTCAGATTTGAGACTAGCAAATGTTCATGTAACTGCCTCCATATTTTCAGTGGTGCTATAACCTGTCTCCAGAATGATCTCCCCTATATCTTAATCATTTGAAATATTGCAAAGACTAACTCCAACATTACCTCCTCAATAAAGGCTTCCCTGGTCTCCCAGCCAGGACTTTTTTTTTTCTTAAGACTCTGATACAGTTTGTACCTTGTATTTCCTTTTGGTCTCCATATTCTGCTGGAAGGAAGGAAACATTTATTAAGTTCCTGCCATATGCAAAGCATTATGCTCAGTTCTTTCTAAATAGTATTTCACTGTTATCATTAGCAACACTTTACAGAGTAGGAAACTGAGGCAGGCAGGGGTTAAATGACACAGAGGGCTTGGGTAGTAAGCATCAGAGGCCAAATTTTAATTAATGTATTCCTAACTACGCCCAACACTCTCTCCACTGCACCTTCTAGGTACCACTATTGCTCCTTTAATAAAGGGAAAAAATTGTGGGTAAGTGCAAGGTTTACTAATATTTATGAATTTCTAGGTGAATAGTGCAAGTATTTCTACCTAGTAGAAATACAAAAATGTGTGACTTAAGTATGTTTTCTTTCTTTTTTTCCTATTTTCTGTACCTTTGTAGTATTACCTCCTTATGGACATGAAAATATTTGAAAAAGGCGATTTTTCCCTTGTGCCTCTCAGACAAATCTGCATTCTAGTTATGAATAGTGCAAAATGTGTGTAAAATAAGTTACTTATTTTTGCCTTATGGTGAAGGAATGTTTTATTTGTTTTCATGAAATTACCATGCCAGTTATTAATTAAGCCAAGTTCATTAGGGAGTATTTTACACTGGAGATTAAAAAAATAATTTGAAGAGGTAGCTTGACCTTTGAAGAGATTTTAATAATTTCCCAGAGACAAAGTTGTAATGAATCAGAGTTCATGTTGATTCCTTAATGGGGTTGTCCAACAATAATTTGTCAGGGGCCTCCTATGGGCGAGGTACTATACTAAGTGCTGTTGATAATAAAATAAGCAAAAACCCCCAACAATCCCTTTTTTCTAGATCCTTACAAGGTAATGGAGCAGATGAAAGAAACAATTATGTACACATGTCAGTATGGGATAACTTGTTGATAATCACAGAAGGAAAATAGAAAGATCAAGGAACCAAGGGAAAATCTTTTTTTTTTTAACATAAAGTGTGGATATATCCAAGACTTGGAAGAAACAGAAGATGGAGATAAGAGAGGAGAGAGGTCTGGGCATGAAAGTAAGTGAGAGAAAACACACTGAGTGGGGAGATGGAGTGTCACAGGAGAAGCACAAGGAGGTCAGTGTCATGGAGTACAAGAGTATTTGGAGGAGATTAAGGTATAAGAAGAATGGAAAGATAGGAAGAGTGGACCAGATTATTAAGGGCTTTACAAGTCAAATTTATAAATCAAGATTATAGATTTAATCCATGAGGTAATAGAAACTTGGTGGAGGTTGCTGTGTCTGTGTGTATGTATATATACATAAATGCATGCATATGCACATGAATATAATATATAGTGTGTATATAATACCTCACAATGACTGGAATATATTGAGTGCCATATGAATGATAGATATTATAAAATACATTTTACCTAAATTAATTTACATATTCAGTGCAATATTAAACTACCAAAAATTTATAGAGTTAGAAAAAAAAAAAGCATGATCCATCTAAAAGAACAAAAGGTCAAGAGTATCAAGGTAATTAATGGAAAAAAATATGTAGGAAGGTGACCTACCAGTAGCAGATCTCAAACTATATTACAAAGCAATAATAATCAGTGTTTGATAAATGCAAAGATTCAAGCTTTTCAAAAAAGAACTCACAATTTGACAAAATTTCTGGGAAAATTGGAAAGCCGATTGGAAGAAACTAGGTACAGACCAGCATCTCACATTTTATCCCAAGATAAGATCAAATCAGGTACATGAATTAGCAAGAAGAAATCAAAGCTATCTATAATCATTATTGATTATAATCATGATTGATTATAGACATGAAAATTAAATTAAAACAATTCTGAGGTACTATCTCACACATATGAGATTTAGAGAAAAGGAAAATGACAAATGTTGAAGGGGATGTGGGAAAATTGGGACACTAATGCATTCTTGATGCAGTTGTGGGCTGATTTAAGCATTCTGGAGAATAATTTGTAACTATGCTCAAAGGGCAACAAACAGCATAAATCTTTTGACCCAGGAATTGGGTCTGTATCCAAAGTAATCAAAGGAAAAAGTAAAAGGACATATATGTACAAAAATATTTATAGCAGCTCTTTTTGTGGTGGCAAGAAATTGAAAATTGAAGTGAAGTCTATAAGTTGGGAAATGGCTGAACAAGTTGTGGTATATGATTGTGATAGAATATTATGCTACAAGAAATAATGAGAAAGATGCTTCCAGAAAAACCCAGAAAGACATATATGACCTGATGCCAAATCAAGTGAGCAGAACCAGAAGACCACTGTACAGAATAACCACAATATTGTACAATGAGCCACTCAGAATGACTTATCTATTCTCAGTCATACCATGATTGAAAGCAGTTCTGAAGGACTGATGAAAAAAATGGTATCCTCCTCCAGAGAAAGAACTGATGGGGTCTGGATTCAGATCAAAGCAACCTTTTTTAACTTTCTTCCTTTTTCTTGCTATTTTGTCTGTAAGTAATAATAGAACAAAATGCTAAATAAATAGTATAAGTAGCAATATTAGGTCAGTGATTTTAGAGGATAGAATGAGTAGAGAAGAAGATGGATTTTAAAAAACACTGCAGTGGTTAAATCAAAATATGGTGAAAGATTTTATAAGCCTGAGTTAAGAGCAGAAATTTAAGGGTGATTCTGAAGATCTGAGTAACTAAATACAATGGATGTTTTTAAGTAGGAAAATTTTGAGCAGGGAGAATGATAAAGAGTTCTATCTTTCGTATATTGAGTGAGATATCAGTGGAGTATCTGGGGGTAAATGAGATTAAGTCTGAACATATAGATTTTGTTGAAATTTGCATTAAGATAATATTTTAATTCATGGAAGCTATTGAGGGAGAATGAGAGAGAGAGAGAGAGAGAGAGAGAGAGAGAGAGAGAGAGAGAGAGAGAGAGAGAGAGAATGATGGTTGAGGTTTTAACCTTATGGAACATCAATGCAAGGGAACTTGTAGAGTACTTAGTGGAAAAATCAAACAAATCACTATCACGGTAGACAAATGAATCTAGTGAATCCTTGAGGAGAAAGCATTGAAAAAGGTTCAAAGGCAAAATATTATGAGAGCCTAGGAAAGCAATCTAATTTAGTACTTGAGAAATCACTGGCAACTTTGAAAAAAGGAGCTTCCACTATATAGTAGGGTCAAAATTGTGAAGTGAGTTGGCAGTAAGGAAATGGAAGCAATGTGTATAAACACATCTTTCTCTAAATTTGTCATTGAAACAATGATAATGTGAGTGGTTAGTAGGGTAAAATAAGGGGCTTTTATTTATTTTTTAAGAAGCCTAAGCATAATTGTAGGCTACATGGAAGAAGCCAGTGGATAAAGAAGAGATCAAAGACCAATGTATGAATAAATGAATGAATGAAAAAATATTAAGTGCTCAGTGTGTACCAAGCTTTATACTGATCACTGGAGACACAAATGCACAAGAAAAGACAGTTTTTTTTTAACCTAAAGGAGTTTACAATATGATATAAAGAGACATGTAAAGTAGTAGCAGTCAAAGAGGGTTAATTTTATTTGAAATATTACAAGAATAGGGGTAGGGGCGGCTAGGTGGCGCAGTGAATAGAGCGCCGGCCCGGGAATCAGAAGGACCTGAGTTCGGAGCCGGCCTCCGACACTTAATCCTCACAAACAAAAACCTAGCCGTGTGACCTTGGGCAAGTTACTTAACCCCAATTGCCCTAAAGGGGCGGCTAGGTGGCGCAGTGAGTAAGAGCGCCGGCCTCGGAGTTGGGATGACCCGAGATCAGATCCGGCCTCAGAAAATGAGCACCCACGCATAAATCAAATGACTAGCCCTGTAACCTTGAGCAAGTTACTTAACCCCAATTGCTTTAAAAAAAAAAAAAAGAATAGGGGTGACTAGGTGGTGCAGTGAATAGAACACCGGCCCTGGAGTAAGGAGGACCTGAGTTCAAATCCGACCTCCGACACTTGACATGCTTATTAACCATGTGACCTTGGCAAGTCACTTAACACCCAATTGCCCTCCAAAAAGCAAAAAAAATTATTACAAGGATAATAAGTGTATTTCACAAGGAATTTCAGTAACCAATATTGATGATGGTACTGATTGGATTACAATTCTAGGACAGGAAAATGGACAAGATGTGGGAAGGCAGGGTAGAAGAAACTAGTGGATATGAATGCTTAATTATACTATGGCCAGGATATATCCAGAAAAGAACGTGAAATGTGGCTTGAGTCAAGCTAGATATTAATGAATGATATGTGAAGCACTCATAAGATAAGCGGTGATGTAAATTGCCAGACCTAAAGTGCACAAGACTTATGAGCCTGAATTTAAAATTCAAATTTGACTTCAGACACATACTAGCTATGTGACCTAAGACAAATCACTTAACCTTTTTGCCTCAGTTTCCTCATCTGGAAAATGAGCTGGAGGAGAAAATGACAAAACACTCCAGTATATTTATGAAGAAAACCCCAAATAGGTTCATGAAGAGTCAGACATGGTTGAACTGACTCAAAAACAACAGCAACAGCAACCACAAGTGATGTAATAATTTGATATTAGAGCACCACCACCACAACAACAAAAAGAGGATAGATGCCTAGATAGAAATAAGCATTTATTAAGCACAAACTATCTGTCAGGCACTTTGCTAAGCACTTCACAAATATCGCATTTGGTTTTTGCAAGTTTTTCAATCTTGTTCATTTCCCAGCATTTACTAGCAAATGTTTCTTTAAATGGCTCTGGGGTAGCTCTGACACCATAACAAAGAAAGGGGAAAAAACTCCATGAGCAAAATTTGCATAAAAGTATCTTCATTATGATTATAACCCGTCATTACTAGTACTACCACTGCTACTACTAGTGTCTCTCACAGACAGTCAATTATATCAATAAAAAGTCAAGGTCCAATGACACCTATTTTCTTCTAGGCATTTCTGGAATGAATAATATATCTTGTGATTATAGACTGAATTTCACATCAACTATCTATTCTACATGAATATTATTGTCCTTAAATTAGATTATGGATGTAGAAATAAAAAAATGTTTCCATATTTCTCCTTAATACAGAAATACAACTTCTGACAATTTTCTTTAGGTATATTTCTTACTTTCTTGAAATTTTAGGACAAAAATAAGTGAAGAAACAAATTATTATCTTTTGTCACCTTTAAAACTCTGCATTTTGGGTCTCTGACATTACAACTAATTGAAAGAAGGAAAGAAAGAGCTGGGTGGTTGGGTTCTCTTATATTCCACCAATTTCAGTAAATTTATTTTTCACCACAAAGAACTGGGGAATTGCTATCAAGGCCTTGGTTGGGGACCATGAGACAAAATTTATATGCATAATTCCTTAGAAGAATTTTGGAAATTGCAATACTTAAAAAAATATAATGGGGGCTTTCTATATGAATGAATTGAATATAAATGAGCCTATGATGAAGTCACTTACATGGAAGACAGTAATACCTGATTCTGTGAGAACTAGCACATTCTTGAGTAGTCTGCATTGGTCTATAACATGATTGAGTGCAGTCTTTGTCCATTTGCTCCATAGCCAAGAGTGTCTGTCTTTAAAACTGCCTGACCTTAGTCTGCCTTTTTTCCCATATATGGCACTCAAAGTCTGAAGACTCAAGAACAGGTGAGATAATGAACTAAATAAAGAGGGCCTAGGGGCAATCTTCCACCTACTTTAGACCATGTGTTACTAAGAAATGAACTTGGGGTTCAGATATCATTTTGTTTACCTTTACCTTTTTTATTTCTTGATATAATGAATAGAGTTCCTAAACTAAGGGCTTAAGCCACTGGGATGCAGGATAACCAGAAACCATGCCCAGCAGTGAGCAGATCTAATTTGTTTTGTCTATAAGATAATTTCTCTACCTTTAACTGTTGTGTATCAGTTTCCAAAGGTTTCCTAAGGAAAAAGGATTTGGAATGCTATATTAAGTGAGTTTTTGCCCCTTACCAAAGACTGAGGGGGTTTAAGTTAGATTATGACTTTTAGGAGTTGAAAGAATTGTTTGTATTGCTCTATCTTTAAAGTAAACGTTCCATTGCAAAAGCTAATCTTATGTGAAGTGTTAAATAGAGAAGGGATTCTATTACTGACCCTCAGTAGGATAATTGTTAGGGACTTGAGTCAATAGCAAAAAAACCAAAGATCCCCTACCCAACCCCAATAGGACACAGAACAGGCTGAAAGTGGAAAGGAAAATATGTTGACTGGAGAAAGTAAGAACAAAACTAATCAATGTTACAGATTTCATTTGGTTTGTCCACAACATGAATTTTTCTACCTTCAATTCTTCCAAGTCAGTCTATGAAAATGCTCCCTAGACCTGTGAAGTAGGGAAAGGGAAAGGTGTTGCCTAGATTAGTTGCCGGATGACTGGTGTTCAAATCCTTGCTAACATGTCTATTTGTATGACTTTAGGAAAGTCATTAAGACTATTTGAGATATGGGGCGGCTAGGTGGTGCAGTGAATAGAGCGCTGGCCCTGGAGTCAGAAGGACCTGAGTTCGGATCCTCCTCAGACACTTATCACACACAAACAAAAACCTAGCCGTGTGACCTCGGGCAAGTTACTTAACCCCAATTGCCCTCCAAAAAGCAAAAAAAAAAAAAAAAAAAAAAAGACTACTTGAGACTCAGTTTCTTTATCTTTAAAAGTGTAGCACCTGCACTGCATGACACTGAGGGTTCTTTCTAATTTGAAATCTGTGATCCTATGACTAAATCTGTGATTTTGGAAATGAAAGTCCATATGTAATGCCTGGGTGGGGAAACTCTCTCAGTCAATTCAAATGGACACATTCTCTGTAATGCATAGTCTTAGAGAATTTCTTAGAACACTGAGAGAATAAGTCACTTTTTCAGGGTCACATAACTAATATTTGTACTTGTGAGAGATAGGATTTAAACCAATGTCTTCCTGATTTCAGAACTTTCTATTTACTACAACCTCTAAACATGTTAAATTTCACCTAGGAACTTTATTCAATACTTGACATATTGTGCTTTTGTATACCTCTGAGCTTCACCAGCCGTCAAAAACCCAGGATTAAAAAAAATAAAAACATTCCATTCTATGAAAATGTCTTATGAAAGAAAAGAAAGTAAAAACTGTACTATTGAACATATATTCCATTTCAAAATAAAGTTCAATCATAAGGACAACACTGAAATTGTCACTGATAGTTTGGGATTGATGATATTACAACAGTTTTGGAAATGTCTTTCCATTCCTATTAGGCTGACATAAATGTGAATCACACTAATAATTTTGGTTATGAACTTTTTTTTCCTTTTTTTTTGGAGGGCAATTGGGGTTAAGTAACTTGCCCAAGGTTACACGACTAGGTGTTTGTGTGTGTGTGTGTGTGTGTGTGTGTGTGTGTGTGTGTGTGTGCGCACGTTTAGTGTCTGAGGCCAGATCCGAACTCAGGTCCTTCTGACTCCAGGGCCGATGCTCTTCTCACTGTGCCACCTAGCCACCCTGGTTATAAACTTTTAATATGCACAGCTTACTCCTCAAAGTTATGGATTATGAATGTTTACCAAAGCAATGCAGGTACATTAAATAATGATTTATCTTATTTCATTTGAAATTTTGGGAAAGTGGTACATTTCATGGTACCATCAACCAAAGACATCAAAGAAATTATTTGTTGTTTAGTACATTATCCATTTATCTAAGTTAAGAAGAAACTGGAAATGAATTTTAGGTAAGACAAAATGTGAATTTACATTTTAATAGAGTAGGAAGTCTTAAACTATTTGTGGAAATGATTATTTTAGTGAAAACTATTAAAATGAATTTGTTGTTATAATTAGCATTTTTCACTGAATTAATTACAATAATTATAATTTTTGCAGTTTTCTCAGGAGTAATTCCATTTAAGGAGCTATCTGACTAATTAATTTCAAAAGTTCATTTTACCAAAGGGTAGAATTGCTTGACACTGTATTAAGGGGAAAAAAGATAGCTTGGCATAGTGGATAACAGATTAGCCTCAGAGTCAAGAACTGTAAAATATCCTACCTTTGACAAAAGTTAATTATGGGTAAATCACTGCATCTTCCAATGTCCCACTTATATTTCTTAACTGATATCCCATCCACTTGTAGAATGGTGGCCCAGGTATGCTAAGGTTTCAAGAACCTAATGTAAGTGATATAAGTAATGTAAATAGGTAAAGATCTACATAAATGTAGCAATTTATCACACTGGAAGTCCCCCTTCTGATAAAATCATATATCTCTTTTAATTCTACAATATAGTAAATTGAAAAAAAAAAGAAATGCCAATTAACTGGTAAAATGTTAACCAGGGGGCAGAATCAAGATGTCAGAGTAGAAACAGGACTGGTTTCTACCTCCTCCAATTCATGTAAAAAGTGACTCTTGGCAAACTTTGGAGCTACAGAGAGAACCTAACCTCCCACTGAAGAGAGCCCAGCAGGTGGGCAGTAAGGGGCCAGCACAGTGCTCTAGGAGCCAAGCCCAGCCATGAAGGAGCCCAAAGTTTTACCCTCAGGGTGGCCTAACCGACCCCCAGCTGGAAGGACTTCAGATTACCAGCAGCCATGGTAGTTTTCAGGATAATCAACCCATAGATGCCAAAGACAAAGTGACAAGTCAGTGTAGCCTTTACAGGAACAGGGAGTTCAGGAGTGTGATCTGGCCTTTTCCCCCAGGGTGAGAAGCTGCTGAGGCTCTGTGGCTGTGCTGCTTCAGAGCTCCTGGCCTGCAGAGTATAGGGGGACTAAGCAACCAGTCTGAGGGGTAATCACTCTTGTTCTAACCTGCTTGGATCTGGATTGCTGTCTAGGTTGGAGGTAGTAGGGTGAGTGACCAGTTTGCCAGAGTGTGTTGAGGCTTCAGAGAGGGCACCCAACTAATAGCTCCAGCAGCTGTGAAAACACCAGCAATTGGGATAAAGCTCCCCCTTCTGGTAGCACAGTTCTACTGTGGCAGAAGACTCAAAAGTCAAGTAATTGAGTGGCGAAATGAGCAAGCAAACGAAGCAAAGCAAACAGAGCAATCTGACATTAGAGTTCTATTTTGGGGACAAAAAGGATCAAAGCATAGAATAGGAGGAAGACAGCAAAACCAGAAATCCTGCATGAAAAGCTTCCAAGAAAAATATGAACTGGTTAGAGGCCACAGAGTAGCTTAAAAAGGATTTTGAAAACCAAATAAGAGAAGTGGAGCAAAATTTGGGAAGAGAAATGAGAACATTGCAAGAAAATTATGAATGAGAGTCAGCAACCTGACTAAAGAAAATAACATCTTAAAAAACAGACTAACTCCATTGGCAAAAGAGGCTCAAAAAGGCAATAAGGAGAAGAATACCTTAAAAATCCAAATTTGCCAGATAGAAAAAGAATCTCAAAAGCTCACTGAAGAGAATCATTTGTTCAGAACTGGAGTGGAGCAAATGGAAGCTATTGACTTTATGAGAAATCAAGATACTATTAAACAGGTCCAAAGAAATGAAAAAGAAAAGGCAATGTGAAATATCTCATTGGAAAAACCACTGACCTGGAAAATAGATCCAGGATTGATGATTTAAAAATTATTGGACTGAGGTGGCTAAGTGGTGCAGTGAGTAGAGCGCTGGCCCTAGAGTCAGAAGGACCCGAGTTCGGATCTGGCCTCAGACACTTAACACAAACAAACAAAAAAACCTAGCCATGTGACCTTGGGCAAGTTATTTAACCCCAATTGCCCTCCAAAAAGCAAAAAAAATATTGGACTACCTGAAAGCCATAATCAAAAAAAGAACCTAGAAATCTTCCTTCAATAAATTCTCAAGGAAAATTGCCCTGATACTTTAGAACCAGAGGACAAAATAGAGGTTGGAAGAATCTACTGATCAGTTCCTGAAAAAAGATCCCCAAAAGAAACCTCCTAGGAATATTATAGCCAGTTTCCAGAATCTCCAGATCAAGGAGAAAATATTACAAGCAGACAGGAAGAAATAATTTGAATACTTTGAAAACACAATCAGGATAACACGGGATCTGGGAGCTTCTACACTGAAGGATAGAAGTGCTTGGAATATGATATTCTGGAGGTCAAAGGAGCTGGGATTAAAACCAAGAATCACCTACCCAGCAAAACTGAGTATCATGTTTCAGGGGAAAATATGGTCATTCAGTGGAATAGAGGACTTTCAAGCATTCTTGATGAAAAATCCAGATTTCAATAGAAAATAGAAAAATGTTCAGATACAATAAGCAAGAGAAGTATGAGAAGGTAAACAGGGAAAAGAAATCATAGGTAACTTATCAAAATTGAACTACTTATATTCCTACGTGGAAAAATGATAATTGTAACATATGAAACTTTTTCTCAGTATGAGAATAGTAGAATGGAATATAAATGTGTGTTCATATACACACATACATATGCATATATATGTATATATAGTAGGGGATATGGGCATATGAATACATTGAGAGTGTGTGTATATATGTGTAAAGTTATATATAGACAGAGGACACAGGACCAATATAATAGGAAGGGATGATACTTAAAAGGTGAAAATAAGAGGTGAGAGAGGAATATGAGAGGAGATGGGGAGAGACAGAATGGGATAAATTATTTCATATAGAAGAGGCAAGGGAAAACTGTCACAATGGAGGGGAAGAACAGGAAGGCAAAATGGAATGAGTCAACCTCATTCTCATTGAATTTGGCTTAGGGAGGGAATGGCATACACACTAAATAGGGCATGTCTCCCTATGGAAGAGAAGGGGGGAAGGGGATGAGAGGGAGGATAATGGAAGGGAGGGCAGGCTAGAGGGGGGAGGAAAGTTGAAACACCAACTTTTGAAAAGGGACAGGATCAAAGTAGAGAATATTACAAGTGGGGGGGTGGGATAGGATGGAGGGAAAAATAATCAGTCTTTCACAATATATGCACTATGGAAATGTTTTGCTTGGCTACACATGTACAACCTCTGTTGAATTGCTTATCTTCCCAGTAAGAGTGGATAACAAGGAAGGAAGGGAAAGAATCTGGAATTCAAAGCTTTAAAATCAAATGTTTTATACACACACACACACACACACACACACATACACACACATACACACACATTATTATTACTATCACTTTACATGCAACTGGGAAATAAGATATACAGGCACTGGGGCATAGAGATCCACCATGCCCTACTGGAAAGTCGGAGGGGTGATGGGGGAAGATATGTGAGAGAGCAGATTGGGGGAGGGGATATTCAGTGGGATAGCTATTTTGGGGTGGTGGGTAGGGAAAAATGGGAAGAAAATTTGTAACTCAAAATCTTGTGGCAATGTATGATGTAAACTAAAAAATAAATGTGTTAACCAAATTGTGATAGTTAAATGCAATTAAAAATTATTGTACTTTAAGAAATGATAAATATATAATGAACACATAGAAGTATTTGAAGTTTTGCATGTTCAGATGAAAGGTCAAGAAAGCAATGCCATGACATCAAATATATGCAATAATAATATAAATTGAAAGAACAACAACAAAAAGTGAATGGTGTAAAATTAGAAAAAAATGTAAGTAAAAATGTAAGTAACTGTGGCAAGACATTGTCACAGCTGTTGAATAGGTAGTCCATTACATATATTTTCATACTTTTTATGTATGAATTCATTATATTATTTTTATCCCACTGTTATTGTTTCTTCCTTTAAAAAGTAGTATTTGCATGATAAATATAATTTATATTACTGAGATCCAGGATTATGTTTGATGAACATATATTATAGCAATTTCTAAGACAATCATGTGCATAAAAATGATGGTCATTATCATCATTGATATTCAATGTAGTGGTTTAAATACTTGCTATAGCAATGACAAGAAAAATAAATTAAAATAATAAGTATAAGCAAAAGGGAACCAAGTTATCACTTTGCAGAGGTTAACTACAGCAAAGTTGTGGGAGTTAAAATAAACCAAAAGAAATAATCAGTATTTCTGTTCCTTGCCAACTAACTACAGCAGGAAGAGATAGACAAATTCCTCTTGAAATAATTGCACAAAGCACAACATACTTGGGAATCTGTCAAGACAAACACTGGAATTATATGAACGCTATACATGCATACATACATACATATACATACATACATATGTATAATTACATATAATTTCTCAAATGTTATGGCTTAATGGGAAGGGGGGAAAGGGAAGGATACTGGGAGAAATTCTGGTAATATAAAAAAATATATTAATAAATTATTTTTTAAATCCATAAAAATGTGGCCTATAGCTATTGGGTAATTTTTAAGTGACACACTTATTCACTCTAAATTTTAACAAGTCTGTCCCATTTGTAATTTTTTTTTGAATACTGAAAAGGCAATGCCCATACCCTCTCTAGGTCTTGTCTATTATTGCCAGCCTCCAGTGTCTGTTTCAAATATGTAGCTGCATAAGCCAAGTCATAACCCTACTTATTTTTCAGAACTCTGGTCCTATGACAGATCACATCATTATCATTTTTTCCCAGATAACAGTGTAGTCCTTAAGTTTGAAATCATGAAAAATGGAGCTCTAAATGGACCCTTCATCACTTTTGCACAAAGACACAGACAGAGTCCAACAGTATATTGTGAGTTGCAGCTGGGATTGGCATTTACATCATCATAAAAAGCCTGAAAATGCCATTTATAAGATTTGATGATTCTAAAACTATATGCTCATCTGTCAAAATGCCAGGGAAAAAATATTTGGACACACAATAATAATAGTAGTGATTATCATCGGTTTGAGACATTTTTGCTCTTCTCCAAACACATCCTTGCCAATACTTTTTGCCCAATTTACATCATCTTTGTCATTATCAATTATTATATGTCATCATCATCAAAACAACACTAATAATAATATGGAAAAAAGATTCATAAAACTGATATGTGCTTCTAACTGGAGCATCACCATATCCAGGGTATGTAAATCCCTTAAAGAGAGAAGTAGTTTCACTTTTCTCTTTGCTTCTCAGCCTAGGGCAATGTTGCCTTGTGGAAAGCACATCAAATCCTAGGTCAGAAAACCTAGGATTTGATATCATCTTGGACCTTAACTTCCCTCTGTCACAGTTTTCTTTTATCTGAGAAAATAAGATTGTAAAATTATATGGCCTCTAAGGTCACTTGAAACTATAGATGTATCACCCTAGTAAGGGCTAAATGAGAAATAATGGTGTAGTAAAGAGCTGGGAATATAGTAAGAGAGACCTATACTGTAATCCCACTAGCTCAAACATTCAGTTGCTCTATGACCCTGGATAAGTTGTTTAACCACTTTGTGACTCAGTTTCCACAGATGTAAAATAATGGGAAAGGGGGCAGGTTTAAACTTGATATCCTCTACAATCCTTTCCATGTCAAAAGCTATGGTTCCATGATCCCAAATCCCATTCTGTGTTATATAATGGGGATATAAAAACAAAAGTAAAAAGGCCTCTACCTTATATTCCACTAAGGGAAAACACCATGTACATAGATGATTGAAATAAATATATATATGCATACACACACACACACACACACACACACACATATATATATAGAATATTCACATATGATATGTACACATACATATATAAAATTTTATCTCTATATATGTGTAGTATTAATAAAACATAATTTCAAGCTGGGAGTAACATAAATTACCAGGGGATCTTGTGATATCAGGAGTGAGACTGAATCGAATTTCTCAAAATTAGAAGGGGCCCATGTCCCTTCCTCTCTCTCTCTCCACTCATTGCCAACCTATTACTGCTCTTATTTATACAAATTAAACCTATTCCAATTCTCTCAGGATAAATTAGAAAATCCTGAACTTTCTCATTTTAAAGTCTATCCATCCCTAACATAAATTTAAGTGCAATAACCTGTCACAGCTCAAATGACATTTCTCCGTTACAGAACCATCTAGCTAGTTCTCTCTGTGTTTCGTTCCTTCCCCTGATTCTACCTCCCTCTGCAATGACTTAACTGTAGGCCGCTTCAAGGGGGAAGATTTCTGACAGACATCACTGTCAGCTTTTGGTATTGTTGAGAAATCAAGCTCTGTTCTATGGTCTTTGTGACAGTTTGTAGTTTGTTGCCAGGTCCCAAATGGTTCATAGTATTTCTGAATGAATTATTCTTGACAGTTGCTTCTCCCAATTAAGGACCACATAGCACTTTCCATTCATACCGAGAACTCTAGGAAGTGATATTATTCCAACCAGTTGGTTATTTTTACAACTAGGAAGAAAAAAAGGGAGGATTTTGCTACTATGATAGAGACCAAGGAAGGGAAAAGAACTCAGCACTTCATTCTTTAACATTAGACAGTCACTCACTAGGAGAAACATTGATGACCACTTTGCTGAATGTGAAGTCACCTTCTGCTACCGCCTTCATCACAACTGAATAGACATCACATAATACTATTTTTTTTTCATTTTATAAAAGAAGCAAGAGAATTCCCTCAAATTTTAAAATTGCAAACTAACTAGCCTGACCTCTTTTTTACCCCATTTGTGAATAGAATGCACATAATACCATGTTTCAAATTATATTTTTATCATTTAAGCTCTACCTAGGTTATAGAAAACTAAAAAAAAATTGAGATTATTTTCAATCATCTGAGGCTACTAAAAGCTGCATTACTTTCTGAAGTTAGGGGCCAAGATATTTTTTTAATATCATACATTACTATCCCAATATCTTTCCATCAAATCCCACACCATCCTCTATTCAACAGTACTATATTATACTATGAAATGATAAAGATGTGATTATATATGTATATATGATCTGTATATAGACATATGTGTCTATATATATATATATATATATATATATATATATATACGAATATATATGTGTTTATCTCTCTGTAAAAATGGTTGGTACACATACACACACATCGAAAGAGAGTTGTCAGTGAGAAAATCCCTCCATTGATGAAATGTTGTGTACTTGCACACCAAGAAATGTTTGGTCACCTAGAATCTTCCAGAATTGCATGAGGAAAAGAGAGTTTAAATGAATGGCCTAGGGCTTCAGAGTCAACACATGTTAGATTTTCATTCCATGGTAATATGTGACTTGATACAACAATAGAAAAATACAGTAATATAATTGTAACATACACCATAATACAGTGCAATATAACTAGAAATCTGCATGTATGTGCATATACATATACACATAGGTATGTAAACATATACAATGTTATAGATATGCATGCTCATATATACATACCCACAAGCATGTGTATATATGTATGTGTGCTGTGTGCATATATCTGTATGCATGTGTGCATATATACATATACACATGTGTATATGTGTGCATGTATGTATGTATAATTGTAAAGCCCTTATCCCAGTGCCTGGAAAATATAAGGGTGATATAAATGTTAAGTATTATTACCATTATGAATAGTGCAGTGGAAATAACACTCAATTTGTAGTCAGAGCTTAGTTTGAAACAGCTCTGCCACTTACCACAAGTGTTTCCTTAGAAAAGCTATTTAATCTCTATAGGCCTAAGGTATTTATCTGTAAAATTAAGAGATTAATCTTATCTCTGAAATTCCTTCAAGTTCAAAATATATGAATCTATGTTATAATGATATTTTGTTTTGGCCTTGAGTTATGGTTTTGTACTGCCAAGAAAAGTCCTTCCAATAAAACCAAACCATAATGCATCTATAACTTAGAATATAATACAATTTCCTGGAAGTTCTAAGAAATTAAAATCTTGCAATGGTCAAATAGAGTAAATGTATTGGAGGCAGAAGTTGGACCTATGTTTTCATGACTCCAACAATATACTGTCCATACTCTGCCCTGTTATTTACTTAAGCTCAATATAACAATGAAGCTTTCCAACCATCGGAACTGTCCCAAAGTGGAATTGCCTGTCTTAGTAAGTAATATGTTTTTTCCCCTCTCATTGGAGGTCTTCAAGTAGAGGTTGGTCAACCATTTGCTAAAGATATCTTGAGAGGAGTTATTTCTTGGTCAGGTTTCATTTGTACACTGAGGTCTCTTCCAATTCTGAGATTATGGGATTCTCTGATGAAAACTGCACTAATTAAGAACACACTCTCAATCCTTTCAATAAGGACTGATTCTTTTTTATAACGTACCTTTAAAAAAAAAACACTTTCTAGCAAGTCCTTCAATCACATAGCTGACCCAATTAACAACTGTCTATTAAAATATTGGTCAGCATTCTTTCATCTTGCATATTGGCTCTTCCTCCCAGGTTTGCAGCATGAACACCAAACTTGGTCTTAAGGGAACCTGAGCTACAGCCCTGTCTCTGACATTTACTCTCCATATTATTTTAGGTACCTTTGAATCCCCATTATTTCCTGAGGGAGAAATATGGCATCAGGTATAGAAAGTTGATCCTTGAGATATGAAGATTTATCTCAAGCCTCACCTCTGACAAATCTACATCTGACATATACTAGATATGTGACACTGAACCCTGGAAAAGTCACTTAGCTCTCTTCATTGCCCCCAAGCAATTCTCTAGAATTGTAAAGTGCAGAGCAGTTGCTAATCTGTTTTCAGAGAAGGTCTCCTCACTGGGGATTGCCCTTCACCAATAATATTGTAGGTCTAGACACACCTCAGCACTGCTAACCTTTCCTCACCACCACCACCCCAAAATAGCAATATTATTACTGTCTAATGTGGCAAGGAGAAAGTTTTTTTTTTTAAACAAAGTGCTAGAAATGTTGACATCAAAATATGGAAATAATGTTAGATAGGCTAAAGAAAAAATTAGCATACAGATATATTGGTGGCAGAGGTGTGAATTTTCCTTTCCATTAAAAAAAAAACAACAACTGCTTAGCATTATGGTTTTAAAAATGAATATAATGCCCCATACAATTTGATTCAAATGTCTTACTTCTAGACATATACCACAAGAAAGCTATGTACAGAGGGAATCAAATACATGAAAATATTCAGCTCCACTACGCATGTACATGTGTGCATGAATGTATGTATATATGTGTGTGCATTTGTATGCATGGGAGCAAAGAACTAGAAATTAAGAAGATGCTCTCAGATTAGATCATGGCCAGATAAACTGTAATAGGTGGATATAAAGGAACATCATAGAACTAAAACAAATGGTGAATTGAATTGGTGAATTGGTGAAATTGGCAAAAAGAAATGGCGTATGAGACAGAAGAACACAAGAAAACTTGTACGAACTGATACAGAGTGAAAAACAACATACACAATAGCTAGGTAATTATAATCTTAAAGAACTATTGCAAGAGCCAAAACCAAATAATTAAACTGAAAGCTATGTAATTATAATGGCCAACTTTGGCTCTTAGGGGGAGTTGTTAAATTATACCTCCTTCACCAAATCGGCAGATTCCACACTAAGGGTAGAATATTGCATAGATTGTCAATCACAATAATTGTGTTAATTGGTTTAAAAACTGTATTTAAAAATTGTTTCTTTTTTAATCTTTCATACACTGGGCAAGGTAGATACAGATATAGCCAAACGACAAAAGCAATAAAAAAGATTAAAAAACTTAAAATGCAGCCTGTGTAATTATTTCTCATATAACTTATTGATATAAAATATTAAATCAGATGAGGAATTATACACACAGTTATGCCATGCTTCTAAGAATTGGCTCCTAGAAAATATGTCAAATTATGAATCAACACATGGTGGGGATAAGTATTAAATTCTTTCTCCATGCACTGACAGGTATATTCATTCATATCTTATTTAGTAATCTTATTCACATATGTAGCAGAGGAGATTTTGCTTGTGTGTGTGTGTGTGTGTGTGTCTTTAACACTGTTGATTATTCTCTCCTTGATGATCTTTTCTCTAGAATTTCAGGGTACTACTCTTTTCTGGTTTTCCCCTTACTCACCTGACTGCTCCTTCTCAAGACTTCTTTGCTGAATCTTCATGCTGATTAGTCCCTCTAACCCTAAGTTTCCCACAGGTGTGCTCTCACACTGTGATATCATCAGCTCCTATAAATTTATCATCTCTGGGTTGATGACTCTTAAATCTATCCATTCCACTTCGATCTCTGTTGGCCTCCCATCTTACATATCCAGCTATCTTTCCCACATCTTACTCTCTACACGTCAAGAATTGAATTGCATAGATTTGCCTAATCTCTCTTTTTTTCCAAACTTCACTATTATTGTTGAGGGCATCATCATCCCCTCAGTCCCATAGACTCACAACCTAAAAGTCATCCTCAGTCACTCACCATTTCTCACACTCTATGACTCTATTTTCAAGTTATGTTTATTTTGCCTGTGCAACATCTCTTGAATATATCCCCTTTTCTCCTCCAATATTGCCACAATCTTGTTGCAAGCCCTCATCATTTCATGTTTGGATTATTTAATGCAGCCTACCAGTGGCCACTGAATTTTACTGATCTTAAAGAACATTTTCATAGAAAATATTTATAAAAGCTATCTTGTATACCTTTGACTTCTTAAGGAAAATGTACTGAAAAAAATCTGACACACTAAGACAACTGTGGAACAACTTGGTAGTACCATGGACAGATCCTGGGCCCAGAGTCAGGAAGACTCATATTCCTGAGTTCAAAACTCTCCTCAGACCAGCTGTGTTACCCTGGGGAAGCCATTTAACCCTGTTTACCTCTATTTCCTCATCTGTAAAATAAGCTGGAGAAGGAAATGACAAACCACTCCCTTACCTTTTCCAAGAAAACCCCTAAAAGGGTCACAAAGAGTCAGACACGACTGAAGATTGAAAAACAAGAAGAGAACTGATATAAAGTTCTGACGTTATAATGAATAAAGTATATAAATCATTGGGGCAGCTAGATTTGGTGCAGTGAATAGAGCACCAGCCCTGGAGTCAGGAGGACCTGAGTTTGGATCGGACCTCAGACACTTAAAAAAAAAAACAACTAACCAAGTGACCTTGGGCAAGTCGCTTAACACCAATTGCCCTCCAAAATAACAAAAAAAAAAGTATATAAATCATGTCAAGATATTTACCTTTCCTGGTGATCAGTTTCCTCATCCATAAATTGAATAGTTTAGTGTATGTAATGCATAGGACTGTTTGTTGTTGTTTTTGTTTGTTTGTTTGTTTTAGAGAACTGGCCTCAGGGTAAGAAAGATTTGTCTTTAAGACTTGATTGTATGACCCTAGGGCAGCAAATAATGTAATTCTTTAAATGCCCTAAGAAATAGTCTCTAAGAAGCTAACCTGCAGAACATTTACCAATCTATACTGATAAAGGATATTTGTTTCCTCACAAACAAGAAACTATCAATGAAATCACAGGTCCATCTTCCCTGAAAAAGCAACCTTAAAAAAAAGAACTTTTTCATAATGACAGCAGGGATAATTTTTAGAGTATCAAGTAGGATACTATTCAATGATGAGGAGAACTCACCAGTGTATAAGTGAAGGTGTTTGTTTGTACACTAAACATTGCCGGACTTCCCCGCTTATTGGGTTTTTTTTTTTTTTGCCCTGTCTCTTTCTTCTGTTGCCAGCTGTTATTCAGTTTTCTTCTGCCAATTACTCATTCTATTTGCCTTATTTCACACATGATTATCTGATTAAGAGTGGAGCCAGCTTTTTCAGAGCATAATATACATGGTTATTTCAATAGCTATATGTCACCTAGATTTTTTTTTGCTAATTTCTTATGGCTGTAACCCATGGATTAAAACTGCTAGAATTATGCCTTTTAGATATGTAGACAGCCCCTGGTTGTAATGAATTCCATAAGATTACTATTTGCAATATGAATATTATTCACTTGTATTTTTATACTTCTCAAGCTTCAAGGACTAAGATCCTCTGTCAAACAGGTCACAATATGTTCAAAATAGCTATGCTTATATTAGATATATTAGATTCCTTCACAACTTTGATCTTCTCTAATTGGCAATCATAAATAGAAACTTTGATGTTAGGGCCAGGTCAAGTGCACCTATAAAAAGGAATAACATTGGAACCTAGGACATCCAAGTGTCATGACATCACTGTTGAGTAGGATCCTAACCCTGGATGTTGAACGTGTCTTTATAAGGAGGAACTGACCTGGGATGAAGCTGCTCAGTTAAAGTTGTGCCTCATGGTAGTATTTTATTTTAATGATTTATTCTTGCTACCAAAATGTTATGCTAAACCCACTTATATGCACGCTGTTGATATACTTTCCTGTCCCTTAATATTTCAGCACCCTGAAGCAAAGAGGCAGTTACCCAATCCTGATGACAGTTCTACCAGCTTTCTTAGTGTGGCATTCCCTAAACTTTTCTCCATCTTTTTCATCATTTTCTCTGGCTTCCTTTAAACTTTCCCTTTGAAGATTACAACAAATTTCATAGAATGTAAATGAAGGGGATTAGATGAATATATGTGCACATACACATACTATACAATTCATGTTTACATTTCCACAGTTTAGATGATATGGATTATAACTAAGCAAAAATAAAAGTTCTGATTTATTTGATATTCCTTTGACTGGCCCTGCCAAGAGATCTACTCATCACTGAAAAGTAGGTCAGTCCTTAATATGTGTGAGAAACCCACCCCCAAAATGAAACATCCTGATTTAATTGATTTCTGCACAATAATATTTGAGCCAGCATGGCACATATTTCTCAGATGGTGTGCAGGAGGGGCAATGTCTGCACAAATCTTGTTCTTCATTAATTGGATTTGTCCACATAATGTCTGCCCAATCTGCCCGATGCTTTAAAAGACTGCAGCTGTGTTTTATTTCCTGGTTAATCCAATTGGCAAGGACATGAACATTATGGTACAACAAGCAAACAAAACAAAATTCCAAATATGACTGGACAGGTGGTAAAATGATATAGCATAGAATGATTAGAAAATAATCCCCAATGTAAGATGTCCTCTGGGTACTGGATTTCTGAGCAAAGCACAAAGTGAAAGTGAAACATTAAGTTTTCAGCTGGATTCTCTTCCATAGTATTGGTTGATCTAATGCAAACCAAACTGACACCAGGAGACAGGTATTTCCTCCAAGAGGGGAGAAATTCAAACTAGATTTTATATAGCATACTTGTCTGTGTACAGTAGACAGTTAATAAATGGCTGTCTAATTGAATTACTTTTCTCCTTTAAGGATGCAAATTGAGCTTACTCTATGGGAATCTGCAATCAAAAGCTAGACTGAAACCAGGGAGAACTGGTATTTAAGCCAATGGCAGACTTCAGTGTGAGACTGACAAATCTATGAATGTCTACCCTTTTGAATCCAGTTCTGAAAGGCCAAAAAAGAAGTGTGTGAACAATAATTATAACAGCAATATTATGATTCAAAAGAATTGTTTTTGAAAATTATAAAATGTCAGGATTCTGCTTGCTTAGCCATTCTTGACAGCTATAATTCCCAAGTTGTCTTCTATCTTTTTTGGAAATGTTGAGGGGAGGGGGTATAATGACTCCAATTTCAATTGAATAATAGGTTAGAGAAAAAGACGTTTCCCTACATCTTATCAAAAGAGGAAATTTTTGTTGTTGTTGTTAAAAGGTCAAAATTCCTTTTGTATAAAACCAATTTGTCCCTTGAAAAGGGGAGAAAATAACTTCAATATCCCTCAGTTATGTCATAGAATTGTTATATTAAAATCAAATTGAATTTGGCCTACTAAACTGTCCACAAAAATCTCTACACATGCAGATTGACTTAGAAAACAACATATTAACCTTACCTGTGTTCAATTTATTTTTATTTATGTATAATTGACATTATTCATTAATTCTGAGGAAGATGTAAGTATTTCCCTATTACATTTTAATCTAGTTCAGGCCACACTCAGGAGCATTGCAGACCATGTTTGATTCCTTTTTAAAAGGTCCAAAGTCACTTAGTATTCACTACAGGTCAAAGTAAAAAAGACACAGGATTTCTTGCTTAAGACCTGAATAAAGTAATTGATGGACCTTAAAGACACAAGTCTACAGTCTAGCTCATTTCTACCTCTTGATTTATCCTCCCACCCTTCTTCACCATCTTCTCTCCTTAATCATTCCTCCTCCTCTTCCTCCCCTTCTCTTTCTTCTTCTCCCCTTTCATCATTCTCCCTGTTCCCTCTTCTCAACTATACTTCTTTCCTTTCCCTCCTTCTTTTCTTCTCCTTCCTTCCCTCTCCCTTCCCTGTTCTCTCATTTGTTGTTGTTGTTGTTGTTGTTGTTGTTGTTGTTTTTTTAAAGCAATTGGGGTTAAGTAACTTGCTCAAGGTTACACGGCTAGTCATTATTTATGTGTGGGTGCTCATTTTCTGAGGCTGGTTTCGATCCCGGGTCATCCCAACTCCGAGGCCAGCGCCCTTACTCACTGCGCCACCTAGCCGCCCCTCGCATTTGTTTTTAAATAGAGTAAAAATGAGTTGCATAAAAAAATGAGTTTCTTTTTAGGCAGGAGCATGGAACAACATTACTATCCCTTTCTGAGTGAAAGAGGATTAAGCCTCTTAAGCCTCCTTTCCTATCTTCTTTCTGTATTTCTTTCTCTGCTGGTACTTTTTGAGTCTGTGGCGGTCTCAAGGCAAGGTAGAACCCACTGGACCCAGGAAAGGGTGCTTATTATCACTCTGATTTTTTAAATTTATATACTTAGAGTTAGTGTTAATTAGTTCCCTGGAAACAGAAGTAATTTTGATGTGCTTATATGTTTATGATGAACAAAAGCATTTTCTTCTATTTATCTTCAAATCTCTTTCCCCCTTTCTTTTATTATTGATATCTTTTGGTTTTTCATCATCTACATTATCCAATGTAGCCCTACTCTCCTCTTTCTAGAGAGCTATAATTTATAATAAAAAAAACCTCAAAAAGGAAAAAAACAATACTTCATCAAAACTAACCAAAACATTAATTAAGACATTATAAATAGAGTTCCAAGCCTTCCATCCCCAAATCTGAAAAGAATTAAGGGAGGAGTACATTCAAATATAACTTTTTTGGGGACTACCCTTGATCGTTACAGTTTCATAGCCTTGAGCTGATTGTGGTTATCTCTATATTATTGTAGTAATTACATACAGTATTTATTGGTCCTATTTACTTCTTTTCCATAATGTATTTTTATGCTTTTTTATTATTTTTCAAATGCTTTATTAACTTCTGGTTCACATCATTCATTTCTGCCAGATTTTGTCACAAATTTTATCCCTGTTTTTCCCTTATCCACTTACTCAAAATAGCAGTCCCACAGGATATCCCCTCCTCCAATCTCCTCTCTTCTATATCTCCCCTCTACCCCCTTTGACTTTTCCAGTATGGCATGGTGGATCTCTATGCCCCACTGCCTGTATATCTTATTTCCCAATTATTTTATGCTTTTTAATTCTATCTCTTACACCACTGCACTGGAAAAATAAATAGAAAATTCTTATAACAAATATACATTGCCAAGCGAAAGAAATTCCTGTCCCAAACAATATACCTCATTCATCATCTACGATCTATCTCTCTGTCAGAAGGTAGCTAGGTTGCATCATTATCAGTCTACTGGAATGGTTGCTGATCATTGCATTGATTAGTTCTTATGTATATCAAAATTGCTTGTCTTTAAAATGTTGTTGTTGTTATTTTCACCTTAATCCACTTATTTCACATTGAATCAGTTGATACAGTTCGGTTGGGGTTCCTCAGAAAACATCTCTTTCCTTACTTTTACTGCTTTTCACTTTTTAACACATTTTTCAATCAATGGAAATATGCAAGGTCTTTACTGGAAAAAAAAACAACTTTAATAGCTGTAGAAGAAAAAGCAGATTTTAACCAAATAATTATAGGTCTTATAATGAAGAGCAGTACTTTGGAAGTAGGAAATAGGAAACACGAAAGTTGGATTTTGGTCCCATGCCTATTACTCACCAGGTATATGCCATGACATGTCTCACTTCTTTTTTTATCAAGTTTCTCATCTGGAATAAGAGGGGATTTGATTTCTTTCTATCACTTTCTAGTGCTAATTCTAAAAGTTAGCACTGAGGTTATGGCATAGTGGAAAGTCCACTAGATTTGTTGTTAGATGGCTTGAGTTCATATTCTATGTCTTTTAATTATTGATTACATTACATTAGCACCTAGCACAATGCCTGATACAAAGTAGATGGGATATAAATGCCCCCCCCCCCCACTTTGGCAAGTCATTTCATTAAGTGAAAAATGAATGAGTTGTGCTAAATGACCTCTAAAGTCAGCTCTGGTTTTAAGTCCTCATTTGTTTGAAGTGAGGAAATGGAGGCACTAGGAGACTAACTTCAGGAATTCTGATAGTTATTGGAAGTACTGAAATGGAAATCAGAAAACCTTAAAGAAGGAAGTGCAATTGATAAAGTGTATGTGGGAAGGGGGGGGTGAGGGGAATTATAGTTCTCTGAAAACCCAAGAGACTGGCTAAAATGGTAGCAAGAACACCTGGATGTAAACCAAAATGGCACAGTCTGGTTCTGGCTCTGCTACTATATAACTATGGGACAGATAGCAATTCATATAAATGAGGGCAGTGATATGAACTGAATTCAAATGAATTGAAGTGAACTAAGGTGGCATGAACTAGATCAACTTTAATATAATTGAGCAGAATTGAATTGAATCAAATCAAAGTAAATAAATTGAATTCTGTGTTCCCAGGCATTGACAACCTCATGGGCAAACTTAGATTATTAAATAGCATGAAGTCTTTTTCAGTTTCCACATTATGTGATTTTAAGCAACCTTAAAGCTTTAATAATTAATATAAAATATGGACTGAGGCGAAAGGGTCCTGGGCTTCTCTTTTTACTGCTCTCCTATCCACAGACAGTGTGAAGACAGTTGTGGATGAGATCATTATTTTATCATTAAGCAAACTCGCTTCTATCCACTTGGCCATGTGCAGAATGCTGGTGATTGTACTTAGTCCAATTTCTCAGCAGGGCTGTAACAGGCAACGTGACTATGAGCAATGAACTTTTCATCACTAACAAGTTAAACTAGCCAGAATTAAACACAGTGGTTTCCACTTATTTTTCATTTTTATGATAATGAAATTTTGTCATCTGAAATTTTCTACTCATTCTGCAAAAAAAAAAAAAATAAGAACTACAAATAAGTGAGGTGGAATAATGATAATGCTAATTAATTTAAACTTCCTCAATGTTTATAATAATACCTTATCACTTAACAGTTTATGAAGAACTTTGACCCACATTATCTTATGTGATCCTCATAATTGCCCCATCAGGCAGCTGGAGCAGATAAGGAAATTGAAGTTTAGGGAAATGAAGAAACTTGATCAATGTCACAGTTAGTGAATGGCAAAACATGGTTTAGAACACTGTTCTCCTGGTCCAGTTCTGATTTCATTCAAAATAAGATTCTTGAAGTCAGGGACTTTCTTACTTTTATATCTGTATCAACTAGACCAGTGTTTAGTATATTTTATCTACTTGATGAAAATTTTTCTTACTCAATTCCTTCCTTCCCTCCTTCCTTCCCTCTTTCCTTATACTTCCTTCCTTTTTCTTCCTCCCTTCTTTTTCTAGAGCTTTCAAGGTGTGTTATGGCAGCACCAGTTAAAAGATTTCTGATTTAGGCCACCTCTGATCCAAGTATAGGCATTTATTGAGGAATCACACCCCTCAGAAGCAGGCTAACTTCTTTTTTTTTTTTAAGCAAATGCTTTATTAACTTCTGTTTTACATCATTCATTTCCGCCAGATTTTGAGTTACAATCATTTTCCCCCCATTATTCCCCTACCCAACCTCCCAGAATAGCAGTCCCACAAGATATCGCTTCCTCCAATCTGCTCTCTCCCATACCTTCTCCCATACCCCCATCGACTTTTCCATTAGAGGAAGGTGAATCTTTGTGTCCCAATGCCTGCACATCTTATCTCCCTATTACAAGCAAAAGAGTATTAATAATAGTATTTATATATATTTGAAACATTTAATGTTACGACCTCGAATTTCAGATCCATTTCCTTCCTCCCTTGTCACCCATTCCCTCTTGGGAGATAAGTAATTCAGTATATGTTGTACATGTCTAGCTATGCAAAACATTATCATAGTAGATATATTGTACAAGGCTGCTTATAATTCCCTCCCACTCATCCCACCCCCCACCTGGTCCATTCCCTGCATGATCCTGTCCCTCTTTTATAGTGGGTACTTCCAACCTCCCCTCACCCCAAGGATGCCCTCCCATCCATCATCCCTCCTCCCATCCCCCTTCCCCCTATCCTGCTGCAGGTTGAGATATCCCATTTACTATGTATGTCATTTTCTCCCTGAACCAAATTCAGTTTGAATGTGGTTTTGCCTTTTTAGCCTTCCTTATTCTCCCCCTCTTTTGCAACCACTTCCCCTTGCTTCTTCTGCATGGGATAGTTTACACTACCCTGTCTCTCCCCATCTTCTCTTGTCACTTTCCTCTCTCACCTCATAATTTCATCCCTTGAGTATTCTCCCTTCCCAACAAATTCTTCACATATGTATTCATATGACCACACCCCCTTCTTCCATTATTTTCATAGTGAGAAAGATATCATCAGTCACAGTTATTGCTTTTCCATATAAGAACGTAAATAGTTCAACTTTGATAAGTTCCTTTTGATTTCTTTTCCCTGATTACCTTCTCAGGCATCTCTTCCTTCTTGTGTCTGGGTGTCAAATTTTCTATTCAATTCTGGTTTTTTCCTCAAGAATGCTTGAAAGTCCTCTATTCCACTGAATGACCATATTTTCCCCTGAAACAGAATACTCAGTTTTGCTGGGTAGGTGACCCTTGGGTTCATTCCCAGTTCTTTTGCCCTCTGGAATATCATATTCCATGCCCTTCGATCCCTCAGTGTAGAAGCTGCCAGGTCCTGGGCTATTCTGATTGTGTTTCCACAATATTGAAATTGTTTCTTCCTGGCTGCTTGGAGTATTTTCTCCTTGATCTGGGGATTCTGGAACCTGGCTATAATATTCCTGGGAGTTTTCTTTTTGGGATCTTTTTTAGGAGGTGATCGGTGGATTCTTTCAACCTCTATTTTGCCCTCTGGATCTAAAACATCAGGGCAGTTTTCCTTGAGAATTTCTTGAAGGGTGATTTCTAGGTTCTTTCTTTGATCATGGCTTTCAGGTAGTCCAATAATTTTTAAATTGTCTCTCCTGGATCTATTTTCCAGGTCAGTGGTTTCCCATGAGATATTTCACATTGCCTTCTAATCTTTCATTTGTTTGGATCTGCTTAACAGCATCTTGATTTCTCATAAAGTCATTAGCTTCCATTTGCTCCAGTCTAACTCTGAAGGATGAATCTCCTCAGTGAACTTTTGAGATTCTTTTTCCATCTGGCAAATTCGACTTTTTAAGGCATTCTTCTCCTCATTGACCTTTTGGGCCTCCTTTGCCATTTGAGTTAGTCTATTTTTTAAGGTGTTGTTTCCTCAGTCAGGCTGTTGACCCTCATTTCATACTTTTCCTGCATCCTTCTCATTTCTCTTTCCAATTTTTCTCCACTTCTCTTATTTGATTTTTAAAGTCCTTCTTAAGGTCCTCTATGGCCTGCAACCCGCTCATGTTTTCCCCTGGGGCTTTTGGAGCTGGACTTCTGACTTCACAGTCCTTTTCTGCTCTATGCCCCCAAAATAGGAGTCTAGGGTTGCATTTTTCTGTTTCCTTTGCCTTGGCGTGTTGCCACTTAATTGCTTGACTTTTGGGCTTGTTGCCACACTATGGCTTTAAGGCCAGATAGAGGAATTTTCGTCCCGAACGTGTGGGGGGCAACTTCTGTTTCTGGCAAGCTGTAAACCCACCCACGACTTCCACCCTAGATCACAATCCAGATCCAGGGAGGTTAAAGCAAGAGTGATTACCCCCAAGACTGATTGCTGGATCTCCCTACAAATTTGCAGGCTGGGAGCGGGAGCTGCCTCTGAAAACTACAAAATGGCGTTTGTCCTCAGTGGCTTCTAGCCCCCAGGGGAGGGAGCCGACGCATTCCCTAATACCGGTCCCAAATTCCATAGGACACTAACCTCTTACTTTGTCCTAGGCAAGTCTATGTTGATAATTCTGGAGTCGAACAGCTCCTGGTGTTCTGGGGTTCCTCCAGCTGGATGCTGGCCCTGCCGCCCTGGGGCTAAAACTTCGGCTCATGAGGACCTGGGCTTGGCTCGGCTCCTGTGCTCTGCGCGCTGCGTGCAGGTCCCAGACCGCTGTTCTGGTCCTTCCTGCAGGGCTGCTGGGCTGTCCTCAGCGGGAGTTTAGCTTCTCTGTGTAGTTCTGTGGGTGCTGGGGCTCCAGAAGTTGTTCAGAGTCCCTTTTTACATCGTTTGGGGGTAATGTTGGGGCAGAGTGGCTTGGATGAGCTGTTTCTACTCCGCCATCTTGGCTCCGCCCCCAGCAGGCTAACTTCTAAGAAAAAACATCAACTTCAGAGAAGAAAAGATGGATTTTTGTAGGGTAATGATGCAATTACATAACAGAATTTATGAATATTAAAAAGGCAGGAGTGTTGTGTCAAGAGATTAGGTAATAGGGGAAGGGTCCCTTCTATAGTTCAGTGGTCAAACATCCTCGTCATGCTGCTTTCTGATTGGCTAGCTCCTGTGGTCCTTTCTGGTCAAGATGGATAGTTAGGTATTGCTGTCCTATCTTGAGCTAAATGGATGATATGATTGTGGTTGAGTACAAGAACACACCTATTCAAATATGTAAACTAGATCTGGTGGCAGTGGCTAGCTAGGGGCAGTGGCTATATCAAATCTGGGGGCCTGTGGTGTGGTTAAAGTCAGATTATGTGGTTAAATCAGGATATGCCTGCTTTTCAGTTGGGCATATAAGGAAGTTAGAATATTGGAGCTGGGGGCAACTTTATTAGGATTCCATCACTTCCCTCCTTCTTTCTTTCTCATCCTTGCTTCTTTTGTTTTTTCTCCTTCCTTGCTTCCTTTCTTTTTTCCATCCTTCATCATGTTCTCTTAATTAAAGAGATTTTAAAAGAATTATTTATTGAAAATGGTGACAAAATTTTCTGCATTGATACTGAGTACAGAGCTAGATTAAAAATGAGCCAGCAAGAAGGGTGCCCACTAGACAAAGAGAAGAATGCTTTATCAGTAAGTGCTGTTACATTTTAAGAATACCTATTCATTCTTGGAGAATAAAGGAAATTGTAATCATAATCAGACCTGAAGTCAAAGAAAGGGACTAGGTAATTTCTCAAAATTCTCTTCTATTTTGACTTTATATTTCAGCATTACAAGTTCTATTTATGTGTATACATGCATATATATATATATATATATATATATATAGAGAGAGAGAGAGAGAGAGAGAGAGAGAGAGAGAGAGAGAGAGAGACAGAGACAGAGACAGAGAGAGAGACAGACAGACAAACAGAGAGACAGACAGACAGATACAAACACACAGGTGTCTCTGTGTATACACATATACATGCACATATTATCTTGTTGAAAATTAAATTGGAAATTTATTATTCAGAATACACAAATTTAGAAAATTTAATAGAAATATAAATTACTATAATTATCAATATTTTAATTATGTTTGGGTGTTACATTAATATTTCTGAACTTATTAAAGTTTAACACTTCACTAAGATATTTTAGACACCCTGTATATAAGTATATAAGGAATGGGTACAAAGTACTTGAGAACTGTTCATTAGCAGCTCAGATATCAGAAAATGTTTCCATCAAATGGAGAGATTTGAGCTGAGTTTTGAAAGAAACAAGGGATTCCAAGGGAAATGTATTTCAAGAAATGGAATAAGTACAATAGTATGCATCTACAGGATGGAATATTACATGTGAAAAATATCAAAAAGGTCAATCTG